>JAQISU010000225.1:3130000-3622500 GCA_029339505.1 Unio delphinus
AATCAGCTGGGAAGGGTTGTGGTCATTCTCCTACCCTCCCATGGTCTTGGTACTGAAATTAATCCAGAAGTTAAGGGGTCAGAACTGTCAGATGGTTCTGATTGCCCCTCTCAGATGGAACAACTCCTGGGTCTCCGATCTACTCAATCTAGGTGATAGATCTACCCAGGAAGATTACAGTCAGCACAAGTATTCACAAGCAACCGCAGCCAGGGGTGTTGCACCCCTGTCCGGACCGTCTTTGTGTTCAAGCTTGGCTCTTGTCCAGACAGCCTTGCAAGACAAACATATTAAATCTTTGATTGCGGAGAGAATCTCGAGAGCAAGAAGGCCCTCTACTCTGAAGGTTTACGAGGGCAAGTGGCATGTTTTCAGAGACTGGTACCATATCATTCACATTGTTCCTCTGAGTGTCACAATCCCTCAACTGGCCAACTTTTCTCTGGCTTTTCGAGGAGAAACAGCTGGCTCCAGTTATTCTCAAATGCTACCGCTCCATATCAGACACATTCCGCCATTCTGGTACATGTGCTATCAGCCATGACAAAGATTTGTCAGATCTTTTAGACATTTTAAAAATTCAATCGACTTATATCCCTCACCCTGTTTCCAAATGGAATCTGTCCTGGGTTTTAACATGACTCAATTCAGACAGTATTGAGTCTTTAACCCACGATTAGTTAAAGCTACTATCATACAAATTGGGTTTCTTGATAGTCTTAGCTTCAGCATGCAGGGTGAGCGAGTTACATGTCCTTTCTAGTGACCCGAACTCTCTTCCGTTCCGATCAGAGGGTTTGATGGTTCTCTTGATGCAGCCAGGCTTCGTAGTCCAAAATAGATTACCATACATTGGCGATCAACGAGTCGTCATTAGCTCTCTTTCTTTATAGATAAGTCAGGATCAACAGCCATGTAAGATCCTGTTTGTGCACTCTAGCACCATTTCAATGCATAGAGGTGAGTCAGGTCACATACAAGCACCTCTTTCTTCTGGTGATAGCTGGGATATGAGATATCACCATTCAAGCCCTTGCTTCATGGCTGTAGTGGGTTATACGCTCGGCGTACTCTGAGAATTCGCAAATCAGTCACCTTATAGAAGCTGTTGGCTGACATGCAGAGTCAACCTTCTACAGTTTTATCTTCAAGTTTGTACTCGCAGAGGCAAACATTGATTCTAGTAGGTCCGGTGTTGGGCAGCCCAGACGCCCACCAGACCCATGTACAACAATCAGCACAGCCTATTAGCTTCGCTGGATTCGCCAGATAAATTTTCGTAGGTAAGAAGATTTCAATAACTATCTTCTTAACCGTATAAAGGGGTCACATATCACGTGACCCTGGGCTGTGTTGCTGATTGAAAATTAGGAGACCGGGTTATCATTAACATGGGGAATCCAGCCATCATTCCCTAGAGGATACCCGGGGTGGAGGTCGGATGCTCCGCATTCCCTCCTCCTATTACTTATTCTCCTAAAGTAATGTGATCGGGGAACGTATTCAAAGGAGAAAGCAAATTTTTTAGTAAATTATGTTTCTCCGAGAATACTTACCCGATCACATTACTAAGAAACCCTCCCAACCACCCCGCCATGCGAGCATCCTCGTGTTTTATATATCGCTCAGCTTAAAAACTAAAGAAGCGACACCTAGCGGGTAGCAAGGGGAGGTAAGGGGCAAGAGTTATTGCCCTTTGTCTATATGACATAGACAGGAAAGACGAATTTTCGTCTTTTGGTAGGGCTGGATTCGCGAGGTAGCAGGCTAATATCCCTAAAGTAATGTGATCGGGTAAGTATTCTCGGAGAAACATAATTTACTAAAAAATTTGCTTTCTATTCATGTATATATTTCAAGAACTGTTTGGTGGACATTGTGTTCATTCTTGTTTGTTATAGGTCTTTTCTCTTTAGGATTTTCAACTGATTTTTACATAATTGACACATTCAGGTCTCAGAGTTAATGTCTTCAAAACTGAGAAGTGGAAGTGATTCCAAGTTGCTGGAGACAACCATATATGTGCATGTTTGGTCACAAAGTGTTCATCTGCAAGTTCATGCAGTATTTGGGCCAAAATATATGGTCTGACATCTTGTGTAAACAGCTCCAGAGCTGTGAGAAGAGATTGAGGTCCATATTGTTGGACCTGGATGTCTTTACTTTCCTTCCGAATTGGGTGAGGGTGGCATGTGGACTTAATAATGAAGATTCCCTGCATATTTTTGTTGGACTGTGCAGGATTACAGCTGTTAATAATGGTGAATTGGACAATATGATGGAAGATCCACCCGTTTCCTTTGGCAGCCCACTGAGCACAAGTCCACTGTCTGCTTGTACATGACTTAAGTGCAAGTAAGACTGGCTGCATGGGGTTACAAGGGTACAGTTAAACTTGGCCAGTTTTTATAATGTGCACAACCCAGCTACCTGGCTGACCAGCAGAGTTCAATACTCACCATCAGGACCTCACTTGTTTTGAATGTGGATGGGCTGGCATCGTTTGCCTCTCAAATCAGCATGTTCCTCACTATGCATGGTAATGATACAGTATCATCTGTGCCTTGTGGCATGCTGTGTTAAATCACAGAGGGCACATAGAATGAAGATAATTTTTAAATTACTGCCACATAGCCATGTGGATTGCTGTTTGAGGCTACATTATGCTAAACAGCACAGCTGTATGTGTTCACAGTGATGCCATTTTCTAAGGCAGGTATTATGGAAAAATAAATGTGATTGGCTGGGATTTTTCAGTCTTCACTGTGTGAATAACAGTTGTTGTTACTTGCATAGAATAATGTAGATTATTAAAAAAACAGTATATAAAACGAGCAAATGGATAAAATGTTTGTCTTGTCATATTCAATCCATTGTTTGACCACTCTGGTGGCCTATTGGTTAGAGTGTCTGCCTTGGATGCAGGAGATCATTAGTTCGATCCCCTGCCGAGTCATAGAAAAGACATACAAAAATGGTACATATAAGTGCACTTGCAGTTGCTGATGTACTCCACCCACTCTTTTGTCTTGTGTGCCTTAACAAGCTTATTTATTAATATGCGAAGGGGCTGCTCTTTAGATGTGCAGCCCGTTGACCTGTCTTGTTTTGGACCATTAACATCTCATTTTAAATTATGCTTTGCATCATCAGAGATGTGGCTTTAGTAGATGTCTAAAATTATCATATTGCCCTGACTCTTTAGTTGCTAAGCACATATTTTGTGTCCAGAATTTCATCTGGGTTATGTCCATCCACTTTCCTGGAATCTGATACGCACATTCAAAGATGTCTTCAGCTGCTTCACACTCTTCCTAGTAAACAACAATTTCTAGGAGGCATGTACGATCAGCAGTGACACATAGAATTGCAGTAAGGTGTCAATTCTTCTATATTTCACACTACTGTTTTGTCAAGAATTTGCTCATGTTACAAATCAGGTTTAGGGGTAATCTTATTTTATGAATTGGTGTAAATCACTTAATTTTGATTTAAAGGTCACTGGGTAAACTTCAGGCCAACAAAATGGGTATTCTGAATACCTTGTTATTGCACAATATAGACTTCTACAGCCAGCCTCTAGAGCAAAGACATTTTTAATGTACAATTTAACAATAGCGAAAGACATGTTTATGAGAATAGTGGAAGAGCTGTGTAACTAAATGTCACTGCCACAGTACCCATTCTACAATGCAATCATCAGTATCAAGAGAATAGCTCAGCTGCATCTGGCCAAGTCATATTAAAGACTTATAAAAATGGTACTAATAGCTGCCGCGCTAAGCACTCAGATTTAAGAGGTTTGTGTTAGGACTGGTGGGCCTGGTGTCAGGATGATGTGACTTGGTGGGACATTACGTTACAAGTCTGTGGCATTATGGCCCTGTGCTAGACACAACTACAAACTGCCACACTGCAGACATTGTAGTGAGATTACTGAAATTATTTTAAAGCTGTGTTTAAAATCCAAATCACACACACACACACACACACACAATTTGTAAGAATTAAGTTTATGCTAGGATTTTGCATAACTAGTTGTTGTTAGTCAGTTTTACATGTTGATTATTGTTTGTTTTGGGCAATTCATTTAGTTTTGTACATGAAAAGACTTTTTAATCATCTTAACAGGAGTCGTTTTGAGGTATTACCTCGCTTTGTTTTGAAAAGACTTCAAAGGATTGAATAATTATATTTTGCATAAGCTAAAAGAGTTTTATGATCAATGCAAATTTGATTGAAGAGTTCAGTCAAAAGTTAATTTTTTAAAATTATTTTCAGTTTTAGAGGCACCATGCTAATTAGATGAAGGGATCCAACTTTAAAATAACACATGAGAATAGTTACAATAGTTAAATTTCTACTAGATTTGAAGAAGGGACAGTTGGTTTTATTTTCCAAACCATATCCATGCATAAACTATGTGCTTACCTAGCCCTTATTTCATGAGACGCCCCCAAAACAACTTCATATACTTTGGGAGATCAGAGAAAGATTAAACTCCTGAGTAAGGGTATGTGACTTCCTCCTCATACTTAGTCCCCTAATGCATTTTGATCAGATAATGTATTTAAAGAATGCACCACTTATTCAGTTATTAGGTTTCTTCGATAATGTTATGGGTTTAATGCCATTTTTCAGCACACGATATGCTATACATGGTAGCCAGTATAACTGGTTGAAGAAGAACCTGTGAAAACCCTTGCAAAATCCAATGACCCATCAGAAGCTGCTGGCAAACATTCTCAAATAGACACATTGGCTCAGAATGAGGTTCAAACCCACACAGGTACGATGGTAGTGATCAGTAAATGCAAATGCTTTAGACAATTCAGCCATTCTTCAATAATACTTACCTGATTATAATAAAATATACACCCTTCCAAGTATTATTTCCAGTAGACACAAATAGACAGAATTTGTTGCCAAACCATCTAACCTATGTGGTACCTCATTCATCGGACTTGCACCATGGCAAAAGCTGGGTTTGTGAGGTAGTGGATGTACTCCTAATATATTTTGATTGGGTAAGTAAATAATTTCTTTTACTGAATTTTTTTTTCTTCTAGTTAAGATTCATTGGTTAACATTAATGTTGTGGCATCATACAGCTGACCCTCATTTGGATTAGGAAAATGCTGTCAGCCCCTGAGGCTGTCAGGATCCAGGTTGGAGCGTCTAGCTCACTGACACTTTTAAGGAGCCAGAGAGACTACTGTAGTGTTTTAATGTAGTTCAAAATGCACCTGAAATTATGACAACAAAACCAAGGTTCTGTAGCACAAGAAAAAGTGAAAATCAAGGAAAATATGTTTTATTCTTTTTTGACACCCCTACAGAAAAGTAAACTCTGCATAAATATCACTTTTCTTGCAGTGTTGTCATAATTTTAAGTTTTAGAGTTCAGATTCACATGCACTGTTATATGTACAATCAATAACTTGTTCCTCTTGGAAGGTGCAGTGAAATTCTGCTATAACATAATTCATTATATAATACAGTAATAAAATGATTGTGATGTGGCTCCCAAGATTTCAAAATAAATTTAAGTGTTTTTTAAGTGTTTCGAGGTTTTATTACTAATATAGTAGTTTTATCTAATATTTTGGCATAATGGCTTGTATTGTTTAAGAAAACATGTTGCTGCATCTTGTTGTGAATCAAGATGTTAACAATTTAATGTTAATTGAATGTTCATTACAATTATGTAGGCCACCAGTCACTGTACTTTGATCTAACTTCTTTTTGAAAATCGTAAGCTCTTTCAGAATTTGATGATTATTAATCCAATTATTGAACCTTCAAGTCTTCTTGTTTATCTTCAACACATCCTGTATTGGCTTTGAAAGTCTTGTCTCTGAAAGTGAACTTCATAAATATAAATATATCCTCGCATATATGTTTTTTGTTAGTTTTGAAGTCTTAAAGCAGTTCAAAATGCAGACATCAGCTTTATATCACACAGATATACAAGATCCACTTGCCTTTGAAGTGCTGATAGTACATAAAATGTAGTAGAACTCAGACTGAAACAGACTCATTTAAGTTTTAAGAGTGGATGGGTTCGTTATTATAATAAAGCATGCTACTTCCTGTTTTCACACTGCATGATCTCTCTTCTGTCTTTTTTAGAATGATTGTATAAAAAAAATTTGAGATTGCATTTTACTATAAAATTGAATGGTTTACTCCCAGATGCAGATTTGGTTGAGGTAGTTTTCAAATGTTTCATTATTCATTTAAGATACTTATAAAGGCAAAAGCATTTTACTAGAAACAACCCTGGAGAAGTTGCCGTTAAAAATAGATTGTATGTAGAAGTTTTGCTCTTTGTATCAAAATAGTTTTTTTTTCAATAACAGGTCCATAAAATGAAATAAAATTATGTCTGTTAATTCAGGATGCATTATAACAATTATGTTTATTACTTACAGTAGTTATTGAAATAAACATGCCTCATGGTCATATGGCACTGTCAATTTCACATTAAAGTTAAAGCATATTGTATTAAAAAGTATGAAACATTCCAGGATATTTACCAACCATACACATTTCAACAAACCTAAATACTGAAGACTTTTAAAAACTATATTCCCATTTAAATGCAAATGCACCAAATAGAATGTTGTTAAATATGACATGATTTTGTTAATTAGAAGTTGTTAAAAAGAAATCAGGACTCCAAACAAATCGCCAAACAAAAAGCTACATTAAATACAGGACCATTCTGGTGGCCTAGTGGTTAGAGCATCTGACTCGGAAGCTGGAGATCATGGATTCGAATCCTGGCCAAGTCATACCAAAGACTTGCTAAAATGATACTAACAGCTGCCTCACTAGGTGCTCATCATTAAGAAGTTAGTGTTGGGACTGGATGGCCTGTGGTCAGGAAATTTGATTAGGTGGGACATCATGCTACATGTCTGTGACATGATGCCCCAGCTCTAGACATCACTATAAACTGCCACACTGCAGACATTGTAGTGATATGACTGAAAAATTGTTAAAGCTACGTTAATAAATCCTAATCACACATATTAAATACAAATCAGACACACACTGATCATAAGTTAGACACTGTTCTCTGGTGTGTGCCTGTTTGCCCCGATACTTTGTTGGAGAGATTTTAATTGAAGGTTACCCAAGTATATATCATGACAACTGTGACAAGGGAAAATGTAATTCTATGACTTATGACATTGTCTGAAGTGTTACTTTGGAAGCACTTGAAACATTTTCATTAAATTTTTGTCAGTTATGTTTTTGAATAGATGATGATCTGTCTACCATAGATATGCTCCCCCCCCCCATGAAGGTGAAGGTCACAGCAATGGAAACGATAGCTCTTATATCATTTCCAGGGTATAACTCTTAAATCATTGAAGATATTGTAGTGAAACTTGAACCAAGTTATATTTCATGACCAGACAGTTTATCACATATCCACTGCCGCAGGGTGTAGATCACATCAAGGAAATCAGAGACTCTATACATGTAAGCTTTTGACTTTTGAACCAGTGAAGATATTTTATTGAAACTATAATCCAGTTATGTATTGCATATAGGTAGTATATTTTGTTTACTATTGCCATGCTACTTGCTTGAAGGTGAAGGTCAGAGTGGTGGGAAATGTTACTCTCTCCTTTTCAGGTGTGTAGCATGTACATGACTGAAGATGTTTTAGTAAAACTTGAAACAGTCATGATTATATAGATTGTCACAAGCCTTGACCATATTCTGTGTCTTTAGGTCAAGATGGATGCAAAGTAAAAGATCATTGGCCACTGTCTATGTATGCATGCAATTTCGGCACCACTGAAGATATTTTTTTATGAAACATCAGCAGTTTATATACTTTGAAAGTGAATCCTATATTCAGTTGTACCTCCCACCTCAAGGTTAGTCATCACAATGGATAATGTACATCAGTGACTAGTTTCCTGTCACTTTTAAACCTCAACTGGTTTGGATGAAATGTTTTCCAAATTCACACATTGTTATACAACAATTATGTCCCTAGTGCATAGGTGAAGGTCATTAGTTGGGAGAAGGTCATGAGATGTGTGTATAATGTGCAACTCTAGCTATTTTACTTCCTCATTTAGTTGTGTTTTTATGAGCAAATTTTTCACAAATTGTGAATATGAGTTGTATAGACTGCATATGCAAATTTCTGTTCTGTTTTGTGCAGTTGATTTCCCTGTGGTAGAAAAGACAAGTGCAGCTGACCTCAATGCAAAAGATTCTCAGGGATGGACTGCGGTTCATCACATTGTGTGCCCACTTGAGTACGGAACATATGATAATGATGAAATGTTGTTCATACTTCATAATGCTGGGGCTTCAATTAACCAAAAGGACCATGTTGGATTATCTCCCCTGGATCATGCTTTAATAAGGGGAGCTGTTAAACTGGCAAATTTGCTGCAGAAATTGAGTGGAACACCTTCAGATAAGCAAGTAAGTTATCATTACTGTTCCTGATTCATTATCAAATTTTTTGCATATTACCGTATTTTCCGGCCAATAAGTCGATGCGGAGTACAAGTCAAATTCACCAATTCGACTTATTTTCCATCCTTTGTCCATATACAAATCGATTCGGAGTATAAGATGAGGCCAGGGCTTTGTATTTTACACTAATAATGATATCGTTGTATGATATTCCATATTACTGACAATATAAACCGCTCCGGTGGCCTAGTGGTTAGAGCGTTTGCCGCGGAAGCGGGAGGTCATGGGTTCGATCCCCGGCCGAGTCATACCAAAGACTTACAAAAATGGTACTAACAGCTGCCTCGCTTGACGCTCAGCATTAAGAGGTTAGTGTTGGGACTGGTCGGCCTGGTGTCAGGATAATGTGACTGGGTGGGACATCATGCTACATGTCTGCGGCATGATGCCTTAGTGCTAGACATCACTATAAACTGCCTCACAGCAGACATCGTAGCGATATGACTGAAAAATTGTTAAAAGCTACGTTAAAAATCCTAATCAAACAAAATTACTGGCAATAGTGAAATTGCATTACCGATGCTAACATTTTTGTGATTTTACTTCTGAACAAATTACTGCTATATTCTGTTATCAATAGACACCGCTGAATAAACAGTCCATGCTTGTTTTATTATAATTGAAAGCACATCCATGTTGTAGTTCATTTTATTACCTGTAGTTACAAAGGTAACTTATATAAACTTTCAATGACACAATCCATATATGAGTCAATTTGGAGTATAAGACGAAGTCCCAACTTTCAAGTAAAAATGTATTGACTTGTATGTCGGAAAATACAGTATTTATATGTTATTTAAACTTAACAATTGCAATTAGCACTGATGAATGATCGATGTATCTTCATGGTCGGATGCATATTTTTGCTCATATTATTGATGTGAATTCACTTTAAGATACTGTGTTGAAATGTCTATGCCTCTGATTCTTGAATCTCTCTTGAATCATAAGTTTATCAGAAAAGAATTAGTTCTACCCACTTGTATCAACATACAGAAAGTTAATAGGCATGCAAATCTGACCTGTGTAAAAGCTAGTGGTCCTATTTTTATGTTTGGTCAGCTCTTCTAAATCACTGTTATGAATATTATTGTGTAAGCTGTGTTAAATTAGCTGACTCATTCACAAATGTGATCAAAGAAAGCAAGGCAACCAAGTGAAAGTGAGTTCTTGGTGAAGCAAATTCAAAGTTAGTAATTAACTTAAAATTCTTGAATTGACAGATTTTCTCAAGGATGACCAGTGTTACTATTACTTGCAATGAAATCATGACATAAGTATTTTACCAATAGAACAATTTTTAACAAAACAAGTTTCAACACTGATGGTTACTACAAAAATAAATGTCCCAGGTTTTTAAAAACGTTCTTTTATCTTTGTGAATGAGGAACAACAGAAAGCAGTGACATGTTTTTTTAGTACATATGATATTTTTTTAAAAACCATTAGGAATAATGTTAACAATTTTTGAGAGATTGTATCTTGAAAATAAAGATAATTTATTCTTAAAAGGAAACAACTTCATTAGATAAAGCACTTTATTGTGAATAAATCCGACAGTGATTATAAGATGAGTATTAAGTCATTAGACAGTCGAGTTGGTGCCTTCTTCCCCATTTTGTTTAAAACCATGTCCATCAGGGATGGCATCACTTCTTTTCTTGGAGGTATTATTATTATTATTATTATTTCCTTTTTAGGAGAAACCTACCTTCACATCCATGGAAGTTTCTGATGGTATCCTATCTCCATTGTCTTCACCAAACTTTCAAGAGGATGCAGAGGCCATGTTAACGAAATTGGATGACGAGAGCATGGAGGTGGAGGTCGAAGATGAGGATCTCAAACCAAAGGTTGACAGTAGATGTATGTTTAGGAATGTTGGGTAAGTTATAGGACTAAGCGGTTAAATTTTAGTTTAGTAGCAATATTTAGGTTTACATAACCAGCAAACCTGTTTTACCACATCAGGGATTTATTGCCAGGGCAGTTCCACTCAAGGTATCATAATAATAATGATGCATCCTGAATTCTAAATCCTCTCATTTTACCATGAAGTTGCATCCAAAATTTTAAAATGTGTTTATATTGATACTTCTTTGTGACTTTACAGTGATCAATTCTTCATTGAATCGGGGTGGTCTTTTCATGGGCAAGCTACAGTAGCTAATGCTGTGATGTGCCAGACATAATTATAATGTATAGGCTGGGTGAATTCAACCTTGGACACTGAAACAAGTTTCGGAGGGGTCATAGTGCTTCAAATAAGATAAATACTATACCTAGACTCTCAAAGAACACTTTGTGCTTCATCATGAGTTTGAATATGGTCAGACAAAATATCAACATGGGTCACATAATATTTTCAGACAATCTAATCATAGCTGTATAAAAATAATAAGTACTGGGAGTAATTATGTATATTTTAAATTGTGTGCTTGACCCTTGTTGAATTGTATTGTGTCTTAGGCAATTGAAATTATTAATATATAATGAGTTAATTTTTTAAAATTAATTCGTCTTTTTATGTTCAGTCTGTGGAATCATTTACTGTTGTGTTCAGATTACTACAATGTTAAATAAGATTGATAAGCAGCAAGCCTTGTAAAATTCAACAGATTCTTTATTTCCTAAGAATACAAAGTGAAAATATAAAAACATTTGCTGTTGCAAATTAAATCCCACATAATTGTAGCATTGCTAATAAAAGTCCAGAGAATAATAAATAATTTCACCCAAATCAAAATCTGAATATAGTATCAATTATATATGGACAGATAATATAACGGGAATAACCTGTATAAAGGCAAGATGTTTCTAGAAAAAAATATTAGTTATAATTAAAAGGTCTGTTAGTAAAATTATAATAAAGAACATAGTTAACACAATGTCTTTGACTCAGACCAAGATAAATATGTTTACTTCTGTTGATAATGATCCTAATGTTAAACTCGCCCTCAGAGAGAAAATATAGCTATGTATTAGTTGTTTATGGAATGAAAAAAAGATTCTGGTCAGGTGGGCAAGGAATTTGATTTTGGACAAGGTCAGCTACAAAATACAATGTTACATAACCCATAGCATATAATAAAAAAACTAATTTGAGGTAATCATTTATTTTTATTATTCATTGGAATTACATAGTGCTCATTGAGGTTTTTTGACATTCTTTGATTATATCATTTTGATACATCAAAACTTTTGGTACATCAACAGATTCAGTATTGTAATTTATTTAATACATTCTGGATTATATTATTGTGATACATCAAGACTTTTGGTACATCAACAGATTCAGTATTGGAATTTATTTAATACATTCTGGATTATATTATTGTGATACATCAAGACTTTTGGTACATCAACATATTCAGTATTGGAATTTATTTAATACATTCTGGATTATATTATTGTGATACATCAAGACTTTTGGTACATCAACAGATTCAGTATTGGAATTTATTTAGAACATTCTGGATTATATTATTGTGATACATCAAGACTTTGTGTTATATCAGTACATTCAGGAGTTGATTCATCAGCACATTCAATATTGGAATTATTTGAAACATTCTAAAATTTGGACTTGCAATAGAACATTTAGTTTAGGATTATTTGGGATTTAATTTACAATACTATGCCTTTTGAATGTGCACTTTCTTTCTTTAAGACCATAGAGTAAAGAACAAAAGCATTTGTAAAAAGTTTTAGTAAAAACCAATCAAATATGTATTAAATGACAAGAAGTTCAGTGTCTGAAAAAATGGTAGGAATTTTTAGGATTTAGTTCACAATACTGTGCCTTTTGAATTTTCACTTTCTTTAAGACCATAGAGTTTTGTAAGAGTAAAGACCAAAACTCTGGTGTACAGTTTTATTAAAAACCAATCAAATATAATGTAACAAATGACAATAAGTCCAAAATGTCAGAATGTAGGGTAAATTATGAAGATTTTAAAATGTAGGAACACCATATTCATGTCTTATGGTAGAACTCATTTGTTCACCTCACTTGGTTGAAATTTGGGGTGGATGGTAAACATTTGTGAGTTAAATATAATGAAATATATGGCATTATTTTTGGGGTTAGTTCTTTAACTGTCAGGGTAATCACAGCTCAGCACTGGGTTTGCTGAGTAACTTTTGTTGTACAATAAGTTTATTGACCGAACTTTGTAAATGGCTTGCAAATAAAAAAAAAACTTAAGAATATAGGTGTGTAAAGGTTAAATGTCTGAAATCATGGTCATGGTCAAATAAGGAAATAAGGGAACTGGTTGCACAAAAGGTCAGTTCAAGACCACTAGCCATAACTATATTTTTATATTCTATTTTTTTATTTTATATGCCTTTTGTAGAATATTAACATTTTTTTTATACTTTTGTCTTTCAATTCATGTTTACATTTATTTGAAAAGGTAAATCTTTCTGAAGTTTTAATACAAAAGTTACACTTTTTTTATACTTTGCCCTTACCTGCTATTATATAGCCACATATTTTACATCCCTACGTATCAGATATTACAGATTTTTTAATTTGTATTTTCATTGAGCCAATTGTTGAAAAATTTCCCGCTCTTTTCAGAAAGATCAATTGTCTTGTAATTGCCATCCAAGAAATGATGTCAGAATGTTTCTCTCTCCCATAATAAATGTTTAAAAATGTTTTGATTTACTTTAATATTTTTAATACTTTATAGGGAGGTGGTTTATGACAGAGCCATGAAGATGCCATATGATGTTACCTTGTCTAAAATTGATGTTTCTAGTGATCTGTGGGACACATATAATTTTTACAAAATGCAGGTACGTTTTACCTGATTAGTTGACATTTATTAATGTTGATGCTAGCTTTAAGATTTGGGGGTTAACAAGCAAGATGTGGAGAGACAGGTTTTCTTTTTCTTTTTGTTAATTGTAATTATGTTCTCTTATAGAAAAGAAGATTTGAAAAGCTCCAGTACTATAAATAGATGCTTATTATTATCATTTGTATCTTTGATTACATTACCAAGAAAGTAAAGAATGAAAAAAGTACATGTATACTTTGGATCATAGTCAGGAATGTACCATGTCTGGATCGAGGATATACATGAAAGAGGCCTTATTATTTTAGACAAGGACGTTTTGAGGGATTTATATGGCAAATAATAATAATAATAATTACCGTATTTTCGCGCATATATCCCGCACACGCAGATAATCCGCACCCTCATATAGCCCGCGGGTATTGGGGTTTTGTGTAAAAAATCGTTGGCATAACCCGCACCTTTGTATAACCCGCAACCATAGATATATTTATACAGCTACAATCAGAAATGAAATCAATTACAGGATCACGGGGCTTCGCTGATGTAGCAAACTGCGATTCTGTTTTCCGTTTTGGTGACAAAATATACCATCTGGTGATATTTGTGGCGACACCAATTTTGGCTGATAAAAACCGTATATACAGTCTTGCGTTTGGAGTAGAGAAAATCAAAGGCACCATGACAGGAAACAATGTACTGGAATATATTGTTAAAATAACAAGTCCTTGTCTCATACTGGCAAACCACACTAACAGTGCACTGTTATATCATAATCCGCTAATGATGATATCTGGCCTTATTACTTTATGCAACTGACTAGTCAAAATCCGAATCCGCAGAAGGCGGAAACGTAAAATGAGTACAGTCAAGCAGATGACACTAATTTAAAAACAAATACCAGATGGAAGAAGAAAAAATACGTTTGCTGACACTTCAAAGAGAACTGATTACCTTTGAAGCACTGATATATACTAAACAAATAAAACAAATCTGTTTCAATGTTCTACAATTATCTGAAGTTGCCGCAGCAATAACAAACAGGTATTTGTTTCACCCTTCAACTGGAGCCTTTAGCGGCGCCATCATCAAAGTAAGCCGACGACCTTTGCTCAATAAAAGTCAGGAAAAACACGGTACACAGTGCTTGTGTGCGTAGGAGCTGTGCCACAACTACAGGCTACATAAACACGGACATTTTAAATAATCTTGTATTCTTGTGAAGTGTAGATTCGAGTTTAAATAATTTCTTTCTGTTTAATTTAAAAAATGCCGAAATGAAAGTCTTACACAGCCGACTTCAAGCTAACTGCCATTGCGTATGCTGAAGTGCATGGCAATAGAGCCACAGGCACAAAATTTGATATTGATGAGAGTGTAATCCGAGGTTGGAGAAAAGAAAAAGGAACGTTGGAGAAGATGAATCCACGAAAACGTGCTCGTCGCGGACCTAAAGCAAAGTGGCCTCACCTTGAAGCTGACCTGAAGCAGTGGATCGTGGCCCAGCGGTAAAATTAGGTATCGTAGTTATTTCGATTGAAAACAGAAAATATTGACTATGAAAACGTGACGGATACGAAATTTTAAGTTTTTATCCCGAAATGTTGATTTGGTCCCGATACCGTAAGTTGTTGTAAAGTCACCGTAGTAGCCATAATATCCAACCCTAGCAAAACAAAACTAGAACAATATATGTTATGTAGTTACGTTTTTCAGACAATATGTTGAAATATCATTATGTGTAAAAAAAATTGTGATATAGCCCGCACCCTTATATAAGCCGCCCCCCCCCCCCCCCCCCCCCCCCCCCCCCGCGGGGTTTGTAAAATCTGGTATAACCCGCGGGATATATGCGCGAAAATACGGTAATAATAATAATGCTTTATTTATAGAGGGTGACTCATTAGTCAAGGACTATTCTTCCTTGAGGCCCTCTTATGGAGAGTATAACAATGCACACTATATGAAGATAGCAATAAATACAGTTTATTTTAACACGTTTAGTATTAAAATATATGCAAGATTAAGATTTCATTGATGTGATGCTCATAAATTACCTTCATTTTGGAATGTAATTGCATGAAAGAGATCACAATAATAAGTGTCAATTAAAATGGATAGTGTGGATATATGTTTACAGTAAAATATGGAAAACTTAAACATCGATCACTTGCATATTCTGTGTTGCTTATATAATTCACTACAACCTTGGAAAACTTTATATGTCTGAAAGCATAAACACAGAAATCATTCTGGCAGCACTTTAAGTTTTTGGATTTGTACTGTTATTGGTTTACAAGTATGATTGTCAGATATGGTTTCAGACTTTAGTCAGACAATATTATAGCTGCCAACTGTCCCGTCTTTTCCATATTTGTCCCGTAATTTGGACCTGAATATGGGTGTACATTTCTTTTGGCAAAAAATAATAATAAAATTTCTTTGGAATTGTCAGTTTAGAACGTGCACTCTGTTCTATTTTGGCAGAATATATCACTCGTATATACAAATACAGTTCTACAATACAATTGGTTCATTTGAAATCGAGGCTACCAGGCCTGTCGTTATCCGCCATATTGGATTTTGCAATAGTTACCACTGTTGCTGTATCTAGTCTTCATAATATTCAGCTTCTAATCATGATAAATTGGAAGGCAGAATGTTCAGAATTTTCTCCAGGAAAAATAGGAGACAACTGGAAGGATATTTGTGCTGTCTTGCATAGATTTGTGAAACCATATAGTAAAGGAGAAAAATTGATGTTTTGCAAATTGTGTAATGTGATTTTGCTATTGGGGACAGATGCACCCATGAAATGCAAGAGCACGAAAAGCTAATAACATCAGCTTCCTGCTTCATCACACACAGCTCGGCCTGAACTTATGACGTAGATAAAGGACAGAGAAAACCTTAATGTACATCGATCGAAGTTTGATTTTTAAATTTCTTTTAGAAATAAACCTTACTTTTTCTGTTACTAGTGTTGTTGGCGATATATTTTGCACACGTTTTTCAGACATTAAAATTGCAAAGGATAACTCTTATGCTTGAACGAAAACATTTCAATAAGAAAATCTCAGAACTGAGATAATCAATGAAAGTTGTACATTGAAATCAATAATTGAAAAAGAAACAAGGCATGGAAAGAGCTTCTATAAATAGCTTGTGTTTGAGTGTGTTGCACTTTTGCACCTTTTCAATGGGCACCTTAAGGAATATGGTGCATCATGTGCATCTTTGACATTAAATAATTATGTAAGGCACTGTCCAACTTTACTGATGGTTGTATATGTTGTAAATAGATACATATGCATTGAAATTTAAAAATCAGTATTTGTTCCTAAAAATCTGTATTTTTGTCACAAGTAATCAGTATTTTTGCACTCGGGGGTTGGCAGCTATGCAATATATGTATTGATTGCAAGTGTTGTCTATTTTTCAGGTTATTCACCACAAGGGGAAAGACATTTACATCTTGTTTACAAGGTGGGGCAGAATTGGAGATAAAGGGCAGTATCAACACACACCCTATCCAAAGTTACCACAGGCTGTGTTGGAATTCTGTAAAATATTTCGTTCTAAAACCGGTAATACGTGGGCGAATATCAAAAAGTAAGTTTGTAGTGACCTTTTTTGACATACCTATTTTAAGAACTTTGTCTTATGCAAATGTGGGTATAATGATCTGCTCAAGATTATTGCACAAGGCTTTAGATAATACCAAAATTTAGTGTCTGACATTATATTAATGAACTGTCTACAATCTTTTCGAATATGTCACATACTATTTTTTCAGTACATACTCATTTTTTGGGTAGGTTTTCAAGACAGAGCTTGAAAAAATAATGTAAGAAGCATTGGTTTTTATTTTCTTTTAAGTAGCACAGGTATGTGATAAACGTCACATGTCTTGAGTCATTTGCTAATTGCTTAGGACATGTACTGCTTCATTACACTGATCTTACATGAACCAGCATCTTGTCAGATTAAATCTGTTAAATGTTCATAGGCACTGACATGCCCAGTGAATTTTGTGTGTGTTTGTCCAATAACGAGATGTTGTAACATATTTATAGTTACACATATGAAAATGTATTTATTGCGGTATACATGTAATTTTTTTTTACTTGTAACCATTAAAGTGCTTGCTGTTTTGTGGGGGTTTCAAACTGAAACTATTACAGGTACTTAAAGTAAACTTTACAAACTTTTGAGTTGAACACTATGTTTATCAATGTTACATCAGTCTTGAATCACTTTTGGATTTGTAAATGCACGTTTTCTAGCTTGAACAATTTAGTAGTACAATTTTATTACACCTTCCCAGAGACTGGTCAAGCTTACTGAAATAAAAAATCAACTGCCTCTATGCGATGGTCTTGTTAGGGTTGGCAGGTCTGCATCATGATTTTAAAATAAGGATTACAATTACGATTGGGATTTTGCAGCTTTAAAATATATATATATATATATATATATATATATATATATATATATATGAGAGAGAGAGAGAAGGGGGTGGGGAGAAACTTTTTTTTTCTTCAGTCTCATTTTTATTTAGCCATCACATGATTTTAGTATAATTGTATGTGTTGAATCAAATATTATGAATATAATTTCAGTCAGAGATGTATGACTCTTGGCATTTTAGCATTAGAAGATGTAAGACTTGGAGACTTTTAATTCAAATGTTTGTTTCACTTGTAAATGTTACTCGTGCACTAGATGCATATTCGTTGCAAAAAATGGCATGATATCTAGGAAGAAACTGAACGCTCTACTTCAAAAGAAGTAAAGTCCTCACCATTCTACTTTTGATAACATGAGATACTTTACTATTAAAGTTCACTCAGTGCACATTGAGTCCTCACTAATTCATCATGCATGGCAAGCAACAGTTTATTCACTGAATACAATTTCTCTTTGCTAGTTAAGCATGTGCATTTTCAACCATTGTTTTACATTTTGATGCTACTTTCTTTTGTCAGGTTTGATAATCAGCCCAAGAAGTACCGGTTGATGCCTCGTGATGACAAGCCAAAGAAGGTACACAAAGTGAATTTCAGCCTGGAAACAAGTATTGTCTCCAAGTTGGCAGCAGAAGTTCAGGATGTTGTCAAGGAAATGGTACGAGTTCTTAATTATCTCTCAGATTGAAGGAGATATTCAACAAACCGGTTTATGTATCACTTCTAGATTCAAGGGACCCTGAGTGGTTTAAAGCGCTGTCCGTTGTGGACCACTGCCATCTCACCTCTGTCTGCGTGTGTTTAAGTCTACGATTTGGCAAATGTAGTTATGTGAGAAAGCTTGCCAGTAGCTTCTCGTGGGTCGGTGGTTCTTTCCGGGGGTTGTCCGGGTTCTTCCTCCACCATTAATACTGGCCACCATGTATAGCCTATATTGTGCTAAAAAATGGCGTTAAACCATCAAAAACAAACTTCTAGATTCATCAAAACTCAGGACAGTAAAATCCAAAGTGAAGTTTTGGAAAGGTTGAAGGGTTTTATTTGGCAATTTATTATGTGCTGTGCTTATATTTGAAGAATGAACCTTAATAATTGGATGCACATCTGTTGTTACTGCACCCATGTAGCCAAGGAAGGCTACTGTGATCTACTTCTTTTCTTTACTAAGATAAGGATATGTGTTTAAACTAATGACCATGTACACCGCTCCCTTGCGCCCTGATAACTCGCGAACCCGATTAAAACGCGGTGTCCGGCGTGGATCCCGTTTTTTTAAAAAGAATTTTTTAAAAAAATGAAGAAAATCGTGATCAGAACTGGTGAATGAAACCTTGATATGTCGCCCGTTTTATCGTCGAAAATGGCGGTTAGTGCCCGAAAAGTTAGAATCAACATCGTGAAATTTTCAGGTTTTAATAAGGAATCACATATCTAGTTAGATTCTATCGGAAAAAATATTTTCTCAGTTCACTGTAAATAATAATACTGTATATGTATTCGGCGAAACTGCAATCAATGAATTATAGTAAATGCTAACAGGTGGCAACACTTTATGAAATGTACACTAATTAAATATGTCTTGTCAGGGGAAATTAGTGTTTTAATCTTTCTCCTTTGAATACGTTCCCCAATCACATTACTTTAGGGATATTAGCCTGCTACCTCGCGAATCCAGCCCTACCAAAAGACGAAAATTCGTCTTTCCTGTCTATGTCATATAGACAAAGGGCAATAACTCTTGCCCATTACCTCCCCTTGCCGCCCGTTAGGTGTCGCTTCTTTAGTTTTTTAGCTTCGCTTACGCGAAAACACGTACAATTAGACCTCCAATGAATCCAAGCCATCTTAGTGTAAATTCTGACCATCCGAAGTTAAATTTGGAATTACTGTGTTGGATAATCATTCCTCTACAGGTCGTATACATTATTTTACAATATTTTCCAATTTGAGTGACTTTGTCACCTTTTCTAGACTTCGGACCAGGTTGCAACGTGGTCAAAGCATGTAATACATGTAGCACTCAATAATTTCGCTTATTCCGTATGTAACGTTTACGATATTAGCGACTAATAACGTGCTGCATTGATAATGTGTGCTGTATTTATCTTCTTTGACGTTTCAGTAGACTTCAAAAAAGTCTTTGAACGACCAATTGCGACTATTTAATGGCGGACTTCGTGTTGTAGTCACGAATTCACGCGACACTTAATCATTTCGCTTCCTCCGTTAGTTACGGTTATGGAATAGCGACTTAATAGCGTACTGAATTGTTAATTTGTGCTTTGTTTATCTTCTTTCCGTTTCAGTAGACTTCGTCTCTGAACGACCAGTTGCGACTATTTAATGGCGGAATTTCGTGTTGTAGTCACGAATTCACACGACACTTAATCATTTCGCTTCCTCCGTTAGTTACGGTTATGGAATAGCGACTTAATAGCGTACTGATTGTTAAGTGTACTGAATTGTTAATTTGTGCTTTGTTTATCATCTTTTCGTTTCAGTAGACTTCGTCTTGAACGACCTATTGCAACATGCTCACGGTGATAACTAGTGTGGTCATTAAGAGTTAACATGGCACGGAATAATTTGACTACTCCGTTAATAACGGTTATAGTATTATCGAATTAATAATATGCTGAATTTTTTTTTAATCTGTGCTTTGTTCTCTTCTTTTGTCGTTTCAGTAGCAAAGTCGACAACGAAGGCATGAATGGCAAAATGGGTGTTGGCAATGTGGAAATGGAGGAAATTATGTTGACATGGTTTAGGCTGCCCAGTGGATGTAAATTTCACCGCAGGTCCGTGCATGGCTTTCGGGCCTGTAAGTCCGGACGCATGGAGTCTAGGCTGGATCAATTGGATCCATTTTATTATGCACTTTCGCGGGCCGTCCAGCCGTCCGTCCAGCCGACACCTTCAGTTCAGCCGGCACTTCAGCAGGCACCAACCGGCACTAGCCATACATCCGGCACCGTCTGTTCAGCCCAAATGGCACCGGACGGCCAGCTGGCATCAACAGGCACCGGCCGTTCAGCCCAAATGGCACCGGCCGGCCAGCCAACCTTCCAGCCTGCATCAACAGGCACCGGCCGTCCACCCGGCAACGACCGTTCAGCCCAAATGGCACCGGTCGTCCAGCCGACCTTCCAGCCGGCATCAACCGGCACCGGCTGTCCATCCGACAACGACTGTTCAGCCCAAATGGCACCGGTCGTCCAGCCGACCTTCCAGCCTGCATCAACAGGCACCGGCCGTCCACCTGGCAACGACCGTTCAGACCAAATGGTACCGGTCGTCCAGTCGACCTTCCAGCCGGCATCAACCGGCACCGGCCGTCCATCCGGCAATGACCGTTCAGCCCAAATGGCACCGGTCGTCCAGCCGACCTTCCAGCCGGCATCGACACCGTCAGTTCAGCCGGCACTTCAGCAGGCACCAACCGGCACTAGCCATACATCCGGCACCGTCCGTTCAGCCCAAATGGCACCGGACGGCCAGCCGACCTTCCAGCTGGCATCAACAGGCACCGGCCGTTCAGCCCAAATGGCACCGGTCGTCCAGTCGACCTTCGAGCCGGCATCAACCGGCACCGGCCGTCCATCCGGCAACGACCGTTCAGCCCAAATGGCACCGGTCGTCCAGCCGACCTTCCAGCCGGCATCAACCTATGCAGGCCGTCCATCCGGCAACGACCGTTAACCCCAAATGGCACCGGTCGTCCAGCCGACCTTCCAGCCGGCATCAACCTGCACCGGCCGTCCATCCGGCAACGACCGTTCAGCCCAAATGGTACCGGTCGTGCAACCGACCTTCCAGCCGGCATCAACCTGCACCGGCCGTCCATCCGGCAACGACCGTTCAGCCCAAATGGCACCGGTCGTCCAGCCGACCTTCCAGCCGGCATCAACCTATGCAGGCCGTCCATCCGGCAACGACCGTTCAGCCCAAATGGCACCGGTCTTCCAGCCGACATCAACCTGCACCGGCTGTACATTTGATTTACGGAGATTATAGTGATTTACCCGTCAGTCAATCTGTACTACTGGTTACATATCACTACCATCAGAGAGATGTTATAGATGTATCTCCGTCCAACCAGACCATTCGAGAGGCAGGTGCCGGTCATAGCCGGACCTTCGCCGACATTCCGGCCGACCATATACCAGACAAATCAGTCGGTATCGCCGGTGTACACCTCCCGTCACGTCAAATACGTGTCGGTGTGATTTTAAAACAAGGGAGAATTAGTGACATTATCAGAGATGACGGAATTGAGTTATCTATGCCACTTGGTATGCGCTACCCAGATATGGCAGCTTTACCAGAACAGGACTTTCAGGCCGACCATTCGTCAGTTCAATCAGCCGTTAGTGCCGGCCGTCCATATGTTCACGGCTTCTCCACAAGGGAGATTTAGTGAAAGTGTCAATTATGACAGAATTGCGTCATCTAGGTCACCTGGTATGCTGTACAGATATGCAAGCTATACCAGAACCAACATTCCCTCTGAGCGAATGGTAGATGGGTGCACAGTGCTGGCCGCACTACATAAGCATTATGTAATTATTATTACCTTCTAGCCGGCACCAACCGGCACCGGGCGTCCATCCGGCAATGACCGTTCAGCCATATGGCACCGGTCATCCAGCCGGCACTAACCGGCACCAGGCGTCGATCCGGCAATGACCGTTCAACCCAAATGGCACCGGTTGTCCAGCCAAACTTCCAGCCGACACTTGCCGGCACTGACAGTCCATCCGGCTCCGGCCGTCCAGTCCAACAGGCACCGGTCGTCCAACCGTATGGAGATTTTAGTCATATACCAGTCCGTCCGACTGTACCGCTGTACCAGCAAGGGGACTTTTATCATACAGCAATCCGCACAAATCGGATTGACGAAGATTCTAGTGATGTTTCCGTCTGTCAATCCGTACTACCGGTTACATATCACTACCATGACTCTGATGTTGGCGATGAATCTCTCGATCCAACCCGACCATTCGAGCGGTCGGTGCCGGTCATAGCCGGCCCGTCGCAGGCGTTCAGGCCAAACATATACCAATCAATTCATTCGGCATTGCCGGCCGTCCATAGGCTATCAACTCATCCACAAGGGAGAGTGAATGCCTTTTTTAGAGATGACGGAATCGAGTCATCTATGCCACCTGGTATGCATTACCCCGATATGGATGCTTTACCAGAGCAAGATTATGCACATAGTGAGTGCGATGAATCACAGGCAAATCAGCTGTATGCAGATCCAACTATGGAACGGACTGAGTTCAGCTTCAAAGCCGCAGTGGAGGAAATTTTTAGGGTGTTAAGGCCCCTTCAGAATGCCCTCCACCTCCTGGTGCAATTACCGACTATAGGGTTAGTGCGTCGGTCGATCTGGATGAAGGGGAAGAGATTCTATCCTTCCGCCTCCTTCCCCAGTCGACAAAATTAAGGAAATTAATGACCGTCTGTCGACACGTATAGGGGATCCAGGAAATGCTAAGGCGTTCTTTTCTGAAAGCCAAGTACCAGCGTCGTTTTCAGGTCGATGGTACAAAACTCACTCCGATGCGTTCAGTACTGAGGTCCTGGCTCGGGATAAAATAGGGCAGCAGTCCATATGTCTGCGGCATTGTCTTATAAAGTGGACAAAACTGTGTTCAATGCCACGTCCAAGCTAGTTCGAATGTAGTCGCTACGTCTTCACTGTTAGACCTAGCCTCCCTAGCCATTTTCAGGATCGCTGAAAAATCTGGCAATGAACATGCTTGGGATTCGACGGCCCGGTTAGCTAGGGTTCTTAACAGGGCAGCTCACCATTCCATGGCCAATGCGCTGACTGCTTCTGCCAACCTAGACCTGATACGTCGTGACGCATGTCTGAAGGGCACGTCACTTAAACCCCATCATAAGCTGGCTAGATATGACCGACGCACATTTCACGTCCCTATCCCACGAGTAGCGGACATTCTCCGTTGTGCTTGTCGGGACTAGGCTTATCAGTTCCATGTCATACCTTTTGGCCTAAATTTAAGCACTTGGGCTAGTACCAAGGTTATGGGTTACGTCGTCACCCTGTTCCGCTCGACTTCATCTATTGCGTCGGCAGTATATTTGGATGACATCCTCCAGAAACATCTGTCAAGTTCTATTCTGCTCAAAGGCAGAAACGATCTTATATCACTTTACGTCATATAGGCTTTCTCGTGAACTGGATAAAGTTTGATCTCTGTCCAATCCGGATTTTGGTCCATCTGGGTGTGGAGTTTCTCCCAATCTGAATCTGGTAAGGCTTCCTCGAGTTTGCGATTATCCAGATAATTGCACTCGTAGAGTCCGTTTCCGACAGGATGCGCATTTTAGCGAGAGAGTTGCAGATCCTCGGATTATTCAATGCGGCAGCAGACTTGATCCCGATCAGCCGTCCTTTTATGCGCCCTTTACAAAGGACGTTGCTAGCGTAATTGCGCTCTTTTCAAGTCCCTTCGATCCCAGAAAACAGTCATGCTCACGCCAGAGATACAATCATTCTTGAGTCAATGGCACAACCCCTGTAGGCTGTCCACAGGGATTACTCTGGAGATACCCCAAGGGGATAACGGTATGTTCCGCCACTAAAACCTACGGTTGGGGTGCCCACCTGTTGCCGAACTTCGATACTGTCAGCGGCACGTGGGTGCCAGGGGCGAGCCTTTTCCACATCAACCTTTCAGAAATAACGGCTGTCATCAATGCCTTTCATTTCGGGCAGGACCAACTCTTATTACAAACTGCCCTCATTATGTCAGACAACATTGTGGTGGTGCCTTGCCTCAAAACAAGGGGACACCAATCACCAGACCTGTGCAATCTGAACTGGCAATTTCTACATTGGTTCGACAATCTCCACCTCAATGTACAATTCAGACACATTCTTGGCAGACTCAATGTCTTGGCTGACACTCTATCTAGTCATTCACACAGAATGGTCACTCCATCAATCGGACTTTCTTCCAATTGACACACTTTGGAGGCGTCCGATGATTGATCTTTTGCAACAAGATGGAATCGCAAGTTCTCCACCTTTCATCTCACAGGTTCCAGACCCAGAAGCTTGGGTCGTGGATGCTCGATCAATCACCTGGGAAGGGTTGTGGGCATTCTCCTACCCTCCCACGGTCTTGGTACTGGAATTAATCCAGAAGTTAAGGGGTCAGAATTGTCAGATGGTTCTGATTACCCCTCTCAGATGGAACAACTCCTGGGTCTCCGATCTACTCAATCTAGGCGTTAGATCTACCCAGGAAGATTACAGTCAGCACAAGTATTCACAAGCAACCGCGGCCAGGGGTGTTCCACCCCTGTCCGGACCGTCTTTATGTTCAAGCTTGGCTCTTGTCCAGACAGCCTTGCAAGACAAACAATTTAAATCTTTGATTGCGGAGAGAATCTCGAGAGCAAGAAGGCCCTCTACTCTGAAGGTTTACGAGGGCAAGTGGCATGTTTTCAGAGACTGGTACCATATCATTCACATTGTTCCTCTGAGTGTCACAATCCCTCAACTGGCCAACTTTTCTCTGGCTTTTCGAGGAGAAACATCTGGCTCCAGTTATTCTCAAATGTTACCGCTCCATGATATCAGACACATTCCGCCATTCTGGTACATGTGCTATCAGCCATGACAAAGATTTGTCAGATCTTTAGACATTTAAAAAAAATAAAAAAAAAAAATAAAAAATTTAATCGACTTATATCCCTCACCCTGTTTTCAAATGGAATCTGTCCTGGGTTTTAACATGACTCAATTCAGACAGTATTGAGTCTTTAACCCACGATTAGTTAAAGCTACTATCATACAAATTGGGTTTCTTGATAGCCTTAGCTTCAGCATGCAGGGTGAGCGAGTTACATGTCCTTTCTAGTGACCCGAACTCTCTTGCGTTTCGATCAGAGGGTTTGATGGTCCTCTTGACGCAGCCAGGCTTCGTAGTCCAAAATAGATTACCATACATTGCGATCAACGAGTCGTCATTAGCTCGCTTTCTTTATAGATAAGTCAGGATCAACAGCCATGTAAGATCCTGTTTGGGCACTCTAGCACCATTTCAATGCATAGAGGTGAGTCAGGTCACATACTAGCACCTCTTTCTTCTGGTGATAGCTGGGATATGAGATATCACCATTCAAGCCCTTGCTTCATGGCTGTAGTGGGTTATACGCTCGGCGTACTCTGAGAATTCGCAAATCAGTCACCTTATAGAAGCTGTTGCAGAGTCAACCTTCTACAGTTTTATCTTCAAGTTTGTACTCGCAGAGGCAAACATTGATTCTAGTAGGTCCGGTGTTGGGCAGCCCAGACGCCCACCAGACCCATGTGCAACAATCAGCACAGCCTATTAGCTTCGCTGGATTCGCCAGATAAATTTTCGTAGGTAAGAAGATTTCAATAACTATCTTCTTAACCGCATAAAAGGGTCACATATCACGTGACCCTGGGCTGTGTTGCTGATTGAAAATTAGGAGACCGGGTTATCATTCACATGGGGAATCCAACCATCATTCCCTAGAGGATACCCGGGGTGGAGGTCGGATGCTCCGCATTCCCTCCTCCTATTACTTATTCTCCTAAAGTAATGTGATTGGGGAACGTATTCAAAGGAGAAAGCAAATTTTTTAGTAAATTGTTTCTCCGAGAATACTTACCCAATCACATTACTAAGAAACCCTCCCAACCACCCCGCCATGCGAGCATCCTCGTGTTTTATATATCGCTCAGCTTAAAAACTAAAGAAGCGACACCTAACGGGCGGCAAGGGGAGGTAATGGGCAAGAGTTATTGCCCTTTGTCTATATGACATAGACAGGAAAGACGAATTTTCGTCTTTTGGTAGGGCTGGATTCGCGAGGTAGCAGGCTAATATCCCTAAAGTAATGTGATTGGGTAAGTATTCTCGGAGAAACATAATTTACTAAAAAATTTGCTTTTCATTGTGTTGCACTGTAAGCAGTATAATCATTGCATGTTCTCTTCTATTCAAACATGAAAAGAGTCAATTGACCGTCACATTGATGACCGCAAGCACATCTGTGAGAACCTAATTAAGTGCCGGCTGCATTTTGATCGATGACTTGGGGAAGCGTTTGTTGCATTGTAAAAATCAGTTTAGACCTGCTTTGTTTTATCACGTCAAGTTGGTCTTTTGTATCAAATCAGGTAAAATCAGGTAAAAGACGTACAATGCAAAAGTTTAAAGGAATGCAATCCTACATGCATAAACTCTTGTGGTCAATATCGTGTCTCAACATCAATCAATTTAATTGGACCAATCGAACATGGTTTCAAATAGTATGTACTTATTGTCATTAAAGTATATATTAATCAGTAATTTATCCTAATCATTTGTAAATGTGATCAAGGAGAGCAAGGAAATCAAGCGAAAAGCGTAATCGGTGAATGAAAAAGCTGACTGTCATAGAGAGGGTTCGTAATGGTGAAATCAAGATCAAAAGTTTGTAGTAAACTTAATTGCCGTGTCGACTCTCAGAGGTTGGCTCAAGGATGAGCAGAAATTTTGGGATTATTTGCATGAAGTTGATTCTGACGGGCACGCACTGCAAACGACACAGAATTAGATGATGCTGTGTACACCTGGTTCACACAGCAACGTGAACAAGGTGTTCCGATTTCGGGAACAATTCTCAAGGCCCATGCATAGAAAATGGCCAAAACTATGGATACTGATTCAGATTTTATGGCAAGCAATGGATGGCTTTGGAGATTCCAGCGCCGACATGGAATAAAACAAAATTCGTTGTCGGGAGAGAAACCTAAGAGATTTTGCTCGGTGTCAGAGAAATCAACTGACAACACAAAAGAAATTAACAGATGTTTTTCAAAATGTGAATTTATATTTGTTAACTGTGTTAAAAACTGCAAATATTGTCGTATTCTCACTCGCTTATTTGTATTTATATATCTATTTTTTTTACATGTCTGACATTTAGATCCATTAAATTCATGCTTAATAATGGTTTATCTTTGTGAATTTATTTTTTTACATTTTACTCTATTTATCTATCTATCTATCTATCTATCTATCTATCTATCTATCTATCTGTCTGTCTGTCTGTCTGTCTGTCTGTCTGTCTCTCTCTCTCTCTTTTTTAGAGCAACACAAGTTTCGACGTCGTTTTTCAATATGAATGTTACCTTTTTTGATAAAAGAAATCTTGATTCATTTTGAACAAACAATAAAACTAGAATGTATCCAAATCAACACAAAAGCAGTGACGTAATACACAATGTGTTTAGCGATACACATGTTAAGAGTACTGATATCTCGTGGAATAATGTTTGTTTTTACAATCTTTTCAAGATACTTTATCCAGAAATTAAAGGTAATTTATAAAGAAAAACGAACAACACCTTTATAAAGAAATATTTATTCACAGTTATTTTCAGCACGATTATAAAACTAGTATTTAATAATACACCCACCCCCACCCCCGTTTCGCCTCTCTCTGTCGATCTCCATCTTTTTATTAGTTTCTTTTATAGGTCCCTCGGTAACTCGCGCCCTTGCTTATAGTGCGGTCGATGTTTTTGGATCCCGTTGTGCGCGAGTTATCAAGGGAGCGGTATATGCATTCAAGCCTGCAATGAAGTCACTCTCTGATCAGTGCAGTTACAAGTAGGAAAACACTTTATTCATTGGCAAATGTTTCATATCCATGATTACAAATTGCAATATGTCTCACTCAGCTAGTCAACTGTGTTTTGACAAACAAGAAAAATACATGTCCCATACTTTATATTATAGACAAATCACATATGAATGAAAGAATTTTGGGGGATTCTAGCAGTATTTCAGTTATTACATATGACTGATCAGTCATAAAAAGCTGCATTCATTTAACAAAGTTGTAGAACAAATGTAACACGCAATGTAATATTATTGTCAGGTTAAAGTATACATGTCATTAATTTAAAAGAGATTACTCGTGTACATTAATAAACATATTGAACTCTTGATCAAAGATATAACTGTTTTTCTTGTTTGTCATTGTTTATAAATACTACAAAAGATGTTTCAATTTAACTGAAACAAATCAACAAAATGTGTTTAAATTTATTAACTCAACAATTTAACAACTTGACCATGTAATAATGACTATATGTTCCTAATTATGAATCATATGGTTTCGTATTTGTATTTGTGAAGGAAATTAATAAATTTCAGGTCAACTTTAGTGGCTGGGAGTTTTACCAACCTTTGTGCATTGCAAACACCTAAAAAGTAGTCTCCCTTTACACACAATCGATTATGGAGTTCACAATCAATTATCTGCTCAATCAACTGATGATCGACTATAATCGATAATTGGAACAACACTAATCGTACATGTAAATGAATTGGGAAATTAGCTGAGTAGACGGCATGCTTTTTATGTATGGCCTCATACAATGCTTGCAATATTGGTTGTCACTCTAGGGTAACTCAAAGCTTGTTACTTGGAACCATTAAAATATGTATTCTATATGTGGTTATTGAGAAAGCTTTTGAAGTAGATTTAGGAACATTAAATTAAATTTAAAAAATATATATCACAGCTTTTTTGTTTGTTCATTATAATACCTCTACTTTATCGCAGAAGAGAATGTTCTAATTTTATTGTTACAGTTCCATATGACATGTCACAGTATGTATGTATATGGTTTGACAGCAGGTCAGCATAATACTGGCTAATCTTAATCCACATTAATCTCGTGGAAGTGTTCACTTCATAGCAATCGTGTTGTTAACATTACAGGCAAATGTGGGTATGATGGAAGCAGCATTGAAGAAGGCTAGTGTGGAGAAAGATTTGATGCCATTTGGACGGCTCAGACGGGAAGCTCTGATTGAAGCTAGGAAAATCCTACAGCAGCTGGGGTAAGTGATGGTTTCATGGAAATGACCAGCTAGCTTTCTTTATCACATAACAGGACCAAACTTTTTGTGCATAGCTTGCATACCTGAACCGAACTTTTGTGCAGAGCTTGCACATTGGGTAAGAAATAACCTTAGTGATTTTTATGTCCAAATTTCAAAGATCAGGTTTACTGTAACTGAAAAAGAAGCATGGTTTCTACACAGTAACATTTGTTCTTCATCACAGACTTCATGCATCAGTTGTATTTGTGATATGGAAGAAGCCCATTATCATGAAGACTGAAAGAACAATGTTTTTTATATGCCTACTGTTAGATATAGCATATTATGTTATGATGCCAATCTATATATATCTGGCTGTTGCCAAAATCTTGAATTCTTGTCCATCATAAAAATGTAAAATTTTGTGAACGGCTTGCATTAGGGTTAGGAAAGGTATGCTTTTGGCGTAATCATTAAAAAAAAATCACCAAATTACATCTTGCGCTAGATTGTATATGGAGTGCACTTTTTGGTATAGTAAAAATAAAAATAAAGCAATAAAACATTTTGTCATTTTTATTATTATCTCTTTAATTCTAATCATAAATTTGAGAATATTCTTTAAAGGTGACTGCTGCATAAGAATAATGTCCGAGTAATTAACTTATTCGCTATTTATAGCAACTGTATATGACCCATTTTTAAGAAGACAAGTAGGTTTTTTCAAATGTGAACTTTGCTTCACAGGTTCATTTCATTGATAGGCTAGTTTGTGAACCAGTCTGTACTTGTAAAAAAAAATGAACCAGATGTTAAGTGAAATGCTTTACAGTGTGAGTTGTAGATGTTATCTGATGGAAAATGCTAGAACAGATGGATCTATTCAAACTTCAAAACTAGTCAGATTGGAAGAGAAAAACAAATCAATACTGCTTTACAAACTTTAAAAAGAAGAATACAAGAATAATATATTAGAGCATTAAGCACCCATCTATGATCATTATATTATTTCGAGATCTTGATCATTCAGCAAAAGTAATGTAGACTAGTTAAAGTGAGTGCTGAGTATAAATTTTTAATATTTTTTTGGTTTGTATCCTGATTCTAATCCATATTTATTTTGCCCTTCTTGAAAAGAATATTGACCAGCTGCAGAACCACATTAGTCTTTACAATGTATTTTATTCAAACTTGTTGTAAATTGTAATTCTGACATTGGATACATGTAAACATTTTGTGGAAGCCTTGCACATGGAGTAAGGAAAATGCCTAAATATTTTTGGAGTCTGAAAGGTTAAGGTTAGATATTGAAGGAAGAAATGTTGTTCCTCCTTTGAATATGTTCCCCAATCACATTAATGTTAGGGATATAATCCTACTACCTCGCGAATCCAGCCCTACTAAAAGATGAAAATTCATCTTTTCTATGTCCTATAGACAAAGGGCAATAACTATTGCCCCTTACATCCCCTTGCCACCGCCATGTGTCGCTAGTTTTTAAGCGTTGCTTGTACTGTTAACACATACAATTAGACCTCCTTATAATTCAAGCCATCTTAGTGTAAAATCAGGACCATCCGAAGTTAATTTTGGAATTATTGTGTTGGACAATCATTCTTATACAAGTATTATACATTATTTTACAATATTTTCAACTTTTGAGTGACTTTGTCACCTTGTACAGACTTTGTCTATGAACGACCACGTTGCACACGCTAATGGCGGTACTCGTGTTGTCATTTACGAGTTAACGCGGCACTGAATAATTTCGCTTATTCCGTTAGTAACGGTTGTGGTATTAGCGAATTAATAACATGTTGAATTGCTAATTTGTGCTTTGATTTTTCTTCTTTTGTCCTTTCAGTAGAAATGTCATCCAAATGCATGAAATGCTAAAAGTTCAAATAAAAGAAGACAACCATGACACTTGTATTGTATGTACCAAGTGTACATCATCTATACCATGCAGCGTGTGTAATACATGGACAGAGCCAATGTGGCAATGGAGGAAAATAATGTTGACATGGTACAACAGTCTGCCTTTGAACAGATGCGTTGTTGGGTCCAGGAAACTATGGCGTAGCTATTAACATCAGGCTAGATATTACCTGTTTGTGGGAGTGTTCCCCAATTTTCGGCTGCCCAGTGGGCATAAGTCCCCCCGCATGTCCGGGCATGGCCTTCGGGCCTGTAAGTCAGGACGCATGGGGTTTTTACCGGATCCATTGAATCTATTTCATTATACAACCTTGACGTCACCGGCCATCCAGCCGTCCCATCGTATTGTTGAAACGGTCCGACCAACTATGATTTACGGGGATTTTAGTGAAAAATCCGTCCGTCAAGCTGTACCGCCAGCAACATACCAATACTATGATGGAGGTTTTAGTGGATCCTCTGTCCGTCCAGCTAAACCATGGCATCGGCCGGTACCGGTGATATCTGGACCGTTGCCGACATTCCGGCGGACCACATAACAGACAAACCAGCTGGCAGTGCCGTCCCAGTATGGGGACCTTATTGCTCAAACGGGCTGACCAACTATGATTTACAGTGATTTTAGTGACAAATCCATCTGTCAAGCTGTACGGCCGGCAACATACCAATACTATGATGGAGATTTTAGTGAGAACAAGACTACAAAGTTAAGGCATTTGTAGATCTTGAATGGGAGAAAGAGATGATGGCCTTCCTGCTCCTTCCCCAGTCCGTAAAATTCAGAAAGCTAAGTACCAGCGACGTTCTAGTGTAGCTGGTACAAAACTCAATCAGACGCCTTCAGTACTGATCAACAATGCCACGTCAAATCTAGTCCGAAATGTAGTCGCTACGTCTTTAATGTTAGACTTGGCTTCAATAGCCATTTTCCGACTCCCAAGGCAAATCCGACAATGATCATGCTTGTGAGCAGACGGCCGGGATTGCTAGAGTTATTAACAGGGCAGCTCACCATTCCATGGCCAATGCGTTGACTGCTTCTGCTGACTTTGACCTGATACAATGTGACATATGTCGGCAGTCCACGTCCATCAAGCCCCATCGTACTCTGGCTGTATGGATGTCTCCATTTGGGTCACCTTTACTCTTTAGCAGAAAAATTGAAAAAGTTCGGAGGCAGGCAGCTCAGGAACTGCCCCTCCAACTCGCCGCCCAACTTTCGCAGGCGTTTCGAAACGATCATCCCCTGCCACAGCGGAGGGATGATAGGCAGACCAGGGAAAAAGGGATCCTTACAGTATGTGCAGTATAGAACCCAACCCAATGCTGGGAGCCAACAGTCTGAAGTCTAATCAAGCTAGGAGGCAACCATACAGTGGCGGGAAGAACCCAAGTTTCTCCGCCTTCAAGCCTCCTAACTCTAGACATTGACATACCCACCCCTACCTGTGGGCGGCCGCCTCCTGCAATTTCAGGACCACTGGACCACTTTATTACCTCAGAACATTTGGGTGATTCAGGTCATTTCAGAGGGACTTTGGACTTAATTATCCATCCCCCTCCCCTGTCCTCCTCTCCCCTCTTCACGGATATTCCGTCAGATTGGGAGATGGATGCCCTACTAAACTACCAAAAAAAACCCCATAACTAAACCCTGCTATAGCCGGGGTTTTATTCATGGCTGTCTCTTATCCAGAGGCCGTTAATTGACCTGAGTCGCCTCAACCAATATATTTTACTCCTGAAATTCAATCTGGTGATGGCAAGATCAATCCGTCTTTCCATCTGACGGGATGGGTATGCCGTCAGTCTAGATATGACCGACGCATATTTTCACATCCCTATCCACCGCGTCACGGACATTTCTCCGTTTTGCTTATTGCGACTCTGTTTATCAGTTCCAGATGATACCTTTTGGCCTGAACATCAGCCCTTGGGCTTTTACCAAGGTTATGGATTGCGTCGTCACCCTGTTCCGCTCGACTTCGTCTATAGTGACAGCAGTGTACTTGGATGACATCCTCCAGAAACATTTGTTAAGTTCTACTCTGCTCAAAGGCAGAAACGATCTTCTATCACATTTAGATCATCTAGGCTTTCTCGTGAACTGGAAAAAGTCCGATCTCTGTCCATCCCAGAGTTTTGGTCCATCTGGGTATGGAGTTTCTCAACGATCTGAATCTGGTAAGGCTTCCTTGCGTTTGAGATCATCCGGATAGTCGAACTCGTAGAGTCCGTTTCCAACAGGATGTGCATTTCAGCGAGAGAGTTCTTGCAACTCCTCGGATTATTCAATGCGGCGGCGAACTTGATCCCGCTCGGCTGTCTTTTTATGTGCCCCTTAAAAATGACATTACTAGCATAATGGTGCCCTTTTTTCAAGTCCCCTCAATCACACAATAATGATCACACCTGAGATAAGATCATTCTTGCATCAGTGGCACAACCCCTGTTGGCTGTCCACAGGGATTCCTCTGGAGATACCCTTAGCGGAAATAACGATATGTACTGCATATGTACTGACCACTTCGATACTGTCAGCATCAGTGGGTGCCAGGGGAGAGCACTCACCACATCAACCTTTCAGAAATAAAGGCTGTCATCAATGCCTTTCATTTCTGGAAGGATCAACTCTTATTCAAAACTGTCCTCATTATGTCAGACAACTCTGTGGTGATGACTTGCCTCCTCAAACCAGGGGTCACCAGATCACCAGACCTGTGCAATCTGATCCGGCAGTTTCTACATTGGTACGACAATCTCCACCTCAATGTACAAATCAGACACATTCCCGGCAGATTCAATGTCTTGGCTGACGCTCTATCCAGGAATGGTCAAGTCCTTCACACCGAATGGTCCCTCCGTCAATCGGTCTTTCTTCCAATCTGCACACTTTGGGGTGTTCGATTATCAATCTTCTGCAACCATGGTGGAATCGCAAGTTGTCTACCTTCGTTTCTCCGGTTCCAGACCCAGAAGCTTGGGCCGTGGATGCTCTGTCAATTAGCTGGGAGGGGTTGTGGGCATTCTCCTACCCTCCGTCGGTCTTGATATAATCCAGAGGTTAAGGGGTCATAACTGTCAGATGATTCTGATTGCCCCTCTCAGATGGAACAACTCCTGGGTCTCCGATCTACTCGTTCTGGCGATAGATCTACCCAGGAAGATTACAGTCAGCCCAAATCTTCTCAGCCCAAATCTTCTCAAGCAACAGCGGTCACGGGTGTTCCACCCCTGTCCGGACCATCTTTATCTTCACACTTGGCTTTTGTCTGGGCAGCCTTGCGAGACAAACAATTTAAATCTTCGATTGTGGAGAGAATCTCGAGAGCAAGAAGGCCCTCTGCTCTGAAGGCTTATGAGGGAAAGTGGCGTGTTTTCAGGGACTGGTACCATATCAATAACTTCGATCCTTTGAGTGTCTCAATCCCTCAACTGGCTGACTTTTTTTCTCTGGCTTTTCGAGGAGAAACAGTTGGTCCCAATTACTATCAAATGCTACTGCTCCATGATATCAGATACATTCCACCATCATGGTAAATGTGATATCAGTCATGACAAAGATCTGTCAGATCTTTTAGCCACTTTAGAGTTCAGTCGACCAAAATCCCTCACCCTGTTTCCAAATAGAATCTGTCCTGGGTTTTAACATGGCTCAATTCAGACTGTATTGAGTCTTTAGCCCACAATTCGTTAAAAGCTACTATCATGCAAAACAGGTTTCTTGATAGTCTTAGCTTCAGCATGCAGAGTGAGTGAGTTACAGTCCCTTTCCAGTGACCCGAACTATCTTCAGTTCAGATAAGATGGTTTGGTGGTCCTCTTGACGCAGCCAGGCTTAGTAGCCGAAAATAGGTTACCATCCATTGGCAATCAAAGAGTCGTCATTAGCTTGCTTTCTTTTATAGATAAGTCAGGAGCAGCAGCTATGCAAGATCCTGTTTGTGCGCTCTAGCACAATTTAAACGCACAGAGGTGAGTCGGGTCACATGCAAGCACCTCTTTCTTCTGGTGACAGCTGGGTAATGGGATATCACCCCACAAGCCCTTGCTTCATGGCTGAAGTGGGTTATACGCTCAGCGTACTGAGGTCTCATAAGATCAGAGTCACCTCATGAAGATTACCACTCATGAGATTAGAGCAATCTCAGCGAGCCTTGCATTCGAACGCAATGTTTCGATCCGAGATATTATAGAAGCTGTTGTCGGGCATGCAAAGTCTACCTTGTCCAGTTTTATCTCAAAGATTTGACCTCACAGAGGCAAACCTTGAATCTAGTAGGTCCAATGTTGGCAGCCCGGATGCCCACTAGACCCATTTAAAACAATCAGCACAGCCCATCGCTGGATTCGGCAGAAACATTTTTGTAGGTAAGAAGATTTCAATAACTATCTTCTTAACTGTATAAAGGGGTCACATATCATGTGATGCTGGGCTGTGTTGCTGATTAAATTAGGAGAACAGGTTATCGTTCAAATGGGGAATCCAGCCATCATTCCCTAGAGGATACCCGGGGTAGAGATAGGATGCTCAGCATTCCCTCCTCCTATTTCCTATTCTCCTAACGTTAATGTGATTGGGGAACGTATTCAAAGGAGAAAGCAAATTTTTAAAGTAAATTATGTTTCTCCGAGAATACTTACCCAATCACATTACTTAAAAACCCTCCCGAAAACCCCGCCATGCGAGAATCCTCGTATAGTATATATCGCTCAGCTTAAAAACTAGTGACATCTGGCGGTGGCAAGGGGAGGTAAGGGGAAAGAGTTATTGCCCTTTGTCTATAGGACATAGAAAAGATGAATTTTCGTCTTTTAGTAGGGCTGGATTCGTGAGGTAGTAGGCTTATATCCCTAACGCTAATGTGATTGGGTAAGTATTCTCGGAGGAACATAATTTACTTTAAAAATTTGCTTTCTGCACAGTGACATTAGATCATTGTTAGACACCTTAACCAGAGCTTGTTGATGGCTTACACATGGGGTAAGAAAGAGGTCTATTAATTCTTGGTTGAAAAGTCTGTGGTCGAATTGACAGTGACTGACAGAAGAAAAGCTATTTCTACCTACAAAACTAATTTATTTAATTGAAGTTTACTTTATATATATCAGGTATTTAATGTGCCATTTTATGGTATTCTTGTTGCATCATTACTTAAGATCTAGGCCACATACCTTGACCAAAATTATTAGGTGTCTTGCACTTTTGTTTTGATAGAGATCTTTTGATTTGTAGGGTTGATAGCTCAAATGTCAGGGTCATTGTAGCTGAAAGAAAGATATGTTTTGTGTAAAAGCTTAGATTTTAGAGCAAGTTCCTTGATCAAACCTTGTGGATGGCTTTGTTTTAGAGTAATAGCTAAATCACCCCAAAAAAACAGCTCTTATATTTCATGGTCCATTTCTGTTAAATATAACATTTAAGCTAAATCACCTCAATAAATACTGACCTCATATTTCATGGTCCATTTCTGTTAAATATAATATTTAAGCTAAATCACCCAATAAATACTGACCTCTTATATTTCATGGTCCATTTCTGTTAAATATAACATTTAAGCTAAATCACCCAATAAATACTGACCTCTTATATTTCATGGTCCATTTCTGTTAAACATAACATTTAAGCTAAATCACCCCAAACTCCACCAGTGAGATCCTTAGGGATTTATGATCTGCCTGTCCCAAGTCAGGGTAAAGGAGGAGGGTTGGGCGTGGGGTTAGCACCCCCACCCCGTAAAAAGAACGACGCTACAGAAACGTCAACAACAGAAGAAACAGAAAACTTTATCCTGGGAGAGGAAGGGTCTTCATCACGAAGAAGCATGACGCTGGGTGGTGAAAGCCGAAAGGATGCCACAAAGCCGACTACCCTTTTGTCTACCAGGAGAATCAACATCGGCACATGGAATGTTAGGACCATGTATGAGCCAGGAAAGACGGCGCAGGTAGCAGCCGAGATGAGGAGCAACAACCTGGCCGTGTTAGGCATCAGCGAGACACGGTGGACCCAAGCTGGACAATCACGACTGATGACAGGAGAGCTGTTGCTGTACTCCGGGCATGAAGAGAGCGACGCACCCCACACGCAGGGAGTAGGCTTCATGCTGTCCAAGCAGGCACAGAGGGCACTGATTGGATGGGAGGCACACGGCCCCAGGATCATCACGGCATCCTTCCGAACTAAGAAGAGGAAGATCAAGATGAACGTCGTCCAGTGCTATGCCCCAACGAACGACAGTGAAGAGGAGGACAAAGACCAGTTTTACAGCAGACTGCAGAAGATCCTTGAGACCTATCCGGACAAGGACGTCACCATCCTCATGGGAGATATCAACGCCAAGATTGGGTCTGACAACACTGGATACGAACCAGTCATGGGCACCCACGCCCTGGGAGAGATGAATGAGAATGGAGAGAGATTTGCAGACCTGTGTGCACTCAACAGCCTGGTCATTGGAGGCAGCATCTTTCCTCACAAGCGGATCCACAAGAATACATGGGTATCGCCAGACAGCGCGACAGAGAACCAGATCGACCACGTTTGCATTAGCAAGAAGTTCAGAAGATCCCTGCAGGACGTTAGAGTGAGAAGAGGAGCAGACGTGGCGTCCGACCATCACCTGGTGGTGGCCAAACTGAAGCTGAAACTGAAGAGATACCAGATGGAAGCGTCAGACAGAAGAGTCAAGTACAACGTCAGCCTTCTGAAAGACCCCAAGATAAGACAAGAGTTTGGTCTGACGCTGAAGAACAAGTTTGAAGTGCTTCAGGAACTTTTTCAAGAAGAAGAAGACAGTGTACCAAACAGCTGGCAGATAGTGAAAGAAACACTTAGAGCATCATGCCAAGAAGTTGTGGGGCCAAAGAAACACCAGCAGAAAGAGTGGATCACAGCAGAGACCTTGACCAAGATCGAAGACAGGAAGAGGAAGAAGGCAGTAGTCTACAACAGTAGAACTAGAATAGCGAAGGCCAAGGCTCAAGAAGCTTATGCAGAATCCCACAGAGTAGTGAAGAGAAACATCAAGAAGGACAAGAAAGAATACATAGATGGACTGGCAGCTGAGGCGGAGCAGGCAGCGTACAGCGGTAACATGAAACAGCTGTACGACATCACCAGACGACTCTCCGGGAATTTCAGCAAACCAGAAAGACCTGTCAAGGACAAGCAGGGGAATACCATCAACAGTTTAGACCAGCAGATGAACAGATGGGCAGAGCATTTTGAGGATCTCCTGAACAGGCCAGCATCCGCGAACCCCCCAGACATCGAACCAGCTAACGTGGATCTCCCGATCAATTGCGAGAAACCGACCAGAGACGAGATCAGGAAGGCCATCACCCTGATAAAGAACGGGAAGGCGGCTGGACCCGACGACATCCCAGCAGAGGCGCTAAAGGCAGACCTGGATGCGTCAGTGGAGATGCTGTACCCACTCTTTGAGAGGATTTGGGAGGAAGAAGACGTACCGGCAGACTGGAAAGAAGGTTACCTGATCAAGCTTCCCAAGAAAGGCGACCTCAGCAACTGTAACAACTACAGGGGCATCACACTCCTATCTGTGCCAGGGAAGGTCTTCAACCGAGTCCTCTTGGAAAGGATGAAGGCAACCGTGGACGCACAGCTGCGAGATGAGCAAGCAGGCTTCCGGCAGAACAGATCCTGCACGGACCAGATTGCGACGCTCCGCATCATAGTCGAACAGTCCCTAGAGTGGAACTCCCCGTTGTACATCAACTTCATCGACTATGAGAAGGCGTTCGACAGCGTGGATCGAGAAACCCTCTGGAAACTCCTTCGGCACAACGGCATCCCAGCCAAGATGGTCAACCTAATCAGGAACTCCTACGGCGGCATGTCCTGCAGAGTTATCCATGGAGGGCAGCTCACAGACAGCTTCCAGGTGCGAACTGGAGTCCGACAAGGATGCTTGTTATCACCGTTTCTCTTCCTCCTTGCCATCGACTGGATTATGAAGACGTCCACCAGCGAGCGCAGGAACGGAATTCAGTGGACTTTGTGGAGCCAGCTAGACGACTTGGATTTTGCCGACGACCTTGCACTCCTTTCACACAGCAAACAGCAGATGCAAGAAAAGACAAACGTTGTGGCAGCCACGTCTTCACAAGTTGGCCTCAACATCCACGAGGACAAGACCAAGATCCTGAAGATCAACTCCACAAGTACTGAATCAGTCACCCTGAATGGAAGTCCCCTGGAAGAAGTGCAGTCCTTCACCTACCTGGGTAGCATAATTGACCAGCAGGGCGGTACAGACGCAGACGTCAAGACAAGGATCGGCAAAGCAAGAGCCGCCTTCATCCAACTCAAGAATATCTGGACCTCCAAGGAGCTGTCCTTGACCACCAAAATCCGACTGTTCAACTCCAACGTGAAGTCAATCTTACTGTATGGAGCAGAGACCTGGAGGACGACCAAGACCACCATCAGGAAAGTCCAGACTTTCATCAACAGCTGCCTCAGAAGGATTCTCCGGATCCGCTGGCCTGACACCATCAGCAATGCCAATCTTTGGGAAAGGACCTTCCAACTTCCTGCTGAAGAAGAAATCAGGAAGAAGAGATGGGGCTGGATAGGGCACACCCTACGAAAACCACCAACCAGTATCACCAGGCAGGCGCTGAGGTGGAACCCACAAGGCAAGCGGAAGAGAGGCCGTCCAAGAAACACCTGGCGACGCAACCTCCAGGCGGACACCACCAAGATGGGCTACACCTGGAACCAGCTAGAGAAAATGGCCCGGGACAGAGGACTCTGGAGATCTGTAGTTGGCGGCCCATACCCTGATAGGAGTGACGGGCAGTGAATGAATGAATGAATGAATCACCCCAATAAATACTGACCTCTTATATATCTCATGGTCCATTTCTGTTAAACATAGCATTTAGCTCATTTTTTTGGGGTGGTATTTTCTGCATATTGACATAACATGGTATGCAATTGCATCATTCAGAGTACAACAGCTGTTGTCATAGTCTGGTTCACTACTACCTATGGTTAAGTGATTGGTTCTTATCTTTCGAGGGATCTCAGAATCTCTAGATTAGGGTTTGTGTTAAGGTCATTTAAAACACTTGCTTGTAAATTCCAACACGGTTGGTATTAAGATTTAGGACACTGTGGTTGAAAAGGTTCATAATCAACAAAGACTGGTTTCCCAATGAATAAATATGAATTTACGATGTTCAATGACTATCACTCCAGCAATACTGCCTTTGGTGTTTCTTTTTATGCTATGATATTTACAGTTATTTTTCCTATTATTTTGTCCTGCCATATCTATATAGTCTTATTTATGTCAGTCTAATCTCATCATGATCATTACAAATCTCATTTTCTACTCAATAACATTTGAAGTTCTTTAGAACCATATTTTGTTTAACGTTAAAAAGATATCAGGTAAGATTTTGTTTTGTTGTATTATACTGTTAGAGCATGCTTATTGAACAGATATATTTCTAGTTTAATTATATGCCTTGAAAGATGAGTAATTGGTTTCACTGCAGTTTTATGAACATGTCATTATTCCTACTAAGATATATAAATATTGTTTGAATTCTTACCATGCAGGGGACTGGAAAATAAGTCAAGACTAATTACACTCCTTTTGAAACAAGTGAATTATCATTGACCACTTTGTTAAGTGATGTGTACTCTTTCCATTTCAGAGAATTGATACAAACTAAAGTCACAAAGAAACGTAATTGGACAACAACAAATGTAGAAGACTATCATAAAATATGTGAAGAGGTAAGTAGAGACTGATATTTTGGCATTTGTTAGTAGCTAAATTAACTCACTGGATGCACCATGGTCAGGTTTACAAGAATACAAGCATGTATGAATTTATTTACACTGATATCTGATTTGTTTTTAATTTAAAATGGTGTCATGGAGGTGGGGATGAGGATTAAAACTTGAAATAGCTAATGTGTAAATGAGTGGGTGTTTGTGATGGCTTCCCAGCCCAAGTTCTGAGTTGTAAGTCATAGCATTAAGAATTAATTCTTTCACTCATTTGTTTATTAATTACCCACATATCATATTGTTAAATTAAAATGTTAGTAAAAATTCTACTCTGATACAGCGTGCGTCCTTGCCTTTTAGTTCTGTAATAGAATGTGTAAATGGAGTTCTCCCACATACATTTTCTGTGCACATACTCCTGGCCCTCCACATCCCCTCGACAAGACAAGCCCATCTTCATTCTAGCACTGTTGCATTCTGTGGCAGTTTGGAACATAAAGTAGTTAGCAGTGATTTACCTTAATTATTGCACTAATTAAGTTTGTCTAAGGTGCTTATGTTTACAGATCAGTTAGATTTGGATTCAAGTCTTGGCTTGACCAAAATGGGTATTTTAGAAAGCTTGCCTGTAGCTCTGTCCAAGTTTGTGGTTCTTGTTGGGGTCTTCCCAGGTCCTTCACTCAAAAAAGAAGTCCCAGCTCAACTAATGTGGGTATGTGAAATGCTTGCCAATAGCTTCCCATAGGTTGGTGGTTCTTTCTGCTGCTTTCCTGGGTTCTTCCTCCACCAGTTATACTGACTGCCAAGTATAGCCTATCTCGTGCTAAAAAATGGCATTAAACCCTATAAGAAAAACAACATTCTCCACAAAATATACTTGATGCCCTTATAGCCTATCATCATCATCATCATCATCATCAGTCTTTTGACCTAGTGTGGTCGTTGAGGCACTGTGCTGCTGAACATCTGACCAGTTCCCTCCACTTGACTTGATCATGTGCCAATGCCCGTGTCTCTGCAAAACTTTTCCTGGTCCATTCTGTGATGTTGTCACTCTACTTTTTTCTCTGTCTACCTCTCCTACCACCTTGGACACTACCCTGCAGCACTGTTGTGGATAGACTGTTGGCTCTAGTGACATGGCCATACCATTATAGCTTATAATGTACTTAAAAATTACAATAAACCCACAAAACAAAATGATTTTTATAAAGTGGTTATAAATAATCATATCTTTGAGAAAATTAAGGTGTTATTTTCTTTGAATTGTATGTCTTTGTTGAATGGGTTTATGGTTAATCTGTGATCATTAGATTAATCTAGCAGATGGTTTTCATAAATACAGACTTTTAATTCCTAGTCAAATCAGCTCTACTTGTCACAGACCAGAGAGCTCATGGAATTAACATCTGTCCATCTGTTAGCACATATTATTGCTACTCATCCTAAACCTTTAAGGTTAGCCATAAATCTTAGCATATCAAGGTTTTGTCAGTCTTCAGTGAAAATAGTGCCACCTTTGACATCCAATATGGCCACCACAGTGACCATTTGAAAATCTTGTTACTGTTTTTCCCCTGAACCAATTGTTGTTGTTCTAGGGTTTATCGCCATTTTTCAGCAGACAATAGGCTATACATGTCGGTCAGTATTAAGGATGGAGGAAGAACCCAGGAAAATCCCCAGAAAGAACCACTGACCCACGAGAAGCTACTGGCAAGCTTTCTCACATACCCACATTTGCCGAATCTGAGAATAGAACCCATGCATACAGAGGTGAGATGGCAGTGAACCGTAATGGAGAGCGCTTTAGACAACTTGGCCGCTGGAGCTCCCCAGAACAGATTGTCAATTACACAAAAAGATATATTATGTGTAGTTTGTTTTCATTGAAAATTTTGCTGATCTGACATTTATTATGGCCACCATGGCATCAATCTTAAAAATCTTGTTGCTGCTTCAAAATCACTACTATGCCTAAACAGACTAATATTGACGTGAGTGTTTCACCAAAGACTTCTTATGATGTCAAGTAATTCCTGAAAGAGAAATATTGTTGCACTCAGTAAGCCCACCACAATGGCCATCTTTAAAATCTTTGATTAGAATCTCCTGAATGGATGGTCACTGGGTTTAATTCAGAAATGATAATGTCTCAGAAAATGACAGAGGGATCCATGTTACTATATGGTTGTGCAATCCAAGTTGGGAATGGGAATCATAATCAACGTATAGCACCAAATAAATCACCCCAGAAACAAGGTACTACATATTTTCAGACAGTAATTTTTAAGATAAGAAGTACAGATGATGATATTATGCAAGACATAAAGAAACAAGTCAGATGAACAATAACAATTTGCAACAACTAAGTCATTCAGTAAGACTTCAGAATTATAATTTTTAATAATTAGAAATTCTTGCTGACTTTAAGAATGTTTGGGTTACATAGTCATAAAGAGGAAAGAAGAAGAAAAGAAAAAGATAGGAAGCTGTCAATCCTGCTTTGAAAATTTAATATTATATTTTCTTGAAGAATCAGGTAGAGAGACATGGGGATACAATTGAAAAGGAAATTAGGATGTATATGTATGCATCAGTTCCATTCGTAAATATCTTTCAGTTGATGCCACTAAAACACTTGTGTGTTCATTAGTACTTTCAAGACTGGACTATTGTAACACAATTCTGTCTGGTTCGTCACAATATTTACTCCAGAAACTTCAAAAAGTTCAAAACACAGCTGCATGGATCATCTTTAGAGTACCTCGATCAGAGCACACCTCACCACTCCTCTGTACCCTACACTGGCTATCAATTGGATACAGAATCAAACACAAAATTTGTTCTCTGTGCTATGTTTAAATGACAGACTCCAGTTCAACATACCTATCCAGCCTCACCCATGTGTATACACCAGCTAGATCCTTGCGCTCTTCTTCTGATAATTATATACTCATTGTTCCCACGGTGAAAACAAAGTCATATGGACAACGTTCGTTTGCACACTGGGGCCCGGCGACGTGGAACGAATTGCCCATTGAAATTAGACGCAAAGACACAGTGGTCCCTGTTAAGAGTGCTTTTAAGACTCACCTGTTTCAACTGCAGGGACAAACTTAGCAACCTAATCATGTTTTGTATCTTATATGTTTTCAGCATGTTTTTTTGTTTTCCAATTTCATTGTTTTTGTCATTTGTTGTTCTGTAGTGTAGTCATATCATTATTGATGGTGTAAAGCGCTTAGAGCTTCGAAAGATTAGGCGCTATACAAAGTCCTCATTATTATTATTATTATTATTATTATTATTATTATTATTATTATTATTATTATTATTATTATTATTATATTTGTGATGATCTGAATATAGATGTTACATTTTATTGGAATGGGCTCATAGACTCCTTGGGCCCTGATCCCATCTGTACTTGTGATCCGGTTTCTGCATTCAGTGGTTGATCCCAGCAGTAGTCGAAGTTTGTTGACTGCATTCAATGGCCGATCCCATCTTATGTTATTATGAATGTGCTTTAGATACAATATCTCTGATTGGTTACAAATGGTTTTTTTCTAAGAATCAGACCAATACTAACCAATCAGAAATTATTTTACTTTCCTTGGTGCTAATTTAAATTGTTCAGAAACCAAGAGTAACTAATGGAGGACAGTTTCACTTCACATATTCTGTTCATGAAAAAATCATAAATAATGGCAGACATAAGACTTTTGATGACGATGAGAGTGAAAATGAAGAGTTTCTTGGGTTTGATCTAAATATATTCAGCAAGCAGAGGAAAGATATGTTCAGCAATTGGATATTTTGTGAGATTAGATACGGACATGAATGTTCTCAGATTGAATTGTCAGAAGAAGAGGATGCTGACAGCTATGATGATAGGTTCTTGCAATTCTAGCAGATTGTGGCGATCATCTTAATTTTGTAAATAGTGTATAAATAAGCTGTGAAAGACTTGGACAAATAGATTTTTTTTTTTCTGGATATAAGAAGAGAAATTAAGGTAGGAGTGAATGCATGTGCATAATATTTACAAAATTGTCTCAACAGGTAAAACTATATGGGGTATATGCAGCTAGACTCAGCTACTTGATACTCTGGTAGAGCAGCAATATAGCTTTTAACAGCGATGGACTGAACAAGTTAATGCAAAGTCCTCACAATGGCCAGGAATTGTGAAATTTACATTACAAGAAGGAAACAGTGATTCTATAAAAGTTCAGTAAAAGTTGACAAGCGGCAAGGGATGCTTATTTTGTACACTCGACACAAGTTTTGTCAGCATAATTAAATCGCATACAGTCAGCAACCACCGAATAAATCATTACCAAACATTAAAATGTCATCATATTAACTGATACATTATTATAGGATAAAGTCGGTTATTTTACTCTACGATATCGACGGGTGGGTGGGACTTGCCGAACAATTTTATGTAGAAAAGACTTTTAAAAAAAAGTTTTATGTTGAAATAATTTGAATAAACAAAGTCATAACCGATAAGGTTATTCAGCAGCAGTGAGAAAATGGAGCAAATGGAAAGATAATTATGTATATACCAAGATGTAATGATATTTTTGAATCAATTTGCAGTGTGCATGACAACAATACCCGCTCGCAAATCACACGGCAAGAAAGAAAAAATAGTAACGTATATTCAGTTGAAATAAATTTGTTATTATAACAAAAAGAACCTTTAATGATTAATGTTACATTTAGGTCAAGATATTTAATGTTTTGAAGTATGTAGCTTTCATACTACATACATTACATATACTTCTAATAGTAAATTTAGCTCCCCTCTGGAAAGGCCACCCGTCTTATAAGGCCACTTTCCTGTTGCAAAAGGGGTGGCCGTATAAGAGGGGGACTACTGTACCATCTAAAATCCTTGTCAATAAAATTCAGGTACAAATAGTAAACTCGAACCATCAGTCTCCATGTTGTAGTTAATTTCAATCCATTTCATTTTCATGCACTTGCAGAATGTGACAGTGTTGTGTGAATCTTTCTGACAACAAATTTCTTAGCAATCTTCACATAACACAAATCCTTTGACTTTCTCCAGTTGTATCCACTTTCCTTTTAAACTGAGAATGTCTGACAACATTTTGCAATTTTTGAAATAATTTTTTTCTTTAGTGGCAACTATTCCACTTTCAGAATATGTTGTAGCAATTACGGTTGACTCTCATGTCTATCTGTTAAGGCCCAGGGTAATCAAGTTTGTTTCAAGTGTTTGCATTAACTGATCACCGCTGTCTGTGTATGTTCGAATCTCTGACTCAATGTACATATGTGAACAAGTTTGCCATTAGCTTCCCATGGGTTGGTGGTTCTTCCCAGGTTCTTCTTCAACCAGTTATACTTACAATTATAGGCTCAGTGTGCTGAGAAATTGTTTTAAACCCATAAAAACTACCTAATGTGTACAAAATGCTCAGTGTTTACAAAGGAAATGAGTATCATTTGCATGAGTGATTTTAGTCATAAACATTTCATAATATAGCAGAAAGAAATGTAGCATTTTTACTTTAGAGCAGCTTGACATCAGATACTGATTGTCATATTAATAAGTAGCTTCTTTTTATCAAACCTGACATGTAAGGAACATGAACCAGTATGAATAACTGGGTTACATTTTTGTGTGAATTAAAGTAAGTTATTTTATTATCATGTTGGAACAAATAATGTGTTAGAAGTTAGAAAATTGAAATCAGCAAATATTTGTGAGATTTTCATCAGTAATTCCCAATGTGTCCTCTTGTGAGTGGTAAACATATTTTACACCTATATGCTGGCTGTGCTAAAGAGGTGACCTAAGAGAGGGATTCTTTTGAACACAAACTCATCTGTTCCAAGGGATTTCAGCCATAAATGTAGGTAGCTGCTGGCCAGGAGAGACGTTCTAGATGACGACCACTATATGTTCAGAAATACATACGACAAACCAAAAACAGCAATAATGGCCAGATAGAGATGATTGTCAATACCCAACTAAACAATGGTTAAATAAAACTTGAAACTGATGAAAGGTAGAACTGGATTTAATGAAGGTGCTTTAACAAAGAAAAGCTGTAGCAGAAGAATCCAATCTTTCTTTTTCCATGTCAATTACAAAATTGATATATTTTTTCATTTTATTTCTAGATTGCTAAGCTGTCAACTGAGTACTACAACCTGGTTCCCCAACATGGGTTTGCTTATGAAAGAATAGAGCCAATCAGTGATTCACGCTTGTTGAAGCAACAGCTGTCCATCATAGCCAGCCTTCTTGACATTCAGTTAGCCAACCAGATACTGCTGGGAACACAAGCCAAAATTCAAGGTAAGAGAAATGTCTGCATCCATTTTATGTAAATTATACATAAAGTTGTTTTGTTTGTGCTAAATGTTGATAAATGGTATATACAGTTTAATCAGTGTGTATTAGATACAGGTAAGATTATGTTTATTGATGGTGTTTGATAGAACTCTGTATTGATAGGTACTGTTTTAAAAAACCCAGTTAATTTGATGTATGTTATTATGAACAACACAGTCACTGTTGATAGTTACATTGGATACAACTCAGTCATGTTGATTGATCATTGAAACAACTCAGTGTTGTTATATGTATTAGATAAAATTTGTTAAACGGTATTAGACCACTCCGGTTGCTTAGTGGTTAGAGTGTCCAGTATAGAGTCATACCAACAACTTATGAAAACAGTACTAACAGCTGCCTCCCCTGGTGCTCAACATTAAGAGGTTAGTGTTAAGACTGACCGGTTTGGTGTCAGGATAATGTGACTGAGTGGGACATCATGCTATATGTCTGCGGCATGATGTCCAAGTGTTAGACATCTCTATAACTGCCATACTGCATACATCATAGCGACATGACAGTACTTTTATAATGAAAAAAAACTACGTTACAAATCCAGATCACTCACATTAGATGGTATTAGATATAACTCGGTCTTGATAAATGATGTTAGGGAAAACTAGTGTCAGATGAAATTATATATGATTTGGTGGTGTTGTTAGAAAATATTAGATACAACTCAGTTTTGTTAGATATTAGATATGACAGTGTTGTTAGATATTAGATATGACACAGTGTTGTTAGATATTATATATGACACAGTGTTGTTAGATATTAGATATGACACTGTGTTCTTAGATATTAGATATGACACAGTGTTGTTAGATATTAGATATGACACAGTGTTATTAGATTTGATCAGTGTTGTTAGATATTAGATATGACACAGTGTTGTTGAATATTATATATGACTCGGTGTTGTTAGATGATATTACATATGAGTTGTTAGAAGATATTTGATACAACTCAGTTGATGTTGACAGTATTTGATAGTGCAATCTTGATAGATGGTATCAAAACTGAAGTTGATATATGGTCTTTTGCATTACATATCACTGATAATAATAACCCTAATAAAAAATAATGAGGACTTGGTATAACACCTAATCTTTAGAAGCTCTAAGCGCCAAATAAAATATATAATGATCTGACAACAAAAAAAACCAAAACCTCATGAAATTAGAAAACCGCCCAAAAAAGAAAAAAAATTCTGCAAATATTAAAGGTAGGAAACATAATTGGGTCTTTAAATTTGTTTGTTTGTTCTTGCAGTTGAAAAAGGTGAGTTTTAAGAGCACTCATGAAAGGGATCACTGTGTCTTTATGTCTAATTTCAATGGGCAATTCATTTGACATTGCTGGGCCCTGTAATGCAAAAGAACATTATCCATATAACTTAGTTTTCATAGTGGGAATAATGAGTATACGATTGTCAAAAGAGGAGTGTAAGTATCCTGCTGGTGTGTACACATGGGTGAGGCCAGATATGTATATTGGGCTGTAGTCGGTCAGGGAAACATAGTACAGAAAACAAATTATGTGTTTGATTCTGGATCAAATGGATAGCCGTGTAGGACACAGAGCAGGAGGGTGGTGTGCTCTGATTGTGGTAATCTAAGGATGATCTGAGCAGATGTGTTTTAAACTTCTTGAAGTTTCTGGCATAGATATTAAGATGAACCAGACAGAATTGAGTTACAATAGTCCAGTTTTGAAAGTACTAATGAACACACAAGTGTTTTTAGTGACATCGACAGAAAGATATTTGTGAATGGAGCTGATGAGTCTCAGCTCAAGATATGCAGCCTTGCATATTTGTTCATGACATTTTGGTGCAGTGTGAGTTTACTGTCCAGATTAACACCAAGGTTTCGTACTGACTGTGTGAATTTAATGTTGGTGCTGCTGATATTTATTGTTTGAGGTAAAGGCTGTGAATGAAAAGTCTTTGTGTTGTGATCAGAATGGCTTCAGTTTTATCATCATTCATCTGCAGCTTGTTACACGTCATCCATGATTTCAAAACAGAAATGCACCTCTCTTCTCTTTGGATGGTAGCATAAACTTCAGTTGGGTGGCTGTTTTTTTTTTTTTTTTTTTTTTTTGTATTCGAGTTTCATCAGTGTGCAATTCGTGAGACACTGGATGATGATCTATGACACTTGAGAGCAGCTGAATGCAGAGAACAGGTCTAAGAACAGACTCCTGTGGAACACCACAACATAGATCAACTGGGCTGGAGTGTATTCCTTTTGCAGATACAGTTTGTGTCCTGTTAACTAAGTAGGATTTGAACCACCATAAGGCTGTATTGTGAATGCTAAATATATGCTGGATACGGTGAAGTAATATATCATGGTCTTTTGTGTCAGATGCTGTGGACAAATCAAGGAAGGTCAGGACTGTAATCATTCTGCTATCCAAAGGCTGTGAATGAAAAGTCTTTGTGTTGTGATCAGAATGGCTTCAGTTTTATCATCATTCATCTGCAGCTTGTTACACGTCATCCATGATTTCAAAACAGAAATGCACCTCTCTTCTCTTTGGATGGTAGCATAAACTTCAGTTGGGTGGCTGTTTTTTTTTTTTTTTTTTTTTTGTATTCGAGTTTCATCAGTGTGCAATTCGTGAGACACTGGATGATGATCTATGACACTTGAGAGCAGCTGAATGCAGAGAACAGGTCTAAGAACAGACTCCTGTGGAACACCACAACATAGATCAACTGGGCTGGAGTGTATTCCTTTTGCAGATACAGTTTGTGTCCTGTTAACTAAGTAGGATTTGAACCACCATAAGGCTGTATTGTGAATGCTAAATATATGCTGGATACGGTGAAGTAATATATCATGGTCTTTTGTGTCAGATGCTGTGGACAAATCAAGGAAGGTCAGGACTGTAATCATTCTGCTATCCAAAGCAGAGAGAATATCATTAACTAAATTCAGAAGAGACTGTACCTTGCTAAGAGACTTTGAATTCAGATGAGTTACAAGTTGGGTTAGAACAACTTTTTGTATGATTTTTTTATATGAATGGGAGATTAAAAACTGGGTGGTAGTTCTTTAAATTGTAATGGTCGAGTGTTGTTTTTTTTTCAGAAGAGGCTTTACAATCGCAGTTTTGAAAAATGATCGAATTCCCCGGATGAGAGAGAGATATATTAATAACATCAGTTAGTGAAGTCAATATTGGATCTAAGCACTCAAGCAGCAGTGATATTGGAATTAGATCACAGTCTTTTGTGCACTCTTCATCACGATTGTCCATACTAAATCCATAGAGACAGGTTCAGATGCTGCTAACGGTTGTCACTGAAATTCTGTATCGTAACTGTATGGTGACAACGATTCAATTGAAATTTTGTTGTCAAGCTTATCTCTAATGGTTTGTACCTTGTCACGGAAGAAATTTGCAAATAGGTCCAGAAGGTCTATTGGAGAGAATGTAGTTGGAAGTGGTGTTCATTTGTTCCTTGACATTTATTTCATAGTAATCTTGAAGAGCTCTTTGCAGCTGGAAGTTTCTGTGATCTTAGTGGGATAATGTGGCTAAATGGACTATGTTTGTAACATTCTATTTAGTGGCTTCATAGTTTTGTTTATGAATAGTGAGTCTGGTGAAAAACGCCAAAGCCTCTCTCCTTTATGGCAGTCTCTTTTAGCAGTTCGAAGCTGGTCTCCAACACGGCTATACCATGGAGAATGGGGCATGTTTTTCAAGCAGTGAACACAGACAATTATCAAGTTGTTCTGCTGTAGGATGTAAACAAGTTGTTATAATTGCTTGGATGTCATGCATTAATTTATTTCTATTTAGGTTTATCTTAGTATTAAATAAAAGTGGATGGTTAAGGGACTGTTAGGTCCATATAGCATATAATGCAGAGGTGATCTGATGCAAGTTCGTGGGATACAAGGGTTGACCATAGAATATTATCATCAGGTCTTTTAAGAATCCAGTCTAAAATGTGACTACACACACACACACACACACACTATTCAGAGCATAGCTGCCAACTGTCCCGTTTTTTTCCGTATTTGTCTCATATTTTGGACCTGAATACGGGTGTACGTTTTCTTGGCAAAAATTACGTATTTTAATTAAAAAAAAATAATAATAAAATTTCTTTGCAATTGTCAGTTTAGAACGGGTACTCATTTCCATTTTGACAGAATGTATCACATGTATATACGAATACAGTTGTACAATGCGATTGGTTCATTCGAAATGGAGGCTATCATGCCTGTCGTTTTCTGCCATATTGGATTTCACAATAGTTACTGTTGTTTCTTTATCTCGTGTTCGTAATATTCTAATCATGTTAAATATGAAAGCAGACTATTCAGACTTTTCTCCAGGACAAATAGAAGGAAACAACTGAAAGGACATTTGTGCCAGTTTGTATAGATTTGTGAAACCATATAGTAAAGGAGAAAACTTGATGTTTTGCAAATTGTGTAACATGATTTCGCTATTGGGCATAGAGACGCCCATGAAATACAAGAGCACGAAAAAGCTAAACATCAGCTTCCTGCTTCATCAAACACACCTCAGCCTGAACATACGACATATATAAATGCCAGAGAGAACTTCGATATACATCAATCGAAATATGATTTACGAAATTTCTGTTAGAAATAAACCTTCCTTTTTCAGTTACTAGTGTTGCTTGTGATTTATTTTGCGCATGTTTTCCATACATTAAAATCGCAATGATAACTCTTATGCATGAACGAAAACAGTTAATAAGAAAATCTCACAATTGAAATAATTAATGAAAATTGGTACATTGGAATTGATGATTGAAAAAGAAACAAGGTGTGGAAAGGGCTCCTATAAACAGCTTGTGTTTTAGTATGTTGCACTCTTGCAAATTTTGAATGTGCACCTGAATGGATCATGGTACAAGAACAGAAGGTAGAGGTATGCAACATTTCATCTTTGACATTAAAGAATTATTTAAGGCACTGTCCTACTTTACTGATGGTTGTATATGTTGTAAATAGTTACATATGCATTGAAATTTTAAAAATCAGTATTTGTTCTTGAAATTCAGTATTTTTGTCACAAGTAATCAGTATTTTTGTAATCGGAGGTTGGCAGCTTTGTCAGAGCCTTACTTTCACCGGGTAAGAGTTGGCATGTATGGGTGAACTATGATAATACATTCTGAAGCAAATATCAATAACCATGATTTTAACAAGGTTCAACATGTTGATTACAGGTGTGTGTTAGCTTATCTGGCTTTAAGGTCCAGTGAGCTTATTATATGATACTGCATCTGTTGTGTATCATGCATCTGTCAGCAATGGCTATTTTAAACTTCATCTAAAAAATCTCTGGACCAATGTTGACCATATTGAGACACAGCTTCCTGGCATTAAGCTTTCTGATGTGTACAAATGATGCCTATCTGCAGTCAAGATATGGCTACCCATTGCCAAGAAGGGTAAAGACACTTTAAAAATCTATGTGAGCGATGTAAGGCAAACTTGAGCCTCTTGTCAATTCAGTTTAATACCTCTACTTGGATACCATTAAAAGAAAAGCTCTTTTTTGATTTATGTCTTTAATGCCTTGTCATAGTGGCCAGCATTTCATTGTCAGGATCACATTGTGTGATTTTTTTTTGTCTTCTGCACAATATTTAATGTTACACAACAGCTACTGAAGGCAAAGTCTTCATTGAAGTGAGTTTTTTAATCATTGAGAAGACTCTTTTTCTCATTTGTTGCATCTATTTTGTCTTGCAGAAGTAACCTTAAGGAAAAAACTGATTCACATCAAAACAAATTCAGACAATGCATTATCATATTAACGTTTTAATTTGAATCTGCAGAAGTGAATCCCCTGGACTACATCTACCGTGCCATAGGTTGCTGCATTCAGCCACTCAGGGAGGACGACATAGAGTCTCAGTATATCCTCAAGTACATCCACAGCTCAAGTAAGTCACCCACCTAACAAACTTTCAAGAACAAAAACAGTTCATAGCGTAGCCATAGCTCAAGTAAGTCACCCACCTAACAAACTTTCAAGAACAAAAACAGCTTAAATAGGTTCCCCCTCCCCACCTTTCTCCATGGTATACATAGCTCAAGTAAGTCACCCATTTAACAAACTTTCAAGTACAAAAACAGCACATATAGGCCCCCCCCCCCATTGCTTTTCTTCAGTGTATCTATAGCTCAGGTAAGTCACCCACATAACAAACTTTTAAGTACAAAAGTAGCTCATGTAGGCCCACCCACCCCACCCCCACAACCTTTCTCCAGTGTATCCACAGCTCAAGCAAGTCAACCACCTAACTACCCTTGCAGGCCATTTATGGTTCCTATAAGACACCCCCCTCCCTCCCATTCCTTTTCTTAAGTATATCCATAGCTCATATAGCCCACACATTCCTCCCACCTTCCTAGCCTTTCTCAAATTACTTTATTCATCTATTCTTTTTAAGTACATCCACAGCTCAAGTAAGTAACCAGCTAACTTCCTTTAAGCATATACACAATTCTAGTTAGTCATTTACCTACCATGCTCATTTGCATCCAGAGTTTTAGTCATGTAACAATCCACATGCTCAGTACATCTACAGATTAAGTCACTGATTAACTAACTTTGCACAAGTACATCCACATCTGTGGTAATCAAGCTACTAATCTTCAAGTTCATTTTGCAGATTAAGTAAGACATACAACTAAACTTTCATAAGCACATCCACATCTCTTGGTATGTCACCCAAATAATCTTCATCGAATACTTCTACAGTGAAGTCACTGGTTTCATCCTCAAATTCATTTGCAGCTGCAGTGAGTTATGCTCATCAGTCTTTCTAAAGTACAAGCAAGCTCATATTCATATAAGTTACCCAACTAACCATGCCTTCATATCTGTGTAAAACCCATCGCCTCTACATTCATGCCAACCTAGCCCAAGGAAGTAATTTGATCTTGTTGATCCCCACCCTAACTCTAGTGGGTTCCTCCTCATGGCACGCTAAAGTAGTTCTTAACTGTTAATAGCCGTAACCATATTACATTAAGTAAACCCAATGCCAGTATACTTTCATACATGCCCCACTCCTCAACTTCTTACCCTTTATTGTCCTTGTCCACACTGCCATTTCAACTCTGCCTACACGCAATATGATCCCTATTACCTCCAAAGTAAAAAGGTCTGCCTTGTTAGCTCAAGTAATTTCCTTGAACATGTGTTGTATCATTGCCTGTAAATTAAAAATGAAAGTAACTGATATTACCTTTTCACAGGCAACAAAGAAATCCCATTCTTGGAGAGTTTACATGTGGGCTTGGACATTATAAAGTTAATGCTGGTCTTTCAGTCAAAAGGGTTTGGGTTCTGATCCTACCATCACACCAAACCAAGTTAGCAGCAATGGTGCATCCCTTGCACAAAGCACTTTTATCCAGTTGCCTCAGCACTATATAACTTACCTATGTTGCTGTTCCATAAAACACCAGACCGAAATAAACCTTGTCTATTGTACAGGCTTCTTTCACTAACTTTACTTACAGGTAAACAGAAAGGAACACCAACCGAAGTACTTGGAATCTTCAAGTTGTTACGCCTTGGAGAAGAAGAACGGCTACGAAAACTAGCCCTGGAGAACCACAAACTGTTGTGGCATGGCAGTGGGGTAGCAAATTTCATGAGCATTTTATACAAGGGTCTTCTCGTTTCCCCACCTGAGGTTCCCATTACAGGACATGCCTTTGGCGAGGTGGGTAGTCAGTTTGGCACAGATTATCTAATAGTGCTTAATGTAGGCTTAATTTATTTTTGGATAGATTGTCAATTAGTTTAATTTTAGGCCAGCAGTACCATTTAATCTATGCAGTATGGTATCATGATTAAATACTTTAGCTAATACAAGTGTTTTAGTTAAATAATTGATTTTATTTACACTGAAGCTGTTCCTGTCCATTCACTGTGACAATGTAAAGTCCCTGTTGGAGACAGTAGAAGCTGCATTATGCTATTAAACTTGACAATGTAAAGTCCCTGTTGGAGACGGTAGAAACTGCATTATACTATTAAACTTGACAATGTAAAGTCCCTGTTGGAATGGTAGAAGCTGCTATATACTATTAAACTTGACAATGTAAAGTCCCTGTTGGAGACAGTAGAAGCTGCATTATGCTATTAAACTTGACAATGTAAAGTCCCTGATGGAGACGGTAGAAGCTGCATTATGCTATTAAACTTGACAATTTAAAGTCCCTGTTGGAGACGGTAGAAGCTGCATTATGCTATTAAACTTGACAATTTAAAGTCCCTGTTGGTGACAGTAGAAGCTGCATTATACTATTAAACTTGACAATGTAAAGTCCCTGTTGGAGACGGTAGAAGCTGCATTATACTATTAAACTTGACAATGTAAAGTCCCTGTTGGAGACGGTAGAAGCTGCATTATGCTATTAAACTTGACATGTACATGGAAGTATTAGCACAGTTAAACTTTTAAGCATAAATATTGTCACTGAGTATATGTAAGGTTATTTTTATGGGCACAGATGAATTGGTACACATGGAAACAAGCATGGATGTATGTGTGTGTGGAGAAGATAAACTTCTGAATCATTTCCCATGCATATTTGGACTTGAGATATTTTTATTGATTGATATAAGCGTACAGTAAATATAAAATGATGAGCATTTTTGCGTTAAAAAAATATTTGAAAGCATGGAGCAATTTTACTAACTAGTTTTCTTATATTTGCAGGGTATTTACTTGTCTGATAGTTTTGTGAAGTCCAGCATGTATTGTTACAACCCCAATCCCAACTCAGACGTAAAATTTGCATTGCTGTGTGAGGTGAGTTGCATTGAGCTTAAAATTTAAATGCAGAGTCACATTTAGAAAAGGCTGATTTTAAATAATTTTATTATGAATACAGGTATAATTACTGTAATTTTTGTGAGTGGTCTCCTTTTTTTTCACTTCTGTAACAATAATTATTTTCTAAACATTCTCTATTGATGGTTTAATGACCTTATTCACCTCCTGACAATACAGATTAACTCAAAAGACAAACAATATATGCGACCACAGCATTAACTTTGGCACTACAATGGCAATTCATGAAATATTCATTGGCCTGGTTTACAGACTGCAGCATCTATAACCGGTAGGAACAATTTTTTTTTTAAAAATTATTCCTTTTATGTTTCTTTTTTATAAGAATAATCATTACATATCAAACTGCTCGCTGTAACAATTGATTACATATAGGTCAGTGGTGTCTGTCTGTTTTTTGATATGTTCATTGATAGGGATGCCACATCCTACGATAAAGCCAGGTAGCAGACTAAGTGCAGGATTAATTAGTCTATTTCCATGTGTTGCTCACTCCTATACGAGTAGCAGTGAACAACACCGCGAGCATATGAAGCAGGGAACCAGACAATGAAATAGTTTGCTAATTGTAACCTGCTAATCATTGGTTTAGGATACACAGTTGGCTATTTGTAACCTGCTAATCATTGGTTTAAGGTACACAGTTGGCTAATTGTAGTCTGCTAATCATTGGTTTAGGATACACAGTTGGCTAATTGTAACCTGCTGATCATTGGTTTAAGATGCACAGTTGGCTAATTGTAACCTGCTAATCATTGGTTTAGGATACACGGTTGGCTAATTGTAAAAGTGCTAATCATTGGTTTAAGATACACAGTTGGCTAATTGTAACCTGCTAATCATTGGTTTAGGATACACAGTTGGCTAATTGAAAAGTACTAATCATTAGATTAAGACACAATGTTGGCAGTGGTTGTTTAAAATACCTATATTTTTTAGGTTGCACTTGGAAATATCAAGGAGGATGTAGATGCTAATATTGAGGTGGATCTGGTTAATACTGAGTATACCAGTTTGAAAATCCGTGGTAGGGAGGCACCCAACCAAGTCTGGGATGTTGCACTTCCATTTGGTAAGTAGTCTTTTGCCTGCATGAGAATTTTCCAATTCCATGTGGTTGTTGTAATAGGGTTTAACACCATTTTCAGCACAAGATAGGCTATACATGGCGGCCAGTATTGACAGTGGAGGAAGAAACCAGGAAAGAACCACCGACCCATGAGAATCAACTGGCAAGTTTTTCATATATCCACATTGTCTGAATCTGAGACTTGAACCCATGTAGAAAGAGGTGAAATGGCAGTGATCCATAACAGTCCGGCCACTCTGGGGATTCAGTCTGGAATCGGAGAATCACATGTTTGGCTATGCCAGCAGTTTGTTAGCATTTCAATTACAGTTCTTAATTTGCATACATCTCCAAAAGCCCGTTGAAGATTTTCATCGTACCTACTTGGGATTGTTCATTTTGATGCAAAAACTTTTTACTCTAATATTTTGGCTCACCCCTTTAACCTAGGTCAGAGTAATCTTCAATTTACATTGAGGTTTGTTATACAACAATCTGATTAATATCAGATTTTCACTGTCATGACGGCAAGCGCTTAAGGATCATATTCTGAAAAATATGATGCTAAGACAAATCATCCTATAATACACATACCCCACAACTGTGAAAATTTACATCATATTTTTTGTAAAGGTTTTAGTGTCCATTAACCAGTGTACATATTGCTAGTAATTCTGTATATAATGAATATTCAGACCATTGTCCAGTGTGCCTTTTGCTAGGGAGTAATTCTATTGTATATATATTCAAACCATTGTCCAGTGTGCCATTTGCTAGGGAGTAATTCAATTGGATAATTCTATTGCATATATATTCAGACCATTGTCCAGTATGCCATTTGCTAGGGAGTAATTTTATTGTATATATATTCAGACCATTGTCTAGTGTGCCATTTTCAACCGCTCCGGTGGCCTAGTGGTTAGAGCGTCCGCCCCGGAAGCGGGAGGTCGTCGGTTCGATCCCTGGCCGAGTCATATCAAAGACTTACAAAAATGGTACTTACAGCTGCCTCATTTGATGCTCAGCATAAAGAGGTTAGTGTTAGGACTGATCGGCCTGGTGTCAGGATAATGTGACTGGGTGAGACATCATGCTACATGTCTGCGGCATGATGTCTCAGTGCTAGACATCACTATAAACTGCCTCACTGCAGACATCGTAGCGATATGACTGAAAAATTGTTAAAGCTACGTTAAAAATTCTAATCAAACAAAAAATATTGCAAAATTAACTTGGTAATATTTATTACAGTAAGTTAACTTCACTTCTTAGAATTACATTAATTCTCTCCACCATTGTTACAGTTTTCTATTTTTGAGTTGTCTTTGTGCCAAGTAAAATTTTAAAAAGTTCTAAAAGACAACATCAGATTGAGAGATCTTGCAAGAAGTGATTGGGTTCCAGGCTCCATGCATTTTGGAAATCGCGGTTTACCAAACTGTAACTCCAGAGGTCTGATTGTACTCTACAAACTTTTCACATAAAACTAATTTTTGCCATTGCTACATCAGATCACACTCCTGACCTTCTTTTATGTTTTCCAATTTTTAATAGCAGTATCAATTTTATTACACTGTACTGAAAATAGGTCTTACTTGTAGAAACATATGGACTGCCTTATTGGTATGGTCTTGTTAGGACCACCTCGGCTGATACTGTGCGAGTTTCCACAAAATATCTAACAAAAAACTGACGTGTATGACACCTTGAGAGACCACATTTTCAGTGTACTCTTTAATCGTTTATCAGCTGTTCTGGACTGTACAAGTGATATAATAAGAATAGCATAACTTGAGAGACCATGCTTGGTCAAAAGAATACATGGGTGGTATTTTAAAACAAGTTTTGTTGAACCCCAAAATATTTTTAGAAAAATGGACAGGATCCTGCTTTTCATGAAATTGTGATGTAAAACACAAATTTACTTTTTATCTATAAGTTTTTAACTGTCACAGTGTAATCAGTAGAATGAATTAATGCTGTTTTTAAACTTTACTTTATTCTTTTTGTATGTTACTATGTATTAAGAATAATTGGAATGGCTGAATTCTTTTCCAGGTGCATCCATGCCTCTGGGATGTCTAGAATACAACCAACCAAAGAAATATGAGGTGTCCCCAATTGTGCCATATACAGAATATGTTGTTCAGAACCCAGAACAAATCTGCCTAAGATATTTAGTCCAGTTTGTGTGACAAGAGAGGCTCCAAATGTGGTAAAAACAAACCTTCAGGGACTGAAGCAGACTCTCAGGAAGTTGGTATATAAGAGAGTCATTGCAAGTATTCCAGTTATGTACATAGGTTATATTGTTGTAAATACTAAATAAATTGCACACCCTGTTCATCAGCATACTGTATTTACTATTCAACGGTCATTTTTGTTTGAATCTTGTCAGTTACATCGAATGTATTATATGTATATGTGTTCAGATGGTCAGATGTCACTTATCTTATTGTACCCTAATAGCTTAGGGGATAGATGTCTTGTTGGATCATTTCAAAATTTGCCTAATGGCTATTCAGAGTAGAAATGTACAATATGTTTCTTGTGCAGTGAAACTATACTGAAAAGAATTTGTATGTAATAAAAGAGGCAAGAAATCTCCAAATTTGTGAAAGATTTAATTCTTTTTATACCTGACATCACTTGGCTTCGTGGCATCAGATGTGTTTGAGTCGGTCATACTCAGACATCAGAAGGTTAACAAATATCTTTACAAATAATAAAATACGTTGACCTTGTTTCTGTAGTGTACCACTTAACTTGGATGTATACAAGCAGATATTATCTTCCTTTCAATAACAATTGCTCTGGTTTTAGCTTGTATTTATTTTAAATTAGTTTCAGATATTCCAAGACAGGAGTAGAGTCATGATTTCATTATGGGGCCTTTTGTTTGTAAGAGAATAAATATAGCAAACTCGATATAATGATGGCAGGCATTGCCCTGCCCCTCCCCAGTTCAATCACAACATCCTCATTGTTTTAGCGACAGGAATATTGCAACTTGGACTCTCTGAAAGAAATTTAAATAATCATAATGAAGTATTCTGAATTGAGAGTTCGGATGGAAAAATGTCCAGCTAGATGTGTGGAAAAAGGCCTTGATAAGGAAAGATGGGTTGTAAAAATAACATTCAGTTTCAATTCAGCCATCATTGAAGTAGCTGCGTTTTAAATTGGACATTATTCCTGCAACTTTTAAATGAACAAGGTTTCAATAGTCTCACCTAGAAATTATGGGATGGTCTGTTGTTCATCCACTTTTGTCTCTGTTCCTCTTAAACTTTTTAAGAGATTGCCATGAAACTTTACACACAAAAACATTTATCTCGTGTTCTAGTTGCTCTTCAATGAAAATTATGCTGCTCAAATATTCAGTATGGCTGCCAAAGTGATCATCTTTTATTATTATTGTTACTTGTCCTGAATGGCTGGTCATATCATTATGATTTTTTTGCTTAGATAATTTGTACACAGTCTTAATCGAAAATGATATTAATCTGATGTCAAGTATAGTTTCCACAGCAGCCATCTTGAAAATCTTGTTATTGTTACTTGTCCTGAATGAATGGTCATATCAGCTTTGGATAAACCTGACGAATCTGATGTCCAATATTGTCATCATCTTTAAAATCTTATTGCTGCTACAAAATGAAAAGTCATATCAGCATGTGATTTTCACAAAATGATATCTTATGATGATTTTTTTTAGTTCTAAATGATGGAAATTGTTCCCTGGGAAATCCAATATTGCAACCAGAGTAGTCAACTTGAAAGACTTGTTATCATTATGTCCCTTGAATGGATGATCATATCAACACAAAGCTTTCAGAAATACTTCTTATGACGTCTTGTCGGTTATTAATGAAATTGGTGCAAATATGATGTTCATTAAAGCCACTTTAGCAGCCATCTTGAAACTTTCGTTATTGCTACTCTTGAAGTCATATCAGTATTGGGATTTTACCAGAATACATCTCAGGATGCCTTATTGGTTCTAAATTTAAATTAAATAGTTTCCCAAGGACATCCAATATGGCCACCACAATGGCTATCCTGACTATCAAGTTATTGCTACTTCTCCCAGATGGATGATTTTTACACGGAAGTTTCACCAAAAGACTTCTTGTGCTGTCTGGTTGGAACTAAATGAGAATGGTGCATCTAGGGCAGCCATCATGCAGACGTATTATTACTACTTAAATGGAAAGTCATATTAAGATGGGTTTTCTCCCAGAAGACTAATTACAGTACCAAGTTAGTCCTGAATGAATTGATACCTATATGACATCCAATATGGCTGCCACAATGAACATATTGACTGTTGTCATTTATTCTGCAGAATGGAAGGTCATATTAACATGGGTATATCACCAAATGTATTATAATAGTACCCAGTTTGTCCCAAATGAAAATGAGGCTGATTTTTTAATTCAATACAGCTGCAGCAGCAACTCCTGTACAAGACTCATAGATGGTTTAGGCACTTTGCAGTTAAAAAACAAAAACAAGGAGCTTATTTTGAATTCCTAATATGTTTTTAAAAGACAATAATGTGTCAGCCCCTTTAAGAAATTCTTATTGCTATTGGTGATGACATGTCTTGGAGTCATTGTGATGTCAAAACATGTATTATGACAACAATGGGTGCAGTTTCAAATGGCCACTATTTACATGCAAGGTGTTTTATTTACTAGCATGCGACAGAAAAGACGGAGGAATTTCTTACTATTCCTAAATTATGTCTGCAGATCCAAACATTACAAAGGTACAGGTCATGCAAAAGACTGAAAGGGACCTTGAAATATTCTCAGCAACAGCTGGTATGCTATTCTGTGTAATAGAATTGTAAGCACATTTTATTGCATTTACAGCAATAGATATGTGACAAGGTACAGAACCCATAGGACTTATTACCTCTGTTAGATTTTGAGAAAGATGTTTTTCTTATTCATCTAGATATATTGTTTTAAAAGGTTTCTTCAGCATTGCGGTTGTTGTTTATAATTTACAAGAACAATAACATTTTTAATGAAATAATTTTAATGTAGATTTTTAGAAACTTTTTTAAAAACCAAAGTTTCAAGAGAGAAAAAATCAAATGTACTTTGAAAAGGAAACAGTATGATCTTAGTACAACTATTCCAATTTCTGTGTAATTATACTTGACGTGTGTAATGCATTCCACATACACACGAGCTTTAAGGTCAAGGCTGCGCTAAAACAAGAGCTAACAAAGAAAAGTTGAAGGTTGCATTGTAAGCCTAAATAGTAAGTCACTGCTCTTTATTTCATCACACAAATGTTGTTCATGTATTTTCTAGATTGAAATCTATTTTCACATCATTTATTTAGTGTTTATAGAGATTTATCTTCAAACTGTTTTGATAAGTCTGCAATTATTAAGGAACTTTGACATTGTTACAGTATATTATTTTGTCATTCTTCATAGTAACAGTGTTTTTTTCAAGTTTTGTTGCTCTTCCTTTTCCAGCCTTTATATTGTAGTAGGTCCCATTCTTATGTTCTAATCTTGAAACATTAAGTGTATTTCCTTACAGAAGTGGTTGGTTTTTTTTGATGACCTTCCTACCAAATTTTAATGTTGTGCTTCATAGCAGGCCAGCACCTAGAAAATTCTGGGCCCCAGGCAGCTGACAAGAGTTCGGGCCCCTTTCGTGTTTCAAATATGTGCGTATATTTTAAAACGCCACTCGGGCCCCTAACAAGTGCCATGGTTGTCCCCCACCCCTAGGTGTGGGCCTGTTCATAGCATATATTGATAATATCATTGAATCTCAATAAATTGCACTCTTGTGGATTAAATACAGACTTTAGTCCTCTGGCATAAATAACACCTATGAGCCTAATAATTTACGCAAATTACCTCTGTATTGGATATTGCTTAAGCTTTTCAGTAGCATTTTATTTATTTGAGATGATCAAGTAGAGCTACTATTGCCCACATCGTATAAGTTCATTCCATTACACAACAAAGGCCAACTTATTTGTATTGCTTAGGTTTCAGTTTTCTTTGCTGTACTCCAATATTGACATTTCTTTGTTCAAGTCAATAAAGCCAGATATTCATTGAAATTAAAGGACAGCAATTATTGTATCAAACAAGTTAAATATTCAGCTCTCCAGGCAGTAAAGCCAGTGAATGTTATTGCTCCACATTCCATAGTATGTTTTGCATCATGTGTCCATCAATAATTGCTATTTTCAAATTTCCAAATAGCTACTGAAATAATGATGCCAATAAACCATTAAAGATGGTCAGTGTTGCCAAAAATAGAGAATCCTTTAAATAACTTATTTATAAAACTGCTGATGTACCAAAAATATGGCCTTGTTAATAAAATATAAAATACTTTAACCAACTCTTTAAACACGGTTACATAGAACTTGACCAATTTTTGCATCATCTTGGTATGAAAGGCTTTCAATTCTGTACAAATGGTGCAGATTTGACATCAAATGTCACCACCATTACTATAAAATACAACAACATTGAACTACTTCTCACTGTCCAATAGAATTTGACCAAATTTCGTCTCACTGTCCAACAGAACACCAAATTTCTTCTCACTGTCCAACAGAATTTGATAAAAATTTCTTCTCGCTGTCCAACAGAATTTGACCAAATTTCTTCTCTGTCCAACAGAATTTGACCAAATTTGACAAAGTACATTCTTAGCAATACAGGTTTTCAGTTTGTACAAGTAATACCAATCTGCCATCAAGTACAGCTGCTTTTACTAAAAAAAAAAAAAAAAAAAAATTAGCAAATTTCTCAAGACAGAATTGGACAGAAAGGATCATTATATAAAGATCTTTCAAGTTGATTCAGATGATGCTGACCTGTCATCAGATATGGCCACCATTGCTAAAAGAAAAAAACCTTTTCATGCCTTGTTCTTCAGAAATGCGATCCAGCCAAATTTGACAGGATTTGACATAAAGCTTCCTGTTATAAAGAGCTTACAAGTCTACCATTAAATATGGCCACAGTTACTAAAAATAAACTATTAAATAACTTCTTCCTAAAAAAAACACTTCCCACAATTTGATCAAATCTGATATAAAGTGCCTTAACCTTTGACCTTTGTACAAACAATGCTGATCCACCATCATTGTGGCAGCCAGTACTGGTAATAGATAAACCATTAAACAGTTCATCTGAAAAAGTTCTCTAATTTGACCAAATTAGGCTGAAATTATCCTACCTGAAAAGACCTTTAAATCTTTGTACAGATGATGCCAATCATCCATAAAATGTGCCTGCCAATACAAGAACAAATAAAGCAACTTTATCATAGAAAAAAATCCTCCACTGAATTTGTAAAATGTTAAAAGAAATTGTTGTGGTGGAAAGGCCTTTTAGTGTTTGATTCAAGTGATGATGTGCTATCAGTAATGGATAAGATATTAAAACTTTGAAACAAGTTTTTTCATAGCATACTTAATCAAGCACATTTAAAGCAATTTCTGCAGAAAGCAATCCACTGACTTAGATTTCTTGGATATAATCACATGCATTTGGCTATTAGTCATGTATGTTAGGCCACTTGTTAATTTATTTTTTCTTGAAATTATTTGGTTGTCGAGATCATTTTGGTTATTGAGTTTTTCTATACAAATTTTGAAGCTAATTTCATTTTCTACATTTTTTGGCAAGCTTGAAAAGTGCTGTAGGATTGTGGACCGATCTTGTGTGTCAGTCGATCAATTCATTCATTTTCATCACATCGGTACTGAAATTAGAGTTAGTGTTTATGTCATTTTTCTCACAGTTTCATTTAGGGTCATGAACCTTAGTATGCAAGTATTTTATTAGAATTTCTACAGTCATTAATGAAATGTCATTTGTGTAATTCATTGACAGTTTGCTTATTTAGCCATGAAATAATTTGGTTCCTATGATTATGTTGGGAAATTCCTTCAACCTTTAAGGTCAGAATATGGATGCTCCTAATTCATGATCAAACATTCTTTAAAAAAAATCATTCGTTTAGAGTTGTGAAAATACCTTGAATTAAAAAAATAATTGAATTTGTTGAAATACCCCTTGAATTTTGACCCAAACTGTTTTTTAAGATTCTGAGGGCATACAAAATATTAAATGTTATTAAAAAAAATTATTCTTTTATAATTCATAATTCATGTTAAATATGTGTTTTCAAAATGATTAAATGGGATAAAATTAGTTGGATCAAAAATACACCTGACACGGGTAGTTTGTGCAATGGATAGTTTCCCTTTGTTGTTGTCATAGCCTAAGCTGTTATGTACTTGGTATGTATTGATAAAGCTAAGTAACAAATGAAATGTTTAGTTTCAGTAAGAAAAATTTTACTTAAAAATGTTTGGACAATCTGGAGAAAAAAAACTTCATGATAGTTCATAAACAAAACCATCTTATGAACAGCATTTGCATCTCAGTCATGTGTCAATGGTAATGTTTTGATGTCACTGGTTCCGTAATAACTCTATTTGTACAGAAGGTAAATTGGCCAACTTTTCATTTTGACCTGTATATTTGAACTTGAATATATGTAGATTTTTAAAAAGTATGTCAGTTCTCAGCATTGGAAATATATTTGATCTTGCAGCAGATACCTGCAATTTTTAAATTAGTATTTCTCATGAATAATTCTGTGAAACTGTATTTTCCAGAAGTGAAGGTTTCCAGCAGTGAAGGTTTTTATTATATAGTGTGTGCATGCCACAATGTATAATCCAGCAGTGAAGGCCTTTCATGGTCTTTGTCATAGGGTGTGTGCATGCCAGACTATAATCCAGCTGTAAAGGTCATTGTCATAGGGTGTGTGCATGCCCTACTGTATAATCCAGCTGTGAAGGTCATTGTCATAGGGTGTGTGCATGCCCCACTGTATAATCCAGCTGTGAAGGTCTTTGTCATAGGGTGTGTGCATGCCACACTGTATAATTAAGCGTTGAAGGTCTTTGTCATAGGGTGTGTGTATGCCACACTGTATAATTCAGCTTTGAAGGTCTTTGTCATAGGGCGTGTGCATGCCACACTGTATAATCCAGCTGTGAAGGTCTTTGTCATAGGGTGTGTGCATGCCACACTGTATAATCCAGCTGTGAAGGTCTTTGTCATAGGGTGTGTGCATGCCACACTGTATAATCCAGCTGTGAAGGTCATTGTCATAGGGTGTGTGCATGCCCCACTGTATAATCCAGCTGTGAAGGTCATTGTCATAGGGTGTGTGCATGCCCCACTGTATAATCCAGCTGTGAAGGTCTTTGTCATAGGGTGTGTGGGTGTCACACTGTATTATCCAGCTGTGAAGGCCTTTCATGGTCTTTGTCATAGGGTGTGTGCATGCCAGACTATAATCCAGCTGTGAAGGTCTTTGTCATAAGGTGTGTGCATGCCAGACTGTATAATCCAGCTATGAAGGGCCTTCAAGTTCTTTGTTATAGAAACACTAAGATCAAGCTGTAAAGGTAATTCAAGGTCTATTGTATTGTATGGGTAACTTGTACTTTGGGTACTAGAGTAATATAAGATGTATGTCTTATTTGTGTAATTGTCATATTCATTAAAATATACAAGTGTGTACCTATGTCCTCATGATAAAATGTACAGCTTTTCAGAACTCTTTAATATTCTGTTTGATTATATATGAATAAAATGATATAAATTCATTATGGAAGAAAAAATACATTTCTAGCACAATTTTGTCCAGAATACAGAAGTGTTGGTGTAATATTAACAAAATTAGCCAATTTGTGAAAGATTTTGAAAAATAAATAAAATTTGGAGTTTTTTTCTGTCCTCTTAAGTTCAGTAAGCATTTACCAGCAAACTTTATGTATTGTTTGAAAATAACAAGTAGGATTCACCACTATTTACGATTGTGAGTAATAATTGATTTTTATTCAAAACAGCTTAATTAGTCTGACCAAAAAAACTATACTGTTGCAACACACTAGCAAACAAGTGACGTACTTGACCAACTATTTGTCAAGTTTATATTTTTCATGTTACCAAAATAGCTCAGGACAAATAAAATATTCAGTATCGCATCAGATGATGTTTATTTTCAGTAATTACACAATTTTGAAAAGCTGTATGTTAACTGCAAGAAGGAATGGATTGATTTAGTAGTTTACTTGTTAGAAATATAACATTTTAAAATAGATTTATGACATGCTATATACTGTAAATAAAAGTACATATATCAAATTTGAAATGATTAGTTTACACATGCATGTTTTATATTGTCTTGGTCAGAAAGTTTATGAAATTGTGTTGTGAATGAATCATGTTGTAACATTTTATAGTTTTTGCAGCTGATGCAGCTTGTAACACGTACACCCTCATCAATATATTTCCAAATCAGGATATTTCTTTATTTGCATGCATATTTCATTCAGTTACTATTTTATCACACTCAGAGGCACGGTCTGTGTTTAAAAGTGTTAAATCTCAACCAGAGTATGTTTTCCATCATGTCAGGAGTAGAGTTTATTAGAAAATTGTGGTCTTTTATTTTTTTGACTTGCACAACCAGATACAAGATTACAGAAATTTAACCTCATGGAAATCTGAGGGATCATTTCCTAACTTCCTTAGTAATCCAAAGAAAAATTACAAATCTTGAAAATAGATATGCAGACTTTCCTAGGTTTAGAATACTGTGAGAAGTTAGCAGTACAGAAGTTTCCAATATATGGTATAAGGTCCTAAAATCTTTTTGCAAGATTGCTATTATGTGTACATTAGCTCACTTTGACAAGATGTTATCTTTTCAAAATTGCTATTATGTGTACATTAGCTCACTTTGACAAGATGTTATCTTTTCAAAATTGCTATTGTGTGTACATTAGCTCGCTTGACAAGATGTTATCTTTTCAAAATTGCTATTGTGTGTACATTAGCTCAACTTGACAAGATGTATCTTTTCGAAATTGCTATTGTGTATACATTAGCTCACTTGACAAGATGTTATCTTTTCAAAATTGCTATTGTGTGTACATTAGCTCGCTTGACAAGATGTGTTATCTTTTCAAGATTGCTATTGTGCGTAAATTAGCTCACCATGACAAGATATGTTATCTTTTCAAGATTGCTATTATGTGTACATTAGCTCACCTTGACAAGATGTGTTATCTTTTCAAAATTGCTATTATGTGTACATTAGCTCACCTTGACCACATGTGTTATCTTTTCAAAATTGCTATTATGTGTACATTAGCTGGCTTGACAAGATGTGTTATCTTTTCAAGATTTCTATTTTGTGTACATTAGCTCACCTTGACATTAGGACTTAACTGTTCAATGGACTGTTGTTGTTAAATGCCCTCCCTCATTACTAAAAAGTACTTGAAACACATTTTCATTCAGATTTGTCAACTATTTATTCATGATTTACCTGTAATGATGGAATCAAAACCAGAGAATTTACTATACAGGTTCAGTTGTAGAAATGAAGATTCACATTGTATGTATTGGATTATTTTTGTATCTACCTTTATTTTTGAAGGTATCCATTCTTGAGTTTTCCAGAGGGAACATTTTCATTGGTACTTACATTATTGAGTATGGGAATGGATTTACTTTTTCCAAGGAAAGATTATGGTTTATAGGAACTACCAGAATCGGCCCTCAGCACAAAATATTGAATTAACTGTTTTGTTTTTCCTGGTTTTACTAATTCCACTTATTTCAGCATCTGTATTATTATCATTTTATGGTTTTCACGGATTAGTTTGTAAGATGAGTAAGAATTACCATGTGTACATGATTGTGCAATTTGAGGACAAATGTTATCGTATGGGAATGAATTGATACAAGACAAATCTGTGCTGCAGAGTGGCGATAACTGAAAACATTTGAATTAGAGTAGACTTGGATGATTAAGACAGATTAAGAAAATATTCTCGATCTAAAGATTATTTGAGATCATATATCTGTTAATATATTATTTAGGTTGTTGTCTATCACTTGTCCATGTTAGAAAGTCTCTGAGGGTTCCTAGATTTTATATACCCATAAGTCAAATAAATAACATCACCTTTAACTCTTTAGTAAGAGCAGTGGTTGCAAGTTTTTGGAGCAACTTGTACAAAAGTGTCAAAATTTGTTGTAAGATTTTTTCATGAATGTATGTAAAAGATGTAGGTAGTTTGACATAAGCACATGTTGAAGCCTGTCAAGGCTGATTATAGACTCGTTCATTCACTTTCATACAGTTTGTACTTTGATTTATACATACAAGATTTTTCTTTCACTGTGTCTTACGAAACTTGGATTTTCACCATTCAGCAAAATGAAGAAATAAAACCATTGTCACTAGAAACTATAGTCATTAGAAGCAATCATTATTCAGCTTTGTTTCCATGATTATAAATTTGTCCAAATTTCATATTGACTTTACAAATCATGAAATGACATATAAAGAAAAGGTAATATTTTTTGAAGATATTTTGGATGTAGTGCAGTATGAATAGTGTAATTGTATTGTACACAGAATGTTTTGTCTATGAGAAATAAATCAGTCAAAATAATTGAATCTATTCATTTGATATGCCATCAGAATGGAAAGCATATACGCATCACATATGCTTGCCTTCGGACTTGAAACCAGACTACACACCACAAATATTCTTGCCGTAAGACTTAAAAGCAGAGTACACGCACATCACAAATTCTTGCCCTCAGACTACACACACACACACTCGTCACATATTCTGGTCAAGTCAGAACAAACACCGGTCTGGATTGAAAATCTGTCACCGCAATTTAAAAAGCATTAGAAAAACAATTTAAGGAAATTCTTTAATTCTTACTTTTGGAGACAATTTAAAAAGCCTCAAAAGTGTCATCGCTAAAGATACAGTTTAGCACTTAGGAACATTGGTTGATATGACAATTCAGATTTTGGAAGTTTTTTTTATAAGTAATGCTTGCATGCGAGTTCCAATGCTATAAGGGATTATATGTTGTGTGATTTCATTTCCGTGTCTCAGAAGTCACAAATATTGAAAATACTCCTCAGCATGAAGGTGTTTTCCACATTTGTGAATATGTGGGTCATTAGCAGAGGATCTGTAAATGTTACAAATCTGTGGATTTCCGATCGGATTGCTAATTGGCTGAGCAGTAGAGTCGGAGGAAAGCTTTTCGGAGTTTTTGGCATTGAAAGATTTCATATATGGCCACATTGTGACAGGATCAGCCACCATGTCCAGTGCAGGAACTTCCTCTGATAAAGACAAATCATCAGTCCTTTTGCTCAATTTTAAAGCTGGGAGATCTTTCTTGCTTCCTCTGGGTATCGGAAAAGGAGTCATTGAAATCCTCCTAGCATATGCCCATCTTGGTTGTGGTTTTGGTTTGTTATCCTTTTGTCGACCATCTTCATCACGTTTGTTTGACCTCCCTATTAAGAACCAACAACAGCAAGCCATGAGAAGAGCTCCACACAGTAGACCACCTATAATAGCAGCAAGGATTGGCCACGTTAGGTTGTTGTTCACCTCCACATAGATCTGTTAAAATTCAAAAAGAGAATAATAATAAAGGGATTATGCATCAGATATACAACTGGGACCACCTCCTGTGGCCTAAGTGGATAGAGCATCCACCACAGATGTTGGAGGTCATGGGTTTCATATGAAAGACATAAAAATGGTACTAGCAACTGCCTTGCTTGGCTCTAAGCATTAAGAGGTTATTAAGACTGGTAAGCCTGGTGTCCGGTCAAAGTGACTAGATGGGACATTATGCCACATGTCTGTAGCATGATGCCACAGTGTTAGACTTCACTATAAACTGCCACACTGCAGTCATAGTAGCAATGTAACTCAAATTGGTACATTAAAAATCAGAAACAAACAACCACTGGTTGGAGGGGGGGGGGGGGGGGGGGAGTGAGATCATGCAAGTTTCTGCAAAGTAGTTTTTAAAAATTATATTTTTCTTTAATGCTCTTTTTGTAAGAATCTGAAGCAAACAAGGAAATATTTGGAACAAGCTTTTGAATGTACACCAGGAAAATGAACCATCAGGCTTTTGACACGATAAAGTTTGTAATTTAATGGAAAGATTATGGATTGGGATTTGGACTACTGTAGTGTGTTTAATGAAATAGGTAGAAGAACAATAATTAACCAAAATGAAATGTAAAAATAAAAATAAAACATATTTGACCAGAACAGAGACAAACATGTTAAAAACTGAAATTATTGTGTGAACTGACAGTTTGGGTGCAGATAGATTGGTAGGTAAGTACATGCATACATAAAAACGTTCTGAGAACTGCTGTTACATCAAATATATCATATGACAACACAGAGCTGCTCACCCTTACGATTGTACCGTAAATCTTACGAAAATTATCCGGAAAATAGGCTCGTCCATGTTCGATTTGGAGCATGAATTTATATTTGATTTGACGGAGTTAGTCAGGGAACCAGACTAACTTTACGGTAGTATCTTAGACGCTTTGAACTACTTTTTTTTTTTAAATTCCTCATGCGAGACGTCTACATGGTAAAACGGTACCAACTATACAACCTCAGGTGGGCGAAGCATAAGATGTAGGGAACATTGTATGCAGAAATAAACAAAACTAGTTGTGATTGGTGCATAATGTGAGAGTTGCCCATTCTGTTGGGCTTAAAACAAGTTGAGCGTTTTGGCAATATGTGAGATTTTAATTCATATCTAAATTATAGTTTATATTTTTCATGAGTTTTTGAAAAAGATGTGGTACACATGAGGGGTCGCCCATTAAGCACGTACGCAAAAATCTGGCAAAGCTTGACGTCTCCCCCTCCCTATACACATACGTACCTTTTAAACCCCTCCCCCGTGTACGTACGCTTGACGCCCCCTTTCCCAATTCTGTAGAATGGCCTATATTTAATCCACGCAGAAACGACCAAGGAGTTGATAATATGAATGTGTTGAATACAACAGTCTACCTACGTTGAATGTCTGGCTGCATAAAAGAAATAAGCTGCGTAACTTTAAAAAGTTTGTATCCGCTAAAATTCAAACATCCAACAGGTTACGTATTAAACAAATTATTATCGAGATTTTACCCCGACCCACCCCGGTTTCTTACGCGTACTTACATTATCAATAGACCCTCTACCCATACGCAAGCGTCAACATTGGGGTTACCCCCTTAGTGTTCTAGAAGCAGTGATATTCGGTGATATAGAATTTCCCCACTGCTGAATCAGCATATTAGAGAGTGGAGATGTGGCTGACATATAGGGTGCAAGATGCAGGCCAGACAAACAAGTAAGATATAGACTGTATGCTATGGAAAAAACGTGTTTGTAGAAACAGGTCTTTTCCTCTCATTACAAAATCCAATCATTACTATGGCAACGAGGATATAGCTAAAAACGCTGAGGATAACAAGGGAAGACTTAGGACAGTTGTATCATTCTGCTCGGATAATTATTACAGATGTTCTACCGTGTGGTACATTTGTAGTGAAAGTCTATATCTCTGATAATGACAGCAAGTTTGCCCATTTGCCCACCATTCTCAGTCAAAGAAAACGCATCTGATGTTCGATGGAAAAAGTGGGTGAAACGACTTGAAAACTTTCTAATTGGAATGGACATCAGAGATACAGAACGTCGAGGTGCATTGCTTTTACACTATGCAGGAGAGGAAGTAAACGACATTTTTTAAACCCTCCAAGAGACAGGAGAAGATCATCCAACTGCCGTAGAAAAGTTGACAAACTATTTCGCACCAAAGAAGAACCACGAATTTTAAATCCACACCAAGCTAAGGCAGCTTTCAACAACGTTCGAGTTCAATGTCGACCAAGAACTAAAATCACAAAAAATTCAAGGTTGTTTGTCAACACGTCTTAGACGTCGTGCACTTCGTGAAGAGATGGACCTAACACACCTTATTACACTTGCTCGTGCCATGGAACTCTCTGACAGACAAGCAACAAAAATAGAAAAATCAGAAGGAGAGAATACCAATGCCATAACAAAACGAAAGAAACCGAGTCTTCGTAGAAACAAGTAGCATTTCACGGAAACAGCTGAAGACACCAACAAAAGACAATACAAAAACTAAGCTAAGCATGCAGAAATTGTGGTTTGCGAATATCTACACTAAGATAGGCAGTGTCCTGCAACTGGGAGACAATGCAATTTCTGCAAGAAGAAAACCCATTTTGTTAAAGTCTGTAGATCAAGACTCAAGGCAGAAAGCTAAGTTAATCAAGTAAAAAAAGCCAGCAAGATAGATGTAGTATAACTGAGAGCTCAGATGAAGAATACACCTTTGGACGGCGAACTCGAATTAAAGTCAATATTCTCAAACCAAAACAACCTCACACAATGGTAGAAGTAGATGGAACGAAAATAGAATTACTGATTGATACAGGATCAAGCATCAATATGATAGACGAACATACATTTGAAAAGCTGAAACATAAGCCTAAACTGCTGAAAACAGACACAGACGTATTTGAGTATGGATCAGAAATAAAATTACATATAGTTGGCAAATTTCAAGCCAAAATTGAAACAAAGTATAGGATCACTACAATCTATGTAACCAAAGGAAATATTGGAAATCTACTGAGATATGAAACAAGCATACAGTTGCAAGTAATTCCAAAACAATATGCTACAGTGAAGAGCAAGTCTGAAGAATTGTGTAAAAAGTACCCAGATATCTTCAAAGGAATTGGAAAACTAAAAGACGTACAGATAGATACACCTTCACACTGACGATTCTGTAATCCCTGTTAAGTCAACCCCATCGACTTATTTCATTTCATATTCAGAAGAAAGTCGAAAAAGAGTTCGCAAGACTTGAATAATTAGACATTATCGAAAAGGTAGACGGAGCAACTCCTTGGATATCTGCACTCGTGGTTGCTCCTGAACCCCTAAACCCCTACAAAATTAGGATCTGCGTTGATATGCGTTTGCCCAATGAAGCAGTACTTCGCGAGAGTCATATCACACCAAAATATATGACCTTATAGCAGATCTCAACGGTGCAATCGTACTCTCCAAGCTTGATCTAATTTTGGGTTACCATCAACTGGAATTGGACGAAATAAATCAAGAAACATTAAAACGTCTAATTTTTGACATTCTTGTATTTGGTCGCACTCAGGAAGAACATGACAAATCTAGAGTATACATTCACTCGTATAAAGCTAAAGGATTTGACACTAAATAAACACAAATATTTGTTTTCCAACTTAACAACAGCCGTGTTACACATATGCTACACCTTACAGAAAACTGGCTAAATTTGCGGATAAAAAAATTAACTGCCTTACTGAGATGGTCTTGTTAAGGTTGGCAAGTTTGCCAGAAACAAGCAATACAAAAGGAAATATTTTAACTAGTCTTAGCTTTCCACTCGCATTGAATCTTGTCAAATGCAAAATCACAAAGCTGAGATAATCAAAAAGCCAAAAGAAAATGTCGAATTGACAAAATAATTGCTTCCAAATTATTGGAACTGCCATTGGTACAAAGCTGGTGCTGACATATGCTAATATTTAAACTATATTTTTGGGTACGCTACGCTTCATCAATGACGTAAACGCCAATAAACTGTGGAAGACGAAAATCTGGAAGACTATATTAAAAGCTCACAACCATCAACTTTAAGTAACATTCAAGGCAGAAGTCTCTACCATAAACCTAATATTTCTAGAGTCGACAAGCAGATTGTAGAAAACAATCTTCACACAATCCTCTACTCAAGGGAGGTGATGAATACTAGAATCTTCACCAATTCAATGGTATTGCTTTCAGAACACTCTGTACAGCTCGGCACCGAGAATGTGCAGAATTTGTTTCGTAAAACATTCGAAAATAGGTCTAATGAACTGCCTGAACAGTGAACACTTGATGGAACGAGGCCACAACAAAGACCTGATAGTGGAGGTAACAAACAATGTCGAACATTGAAAATGTAATGATCTCGTAAAATATAAAGAAAAGAAAAAAGATTGGATACAATTTGTCTTGACATACCATCCATCCATACAATCCAAACGTAGGCCATATGAGAAACATTGGCCTATTGTAAAGTTGTGTGGCACACTCAAGTTAATCCACATAAACAGACCAGTAGTAGTTTACCACATTCCAAAATCATGAGATAAGCTAATTCGGGTACATATATGCAAATTATCAAACATATGATGGAGACAAACACATTCCCTAGCAATGTGATGAGCGAAAAGTGAACAAACGTGGTCTAAACGAAACATGCAAAATATAAAATCGTGTGTAAGATTTGTGGCCTCCACTATGTCGGAGAAACTAGAAAACTATATATATATATATATATATATATATATATATATATATATATATATATATATATCAATCTTCATTAACATCCAAAGCCGATACTTTCCGTGACGTTATACTGACTGCAATTGTACAAAATAGCATGTGGAGTTTCAAAAGGAAATATATGTTACTGGATACGCTATTTAATAATACTGAAAGCAAGTGGCTAAAATCAATGAAAGTCAAACAAGGGATCACACAATAAAATAAATAGTATCTTTTAGAAATATATAATTGGATCATTTGATTCAATATTCATTTACTTACCAATTAATACTATTTTATATATACTTATAATTGATATATGATTGTTGTGGTTATTGTTAATAAAGAAACCATTGATATAATATACTGCTGCATCACTTTATGATAAAAAACATATGATGCTCTCGATCCTCCTTCTATATATCGATTCCACATCGGTTGCCATTTTTTTTTTACTGGGTTAACACCAATTAGGTGCAGTATCCAATAGTTTGAAATAATACTTCTATAAGATGCATAATCATGTAAAGTTTTGTAAATTCAAAGTTTGATATTAATTGGTTTTCAATATTTGTAAATTTGCAGACTTCAAACTGGAATGTAACGTGTATTACATACAGTATGTGCCCTATAGAATGTAACGTGTATTACATACAGTATGTGCCCTACAGAATGTGCGTGTATTACATACAGTATGTACCCTACAGAATGTAACGTGTATTACATACAGTATGTGCCCTACAGAATGTAACGTGTATTACATACAGTATGTGCCCTACAGAATGTGCGTGTATTACATACAGTATGTGCCCTACAGAATGTGCGTGTATTACATACAGTATGTGCCCTACAGAATGTGCGTGTATTACATACAGTATGTGCCCTTCAGAATGTGCGTGTATTACATACAGTATGTGCCCTACAGAATGTAACGTGTATTACATACAGTATGTGCCCTACAGAATGTGCGTGTATTACATACAGTATGTGCCCTACAGAATGTGCGTGTATTACATACAGTATGTGCCCTACAGAATGTAACGTGAAACTGAGCTTCCCATATAAACAAAGAAGGTACACGGTGAATGATAATAATAGTGAAATAAGTATTTGTTTAAAAGATTTTGTGTAAATAGCAAACTTATACATACCTGATTGCTTGAAGCTGCTGTAATTAAGAGTAAGAAAACATTTTTGCATGGAAACTTGAAATTGTCAACATTCAACATAATAAAATCATGTATTGTATTAATATCAAAGGATTGGGGAAATTGAACGGCTATGGACATTCCAGAGGCTTATGGCATGTCGAAGATCGATTGTAAAAACAAATTTAACAGAAAAATATGTGTCCAGAACTCCATTTTCATGGATTTCTCCCGTAAAGCACATGTTCTCTATCATGTAAACGAAAGTGTGTTGTCTGACATCTTAGGTCTAACCCATGATGTAATATAATTCGGTAATATGTAATGCTATGATAACAGGAAATATTCGCTTTATAGGCTATTGGTGAAACGAATTGTCTTAACATTCTTCTTCTTCTTCTTCTTCTTCTTCTTATTATTATTATTATTATTATTATTATTACCGAGGAAATAAGCGGCTTTCGCAGAGACGCCGCTCCGGTGGCTTAGTGGTTAGAGCGTTTGCCGCGGAAGCGGGAGGTCGTTGGTTCGATCCCTGGCAGAGTCATACCTATGACTTACAAAAAATGGTACTAACAGCTGCCTCGCTTGGCGCTCAGCATTAAGAGGTTAGTGTTAGGACCGGTCGGCCTGGTGTCAGGATAATGTAACTGGGTGGGACATCATGCTACATGTCTGCGGCATGATGCCCCAGTGCTAGACCTCACTATAAACTGCCTCACTGCAGACATCGTTACGAAATTTTTTTAAAGCTACGTTAAAAATCATAATCACACACACACACACACACACACACACACACACACACACACACACACACCAAGGATGGGATAGTATCGAACTCCTGACAGATTTTTAACAGCCAAATATCACGAAGAAGGTACAGATCAGGATCAGCAGATAAATCATACATTCAAGTTTAAATACTGATGGCAAATGTAGTTTGGTTGTTTATTATATCCAAATTATCAGATAATTAACCGGAGGATATACTCTGTGTAGTTGTGTATATTCCACTAGAGGATATACTGTGTTGTTATGTATATTCCACAGGAGAATATACTCTGTCTTGTATATATTCCAGAGGACAATATACTCTTTGTTGTTGTGCACATTCCACAGGAATGTGTATACTGTGGTGTTAAGTATATGACACAGTAGTGTATACTCTGTTGTTATTGCAGGGTTTAGCGCCATTTTTAAGCACACGATAGGCTATACATGGCGGCCAGTATTAATGGTGGAAGAAGAACCATGGAAAACCCCTGGTAAGAACCACCGACCATCGAGAAGCTACTGGCAAGCTTTCTCACATACCCACATTAGTCGAATCTGAGAATCGAACCCACGCAGACAGAGGTGAGATTGCGATGATCCGCAACGGAAAGCGCTTTAGATCACACAGCCACTCGGGACCCCATCAACTTGACGTAAGGTCATAATTATAATTTTCTCTTTAAGAAACTCTATTACCTATGGAAAAATTTAAATTGGAAAATTCCAAAATATTTACAAGATAAAATCGTAGTTAAAATAAGGTGTTTTTTTAGTTGTAATATAAATTGCGTTAAACAACATTTTGTCCCTGCATTTCATGGGGAATTTTCAATATTCTCGATTATGATAGAGATAAACATTTATTCAAAACTAAATCATTGATTCGGGTCAGTTAGAAAATTAATGATTTTGGACAAGGTCAAGTCTAAAATATAAATACTCATAGCATATAATGAAAAAAAAAGCTAACAATGCAAATTAAATTTACACACCACCCCCTCTCATAAAGAAAACGAAAGATTTATGCAATAAAGTGTCTTTTAACCATTAGTCTAATGAACATGTGATAAAAATATACACGAGATGAAATCTTATGAATGACACAAAGTATACACGAAACGATATGCGCGAAAGTGCATATACTATTAGATGTTCTGTTGCCTTGATGTGCCTGATGTCTATGATGTATTTCTGCAACACCAAACTTCACCCTAATAATCTTTGATTTCTGTTTTTCATCTTGCCAAATGAAAGTTAGGCAGTTGTCATCACCAAATGGTATGATCGGAGAAGGAGCTAAACTAATATACATTTCAAAGTGTTGCAAAGTCAATATGAAAGCCAAGCATTCCTTCTCGATGTAGAATAACTTACCTTGTGCTTTTTAATTTCTTAAAAAAGTAACATATTGGATAATATACACCATAATTTTCTTCTAGTTTCTTTCTAGAATGTTCATAATTTCAGAATTCCGACAGTTCGATTGTATTCAGTCGTTTAAATTCTAATTGTGTTGGACATCTACAATTAAATTGAGTGCATGATTAAGTTGGATATCTATGTCAATATATCGCTATTCCTCATATATTTTCACATCAAAGGAGTACAAATGTTGATACTTATGTAACTCATTTTCTTTCTAACTTTGTACGGACCATACTACTAAATCTGAAGAATAGTTTAAAGAATAAGCAAGAGATGCATAACTATCTCTAGACTGAAAAGATGTCTTCAGTGTAGTTCTGTCGTACCTTAATTTCAGTATTGATTTGAAATACCAGATACATAATTTATGAATAACGTGCTGGAAAGTTCCAGACATAAAGGTTAATACTTGATGAATTTGGACAAATTTGATCAGTGCAAATTGAGTAAAAATATTTATAATTTCTTTTAATATTGTTTTATGTTTTATATTCCTCACTGGCATTGTCTCTGGAAATCTTGTAAACGCACACATTATGATCAACAAGTATATTGGTTGATGCCTTGGTCTTATTTCAGGGACTGTATATTGGTTGATGCCTTGGTCTTATTTCAGGGACTGACACAGTCTACTATTATTCTGTAGGGTGGTTCCTCAAATGCAGATATAGGTCAAAGATGAGCGAATGAATAGTTAAAAAAGGATCACTGATCAATACACCTTGATCCAAATCAGGAGAAAAAGCGATCTTATCAAAAACCTGAGCAAAACACGTATGAGATGAAAGAATAATTTCCTGATCAACATCGTTCTCAAATGTTTATTTTGCCATATCTTTACAAATTGCACAAGCTGGGTATAAATCATGGATTTCATATCATTAGGATCGACTTTCTGATCCAAACAAGGCTTGTCAGTTACAAGTGGACTAATCACAACCTTATCTTCAGCCAGGTCATTGCCATGTAATAAGTGCATATCCCTGATGGGTAAAGACCACACTGTTCCTCGGGTCCTGACACTATGTCTAATGACAAATTTATATAACGGAGAGGAACATTAACATAGCCGCATATTAGTCCCTGAATAATAAGACTCTCATTAGAAGACTTTTCAGAAAAAAGAAACATTACTTGATAACAAAAGGCTTCGAGAAGCTCTAGTGTCTCATATTTTTTTTAAATAGGAATATGATTGGTAGACTCATCCATGAGTGAAAAAGAGCATTTTGATATGAATGGTTCATCATTCGCCTTTAAAAAAATCCGAGTAGGATCTTTTAGAGCTAATACATGCATTGTTTTCAATACATGATTGTGAACTTGACTTTTTTAAAAAATTCAATGCATTTTGAACAGGTCTGTCTTAATTCGGTTGCTTTATTTGCAATTAGTAGCAATTCGAAATAAATTGCCCTTTCTTCTTGCAATTGGTGCACATAGAATGAGATAAGGAGTTTTTTTTATCAATCTTATCAGAAGCTTGATTCCTAAATGTTATGCCATATTGAGAGCTCGAAGTTGCTCGTATTAGGCTGATAAAACTTGTCACCAAAAGACCGCAGAGTGGAAAACTTGCCTGCAAAATAAACTTGATGAGGTAAGGATTACTCATCAGCTTCACAAGCAGCATGTTCCAAAGTTTCGACATTGTACTTATCAAAGTAAGTTTTAAAGTCACTATGGACGCGATTCTAGAATTATTCGACTAATATGAGTTGTCCGAGATTTTCGTAATACGGATCAGCTTTATTAGCCACGCACCACGTATCAAATACTTGTTATTTTTTTCTTCGATATGGGTTTGTCCAGTTTCATTCTTATAGTTCGTAGACTTTGTCGATAGGTCTCAGGTACCAGTTCATAACCCTTGAAATAATATTTCATAAACAGATGATAAACAGCACTTTGCTGTACTGACTTGGAAGTGTAGATGTAACGAGCTTTGCCAAAAAATGTACTTTGTTGTAATGGAGTCCCATGTCGCTCTACCGGATTCCTTTGCTATATATAATTCTTCCAGTCGAAATTGAAATTTCCTTTCTTACTTTTCTCTTTCTCTCTTTATTTCACTATCTTCTTTTTCACATTGCGTTTGTATTAGCCTATCTTCACTTTCTCTGTTCCTATTTCAGCAACTGCATTTGGCCTCTCTCTTTCCTCTTCATCTAATTGCAGTTTTTTGGGTTTTTTTTTGTGCAGCTTTAGCTGTCTTAACCATATTTCATTCTTGTAATTTAATATCAATTCCATTACTTTTAAGTTGAGCCAGATGGAGACTCACTAATCAAATCCTAAGCACTTTTATCGGAAACATTGGATCAAAATATGAATTATTTCTTGCTCGTTAAAGAAGCCTTCGCCTCAGAAATATAATTTTTTTCTGGCAAGGTAAAGCAATTCATTCTTTTTTAAAGAGTCTAACTGCTCCCGGGCAGAACTTTAATATACAGTTCTCCAATTTAGATTAAATTGTAAACGTTTGCTAGTTTTATTAAAATGTGTATGAAATAATACCAGGAACTTCCAAAAACAAAGTTTTCTGATATTTGTTTTAGAAAACTTTTTATACCGGACTAGCCCCAGATTTACTAATACTACTCTATGGTCTTATAAGAAATAATAGAAAAGAGCGAGAACCAATAGGTTTTGTAAAATTCCACACATAATTTATTTCCCTAGAAAAAAGGGAGAAAAAGTGTAAAAAGAACCTACAGTATTGCGAAATAAATCCCAAAATAAGTACATAATTTCTGACACATGTCTTAATATTTAAAGTTCGGAATAAGCTTTCGTGATACTCCAAAAATAAATAATCGAAAGTTGGAAGTGTTGATGTGCCTGTAGCGGGCAATGTTGAGGTGATGTGCCTGTAGTGGGCAATGTTGAGGTGACGTACCTGTAGTGGGCAATGTTGAGGTGATGTGCCGACAGTTGTTTGTTTGATCTTACAATGCAGAAATATATCCTTGTTTGAATTTTTGCTATTCATCAGAGTGTCTATTTCCGAGAATGCTTTTTACACTTTGTATTTCCAGAGAATTATTTGAATTAAATGATCTGAATAAATAAATTCCATCCCAAAAGAAAAACAAAATGTCAATGATTCAGGTCAGGAAGAAAATGAAATTCTTGTTTGAAAGGTCAAGTCTTAAATACAATTATCCACAGCATACAAGGAACAAAAACCTAACAAACAATGAAGATTAAATATACATAATAAGATGAAATCATATATATATATATATATATATATATATATATATATATATATATATATATATATATATATATATATATATATATATATGCACTTTATATGCACACAATTAAAAATCAAGTTAATATTTTCTATTTAGATGCTGGTTAAACCGCCATTAAATATATTATATTTGCCTGACCTCATGTACAATGCTTTTGAATGAATAAATTAACTGAATTGCTTCAAGCTGATTGGTCAATCGCGTTCACAATCGATAGCTTGCAGTAGTTACTCTAGTGCAGACGTCCTCTAAAAAATGCTTCATTAGCATATTCATTTTGTATCTGCTAAAATTATTATTGACATTTTCAAGCATCATGGTAGTGAAGATGTTAAATTCAACTAACAAGCTGAATGCTATTCGGTCATTGATTTGTCTTTTGGAACTTTGTTAAAAATTACTTTATAATTGAATTGAAAACAATTTTTCAAGGTCTTATCAACAAATACCAACGAGATGTGATTGGGCAGTTCTTATTTAGGGTGGAAAGGTGGGTAGAATGGCGGTAGAGTTCATTTAAAGTTGAAATATACTGAGGAAATACTACGTTTAAAATTTTGGATTTCGGAAACAAACTGTCTTCTAGAGTTTTCTAGTGTTGTATGAAAGAATTACACCAGAGCCGAAAGAACCGTCGAAAAGAAGCAAATATTAAGGTTGAAAGAATCGTGGTACTGGCAACGAGTCTAGTCGGCATTAACAAACTTTTCTCAGAAACTTGTATGAAAAAAATAAGGTCAATTTAAAGCACAAGTTAAATTAGTTCTAAAAATGACCCATCGATTGCTTGATGAATTTTGCTAATTTTCATTCCAAAAAATAGTTTAGACTAGTGCGACATATAATTTGCAAAATAACGACCAAGCACCAAAAAGGGAAAACATCATTACACAAAGTATCCTTTCTACCCCTAACCGTTTATATTTGGTATCAACTACAGGCTAAGACAACCTAAATCTATTTAGGCTGATATTTATAAGATGACCTGTATCGTTTATGAAGTGCAGAGGAATGTATATACTGGCCACAATCCTGCTTCTCAATCCTGGACGTAGTTACGTTGTAATAATTTCCGAAGGATGCTACAAGAAATATTGTTTAAACTAACTGCCTTATCAAATTTGTTAAGTACATGTACATACCGGATGTGTATGGTTCGTTGGTGCCACGTGCTACAAAGGAAACACACAAAGTTTCATTAAACGTTTTCAAGGTCAATCACTTACTACATATAACGTGCAACATATATTAGCATCCCTAACATTGACACAAAAGGACAGTTAATGTGTCAATTACAAGTAAGATCCCCATACGGACATTGCCAAAAATGACAGTTGATGTGTAATATACAAGTAACGAAATATACAAGTCACATCCCTATATGAACATTGCCACAAAAGAACAGTTAATGTGTCAATTACAAGTAAGATCACCTTACGGACATTGCCAAAAATGACAGTTGATGTGTAGTATACAAGTAACGAAATATACAAGTCACATCCCTATATGAACATTGCCACAAAAGGACAGTAATGTGTCAATTACAAGTAAGATCCATATACGGACATTGCCAAAAAGGACAGGTGATGTATAATATACAAGCAACGTAATATACAAGTCACATAACTATGTGAACATTGCCACAAAAGGACAGTTGATGTGTAATATGCAAGCAACGTAATATACAAGTCACATCCCTATATGAACATTGCCACAAAAGAACAGTTAATGTGTAAATTACAAGTAAGATTCCCATACGGACATTGCCAAAAAGGACAGTTGATGTGTAATATACAAGTAACGTAATATACAAGTCACATCCCGATATGAACATTGACATAAAAAGGACAGATGAAGTATAATATACAAGTAACTTCCCTTTTACGGACATTGTCATATAAAGGTCACCTGATAAGTAAGGATTATCTTTTACTGCTATTACATTCACTGAGTGTCCTTTATAAATATGTTTCACTCTACGTCAATAATTTACATTTTATTAAAAATTAAACATGCTGACTGACATTCCTATAAATAGTATTCTGTGCGTCATTGGGGAATACAGCATATATATGGAAATTACACAACAAAAAGCCCTAAAAGATGGCATGAGACTGAAATAGGTTTTCATATATACATTAAGGCTCTTGCAAAATGGACTTCATAGGCACACTGAGGCTGTAGCATAACAGACTTGGTAGGTACATTAGAGCTGTTGCAGAGAGGACGTCATATCTACATTAGGGTTGTGGTAAAAACATACTTCATAACTACTTTTAAGCTGTGACATTACGAACACATAGCAGCTACATTAAGACTGTGGCAAAAAGGACTTTATAGCTACATTACGACTAAGGCAGAAAGGACTTCATAGATACATTAAGGATGTGGCAAATAGGACTTCATATGTACATTAAGACTGTGGCAAAAAGTATTTCATCTGTACATTAAGACTGAGGCAAAAAGGACTTCATAGGTACATTGAGACTGTGGCAAAAAGGAATTCATATGTACAATGAGACTGTGGCAAAAAGGACTTCATAGTACATTACTCATGTGGCATAAAATAAATCATAGGTGAATTAAGGCTGTGGTATAAAGGAATTCATAGGTACATTTAATCTGTGGCAAAAAGACGCATGCTCAGCAGTTGTTCATTTTATCAGTACGATAAAGTTTAGTAAAGTCTCTTTTTGTAATGATTACACGATTCTTTAGAGAAAAATACATTTATACCAATTTATACCCTTCTTATTTCAGTGCAAATAAATTAACACCAGCCCTATTCCATTATAATTCATTGTGCTTGTTTTGTGTATACTTACTGCATGGCACAATGAAATTTGCGGCTTTGTTTTTAAACGCGTTTCTTGATTGGATTACCCTTAAGCCGACTAGGTCTGCATTCATATAGGTTTTATTTGGCTGCAGTGGCTTTGATGTCATTGCTTTTTATTCCACGGTAAAACAATAGTTATGTCGGTTATAACTTATGATTTTCTGAGTGATACAAAATAGTCGTATAGAATCATACATAATGGGATACTAATTGATGCTTGAATACAAGACAATATCTCACGTTATGACAATTCAGTTAAACATCTAGTCGGTATAGAGAGTCTTCAATTATGATTTGGCGCTAAAACGAGTTCTTTTCAATGTTATTCTAGTAAAATGTTTTGTGGTTCGATTGCTAAAGCGATCTACCGTTAAAAAAATATATAAGAGGTGCATTACTGGGGAAAAGCAATATGTACAGATTGCAATATGCATACGGTGACAGATGGCAATAGGGATAGGGTGACGGATGGCACATAAAATAAAAGGTTAGATATGTTGCATCTGTGTTTTAAACAGTCATACTAACTAGAAAATATATAATGTTGTGCAAATTATGTGTACTGCAACACACATAATCGGATTTCTGTTTACCGTTATTGAAAGAAATGTAAATGCGAATGATATTGCGTGATATAAAATGCACTCTGATTTGTTCAGTATATATAAGCATATGTGTTAAAGAGATGATGAATTGTGTCGGATATGACAATTGTAAGTCATATTGGGTTATCGATAAACAATCATCTCTCTCTCTCTGTCTGTCTGTCTGTCTCTGTCTCTCTCTCTCTCTCTCACACACATAATCAAGCTGATTAGTCAATCGCGTTCACAATCGATAGCTTGCAGTAGTTACTCTACTGCAGATGTCCTCTTAAAATGCTTCATTAGCATATTCATTTTGTATCTGCTAAAATTATTATTGACATTTTCAAGCATCATGGTAGTGAAGATGTTAAATTCAACTAACAAGCTGAATGCTATTCGGTCATTGATTTGTTGTTTGGAATTTTGTTAATAGTTACTTTATAATTGAATTGAAAACAATTTGTCTAGGTCTTATCAACAAATACCAACGAGATGTGATTGGGCAGTTCTTATTTAGGGTGGAAAGGTGGGTAGAATGGCGGTAGAGTTCATTTAAAGTTGAAATGTACTGAGGAAGTATTACGTTTAAAATTTTAGATTTCGGAAACAAACTGTCTTCTAGATTTTTCTAGTGTGGTATGAAATAATTACACGAGCCGAAAGAACCGTCGAAAAGAAGCAAATACTAAGGTTGAAAGAATCGTGGTACTGGCAACGAGTCTAGTCGGTGTTAACAAACTTTTCTAAGAAACTTTTATGAAAAAATAAGGTCAATGTAAAGCACAAGTTAATTTAGTTCTAAAAATGACCCATCGATTGCTTGATGAATTTGCTAATTTTCATTCCAAACAATAATGACTAATGCGACATATAATTTGCAAAATAACGACCAAGCACAAAAAAGGGAAAACATAATTACAAAAAGTATCCTTTCCACCCCTAACCGTTTATATTTGGAATCAACTACAGGCTAAGACAACCTAAATCTATTTAGGCTGATATTTCTAAGATGACCTGTATCGTTTATGAAGTGCAGAGGAATGTATATACTGGCCACAATCTTGCTTCTCAATCCTGGACGTAGTTACGTTGTAATAATTTCTGAAGGATGCTACAAGAAATATTGTTTAAACTAACTGCCTTGTCAAATTTTCTAAGTACATGTACATACTTACCGGTTGTGTATGGTTCGTTGGTGCCACGTGCTACAAAGGAAACACAAAGTTTCATTAAAGGTTTTCAAGGTCAGTCACTTACTACATATAACGTGCAACAGATATTAGCATCCCTAACATTGACATAAAAGGACAGTTAATGTGTCAATTACAAGTAAGATCCCCATACTGACATTGCCAAAAAGGAAAGTTGATGTGTAATATACAAGTAGCGTAATATACAAGTAACATTCCTATATGAACATTGACATAAAAAGAACAGATGATGTGCAATATACAAGTAACTTAATATACAAGTAACATCCCTATATGAACATTGACATATAACGGACAAATGATGTGTATTATACAAGTAACATTTCTTTTACGGACATTGCCACATTAAGGTCACCTGATAAGTAAGGATCATCTTTTCCTGATATTACATTCACTGAGTGTCCTTTATAAATATGTTTCACTCTATGTCAATAATTTACAATTATTTAAAAATTAAACATGTTGACTGACCTTCTTATAAATATTATTCTATGCGTAATTGAAGAGTACAGCATATAGATGGAAATTACACACCACAAAGCCCTACAAGATGGCATGCGACTGAAAGAGGGCGTCATATCTACATTAAGCTGTAGGCACACTGAGGTTGTAGCATAAAAGACTTGGTAGGTACATTAGGGATGTTGCATAAAGGACATCATAGCTACATTAGGGTTGTGGCAAAAACATACTTCATAGCTAATTTTAAGCTGTGGCATAAAGAACTTCATAGCTACATTAAGACTGAGGCAAAAGAGACTTCAAAGGTACATTAAGACTGAGGCAAAAAGGACTTCATATGTACATTAATGATGTGGCATACAATAATTCATAGGCGAATTATGGCTGTGGCATAAAGGACTTCATAGGTACATTTAGTCTGTGGCAAAAAGACGCATGCTCAGCAGATGTTCATTTTAGCAGTACGATAAAGCTAAGTAAAGTAACCGTTTGTAATGATTACACGATTCTTAAGGGAAATATAAATTTATACCAATGTATATCCTTCTTATTTCAGTACATATGAATTTACACTAGCTCTATTCCATTATATTTAATTATGCGTGTTTTGTGTATACTTACTACTGAGAGGCACAATTAAATTTGCGGATTTGTTTTTAACGTGTTTATCGATTGAATTACACTTATGCCGATTAGGTTTGCATTTATATGGGGTTTATTTGGCTGCAGTGACTTTGATGTCATTGCATTTTATTCCAAGGTAAAATAATATTTTTGCCTGTTATAACTTATGATTTTCTGAGTGATCCAAAATAGTCGTACAGAGTCCTCCATAATGGGATACTAATTTATGCTTGAATAAAAAAACAATATCTCATGTTATCATAATTCAGTTAAACATCTAGTCGGTAAAGAGAGTCTTCAATTACGAGTTAGCGCAAAAACGAGTTCCTTTCAATGTTATTCTAGCAAAATGTTTTGTGAATCGATTGCTAAAGCGATCTACCGTAAAAAAATATATGTGAGGTGCATTAATGGGGAAAACAATTATACAGGGTGATGTATGCCAAAAGGTATAGGAGTTACAGATGGCAATATGCATATGGTGACGGATGGCAATAGGGATAGAGTGATGAGGGCACAATGTATTGATAGGGTGACGGTTGGCACTTACAATGAAAGGTTAGATACGTTGAATCTGCGTTTGAAACCGTCATACCAGCTAGAAAATATATAATGTTGTGCAAATTATGTGTACTGCAACACACAAACGGATTCTGTGTACAGTTATTGAATTAAGTGGAAATGCGAATAACATTGCGTGGTATGAAATGCACTCTGCTTTGTTCAGTAAAGATACTCAAATGTATTAAAGAGGTGATGAATTGTGTCGGATATGACACTTGAAAGTCATATTGGGTTATCGATAAACAATCCTCTCTCTCTCTCTCTCTCTCTCTCTCTCTCTCTCTCTCTCTCACACACACACACACACACACACACACACACACACACACACACACACACACTTAACAAAGAACTAAGCCATGAATTTGGCTAAGAAACCCGTCCTTACCAGAAATTTCATTACATAATGTAATTTGATTTCGGCAGGCGGAATTGTTGCAAGAATCCTCTTATATCTCGCACAGTTGCCCGTGAATCGTGACTTGCAAGTGTAGGAGGGGCTGACCATTTTGTAGATATAGCCTGTTACCCATGCTTGCACTGGACGTATTGGCAATGATTGGTGGTAATGTTGACTTCACATATGACACCTGTCCATCCTGCATCACATACGCACCTGAAGGCAGTTATCGAATTCAAGCAATACCCATGCGGACCACATAAAAGAACTCTGGCAGGTATCTAGTTCCACCCAGTTTGTACCACTATATTTTGGCGGACAGTGACATATATAGCTTTCAGGCGTATTATAACACATTCCAGATGGCAGATTGGTGATGAAGGATCTAGAGGACACTCATCAACATCTTGAGAACTGTCAGCTTCAATCCATATTTTGTCACATAGGCATTTATATAATCCGATCGTATAAAAATAAGATCCACTGTTCTTGCATGCTGAAAAGTAGGTTGTTACACTCATTTCCATTGCTAGAGCAGTTCTTCTCGGTGACACCATTTGGGCAAAGGCAATGATAAATGGACTCCAGATTCAAGCAAGTTGAAGTGTTCATACATGGATTACATTTACAGTGGTCAGGTACAGCCGTCTTATTGCAGGGTCTTCCTGTGAAAAGAGTTGGACATATGCAAGCAAAGCCATTTTTTCTATCGATGCAAGTTTCATTATTCAGACATGAAGAACTAGAGCATTCATCGATGTTATACTCGCAGACTTTTCCCGTCCAACCAGCGGAGCAGGAAGAGTAATATGTCCCGTTCGTATTGTTGCAGATACAATGATGACAGGTAGAGTTAGTAGCGCACTCATTATTATCATGTTTGCATATAGTTCCCGACCATCCGCTGGGCAAACACAAATATACGAACCAACACTACTTATGCATGAACCCCTATGGATTAGAATTTCAAAGATCTACAAGACTGTCTTAGCTAGGGTCTGTCCAACCGACTGGGCAATTACACACAAAAGAACCAATTTTATTTTGACATGATCCGCCTTTAAAGCAAAGATTTGCGGAACTGTTGTTGCATTCGTCTATATCTTTCTCACACTTCGGGCCCGTGAAACTTTGTTGACAATCATCACATAAACAGATTCCAGGTTTATTGACATAGGTTCCGTTTTCACAAACATATATAAGTAATCGCCGTATATTCATCGATGTCTGTTTCACAGTTTTGTCCGTTCCACAAGCAGTAAAAGATACATTGGTATTTTTGCAGACTCTTCCATTTTCGCAAGGGTTGATTTGACTGCATTCGTCTATGTCCGTGCTACATGTAATCCCCCGTAAAACCACTGGTGCAGACACAGTAGAAGCCTTTGACCAGTTTTAAGCATGTTGAGTTGACTAAGTATGCATTATATGAGCAGTGATCAGTTATTGAATTATATTCACAATTATTTCCATTTCGGGGCCCAGAGTGGACGAGTGGTCGTAAGCGCTCTCCGTTACGAATCACTGTCATCTCTGTCTGCGTGGGTTCAAGTCTCAGATTTGGCCAATGTGAGTATGTGAGAAAGCTTACCAGTAGCTTCTAGTGGGTCGGTGGCTCTTTATGAGGGTTTCCCGGGTTCTTTTTCCACCATTAATACTGGTCACCATGTATAGCCTATCGTGTGCTCAGGAATGGCGTTAAACACTACAACAACAATAACAACAACTTTCCATCCCACCCTAAATAACATACACAAATATATCCATCATATTCATGTACACAGTATCATTATTCTTACACGGTGAACTCGTACACTAGTTTATGTTAGCATCACAAATTAGCCCAATCCAGCCTGTATTGCAAATGCAATTGTATCCACCATGCAGACTGGAACAGTTTCCGTGGTTGCAGGAGGAAGGATCAAAACATTCATCAACATGATCAGCACTGTCTGCCATGAACATTCTTTGGGACAAATACACGTGCAAGAACCCGAATTGTCTAGACAAGTACCACCGTGTTTGCACGGACGTTTTTGAGATTCATCACTATTGGCTCAACAAGTGCTTCCAGTCCATCGTGACATTAGCATGAGAAATAACCAAGATCCTCTATTTGAACAAATCCAGCCCGTCCCGTTGGCACACTCGATATTGTCAATTGTATATTTTGAGCTAGCAAATCCGGGATCATATAGGCAAAACTTGGATCCAGGCGTATTAATGCACGTTCCATTTCGACAAGGTCCAGTTGTATTAGAGAATGACATATTCCCACATTCGTTGATGTCTGTTTCGCTATGACTTCCAGTCCATCCCATTTTATACGTGCATGTGAAGGAACCAGGATTATTCATGCACCATCCCTCATTTAAGCAAAGGTAAGAATACTGGTTTCACTCATTTAGATCAATGGAACAGTACAATCCCGTATAGCCTGGTACACACAGACACAAGTAACTTGATTCTACACTCAAACAAGTCGACCCGGTTTCACACGGATGACTCTTACAGTTGTCAAACACGAGTCTCTCACTACAATTGCGTCCAGCCCCAAAACATGGAAATATGCATTCATAATTATTTATCTTATCAATGTAGGATCCATTATTCAGACAAGGAGAGCTGAAACAATCGTCGATATTAATTTCACCGTTTTTAAAAGTCCAAACATCATAACGTTCACACCGGTAATTACATGGCAAGTTGAAACAACGTCCATTAGAATATGTGGAGTTATTTAGACATTCGTTGACATCTGCTGAAAACTTCTTTCCAGACAAACCTATTGGACAAATACACGTGTATTACCCTATACTGCCTATGCACGTTTTACCATTCAGGCACGGATCCGACGTAGTCTCTAAACAATTATTGACGTTATTAATGCAGCGAGATCTAGTTCAGCCGTTGTTACATTTGACCTAAAAAATTCCACTATTTATACAAGTTCCACTATTTAAACATGGATTGGCTGGTGTCTTACATTCATTTACATCAACGTTGCACTTGAATCGGTCAAGCCAACATTACATACACTTATATATGAGCTGGGTGTATTGATGCATGTTCCATTCTCACATACACTCCCAACTATTGCGAAATAACTGCTGCATTCATGTAAGTTCCTTTAACAATTTCTTCCTGACCAACCATTTTGGCAGACACACATGTTATATGAACCGACATAATTATGAACACTTCCTCCGTGTGCAAAAGGGTTTGTCAGTAGACATTCATCACATCGGAAGCACCAATATGGTCCGTAAATCCTGCAGGACACATACAGTAAGTTCCGGAAAATAGATTAGGGCAGGTTGATTAGAAAAGCATGGATTTGTAGAACAGTGATCTACATTTAACTTGTTTTCGCAATTTTTTCCAATCCATCCGCTTGGGCATTCGCATTCATATCCGGTTCTCCCCATCCGTCTGCACATCAACAATTATATGCACTATGGTAATTCAAATAGTTGCCATGACTACAATCATCACTGCTGCATTCATCGATATCAGTGTCGCACTAAAATCCTGACCACCCACTAAGACATCTGCAGATATATGATCATGGTGTATCAATGCACACACCACAATTTAAAGAAGGAATTGATTGACATTCATCTATATTGATGTTGCAGTCAGCACCGCTCCAGGCATCTGTACAATCGCAAAGGTACGAGTCAAGTGTCTTAATAAAGTTCCATCATTATAACCTGTAAGTACTGAAGTACTCATACTCGTACGTTCGTTTTTGTATCGATCGCATCCGTATCCAATTTAACCATTTTGGCAGAAATACAAATGCGATAATGGGGTGTTGAAACAGGTGCCATTTTCACATGCTAAATACGTTTTGCACTTGTCTACGTCATGATCACACTAATTGACATTCCATCATAATGGACATAAACTGTTGTATGATCCAACAGAATTTACACACTTTCCGGCATTCTGACATAAAGTTGGAGTGTTTCTGCATTCATCGATATCATTTGAACAGTTTGGACCTGAAATGCCACAGGGGCACAAACAACAATAACCCGATAAATGATTTAAGCAGGTAAACCCCAGTTCGCATGGTCTGCTGCTGATGCAACTGTCGGTTAATGTTGTTAGCTCACTACTCTTTCCTGTCCATTCTGGATGGCAAATACATGTATAATGCATGCAAAATCATTGTGTCTATCAATGCATGTTTCATAGTGTTAACAATGTAATCTCTTGCAGTCATCGACGCTGGCATCAGTCCTTTCCAACTCATCCATCTTGACAAGAACAGTTGTGTTTTCCATTCAAATTTGTACAAGTGCCATATTTACAGGGTGAGGTCGTGGTTCACTCATCTACATCTAAGGTATAAGTTTTGCCCATCCACACCACTAGAATACAAACAAGTATAAGAGCCGAGGTTATCTAGTCAGGTACCAGAGTTCATACAAGGTACAGATGTGCATTCATTTATATTAATACAAGACTTGCCTCCGAATCCTGCTAGGCAAGAACATAAATAATCATCTCCAGTATCTTGACAACTGCCTCCATTTGTTCCCGAATGCCATGCGCATATATCTACCTTGTCAGTACAGTTCATCCCCCCCATCAATTATCTCGTGCAAGCACAATAATATGACAAATGTTGCTTATTACAACTTCCACCAGTTTTGCAAGGACTCGTCAATCTGGTTCTTACAGGTCTTTCCTATATAGGGATACATGTACGAGCAGTTGTAATCTCCAACAAAATTTGTGCAAGAACATCCATTGTGGCATAGGGGTGTTGGACATTCATCCACGTCAAACCTCGCAGAGTCTAACAGAATATTCAGGAGAACAAGTACAGGTGAAGTTAAAGGATGAAGAGGAGTTGAGACAAAAAGCTCTATTGAAGCAAGGGTCTGACGCACACATTCGCATATCTAAAATGGAATTTTCAATGACCTATAATGCATTATGCGCGATGCATACTTTTAAATTAAGTTGGTTTTTGTCAAGAAATATAATTGGACTAATCATTAGGAAAGGAATAAAGGTCAGTTAAAAATAATCCATATGATAAGACAGTCCAACAACTTCTTTTATTTGGTTTTATTTTAAAAGAAGGTGAATATCACGAGTTCTAATACAATTCCTATTCGAATTCGATTAATTAAAATTATACAGGCGTAGTGTTTTATTGTGGTTTTATATGGTAATTTAACTTTTATTCTCATAATAAAAATAGGCCAATATTTGATACCAGACAAACCTTACCATTTTCACATCTGTATCCTGTATAACTGGCATGACAAATACACTTGAAGCCGTTTCTAAGATCGAGGCAGGTTCCATTGTTCTGACACGGGTTGGAGGCACACTCATTCACCTCGTGCTGACAGTCAGCACCGGTGAAACCTGGATATTAATAGAGTTGTTGTAATAGAAGTAGTTTAGTCGCAGTAAATAAATAAAAGCATTAGTTATAAGAGTTATACTTAGTTGATTGTGAATATTGATGTTTTTTCATATTCACTTTTGTTGAAAAATGTACAAGTAATTGATATAAGTTTACAAGTAATTAGAAACGACCAACAAATAGCAGCTGTGATGATGGTTATAAAAATGGTGATGGAAGTAGTATAATGAAATATTGTAAATATAGCAGGCGTAACGTAATAGGACTAAGAGTAGTATGATTACGTGTAATAAATGTAGCAGGCGTAACGTAATACGACTAAATGTAGAATCATCACCAGTCTCTTGACCTAGTGTGATCATTGAGGCACTGTGCTGCTGAACTGGTCAGATGTTCAGCAGCACAGTGCCTCAAAAGTAGTATGATTACGTGTAATGAATGTAGCAGGTGTAACGTAATACTACTAAAAGTAGTATGATTACGTGTAATGAATGTAGCAGGCGTAACGTAATACGACCAGAAGCATCAAATGAACAATCCGTTGTTGTTTGAGCTGTGAAAATAATTTAAATTAAAAAGATTATTATTCGTCGAAATATTTCGAGAAATGACAATCATAAAATCTTCAGTAATACAAAAAAAACTTTAAAACTTAATAATCATACTTTTTGTCTGTCTGTATGTCTATCTCTGTGTCTCTGTCTTTATCTCTGCCTGTCTGTCATCTGTCTGTCTCTCTTTCTCTCTCTGTCTCTCTCTCTGTCTCTCTCTCTCTCTCTGCACAGACGTAAACAGCACGTACCTGGAATACACACGCAGGCGTAATCCTTTCCTGTATTTGTACAGGTGGCATTATTCTCACATGGAAAATCTGCACAGCTTACCGCTAAAAAAGTAAATGCAAGTTATTGAATAAAGAAATAAATGTCTATATAAGCTTTACTTTATGTGGACAATATTGATGCAGCTTGAATTTTAATTAGTTTATACTTATTATTTGAAGTGCAATTATCTGAATTCGTAATTAGGCGAGGAGTCTATGATACGAGAATGTCAATTTGCTGAAGAGTCAGTTGACAACTCTTGGTACGTCTTGCCTACGCATCCTGCATACATTAATTATAAAATGTGATCTGTTATGAAAATGACATATTCATACTGAATAGCACAGAAAACGTTATAGAATAAGTTAAATGAAATATTGTAGTATGATCTATTTTATTCAGTTTACGTCAATTTGCTTTAAATCTATACATGATTGCAGCTGAGAAATTATGCTTCGAAATTTTATATAAAGGTGACCTCTTCAACTTAGAAAAATATTGCAAAAGGTTAAAAATCAATAGCAAGAAATTAAAACTAGTTTTTCATTGTTTTTTTATTTGTGGGCTACATGTACTTACATTGAATACAGTCCGGAGGTTTAAAACCAAAAGGACACCGACACTTTTCTCTGTGGTACAAATTTATACATGTTCCGTTGTTTTTGCAGAAAGTTTTTAAACAATTGTTTTCATCTGAAAGTAAAATTACGTATGTTACATGTTTAAGAAAGGACGTCAGCCACCATTATAAAAAGTTATCGTTTCTGAGATATTTCAAATTCATTCCTAAATGCATTATTTCTCCTTACACATGCTATTAAAGTTATGCTATTCCTCTGTGTCTCTCTGCCTCTCAAATGCTAATAAGATTTGAACGTCAATATTTGTCTCTGAAATAGTGTTTATAAACGTAAAAGGGGAGCATAATAAATTACACAGTCAGAAGACTGCAGCTATCAATGTATATCATTGAAAATAAACTAATACTACATTTGAATTGAACAAGTAAATACACAAATGTTTAATGAATTACCATGTCAGTGTATAGCTTACCGTCTATGATTTCGATAACGCAACGGGGATCAGTCGTGATGCTGTAATGAAAATACATTATAAGTAGCATAGGGCACCATGGCCTTGAACAAATGGTTAAGAACTTATATTTGCCTTAGTGGGTAGAGAAGGTAGCTATTGTGGTTCAAAAGTGTTGGATGTGTGGTGTTAGTGGGAGGTTCCATAATTAAACAGAGTAGGGTGGTGTTGGCAGGTGGCCGATCAAATACACATCCTGAAAGAAAATACAGTTCTTACAGATCACACTCACCGTTAAAGACAAACATACATGACTGCAATAACAAACATATTTCCTGCGTGTGGCTTGACTAAATACACCCTGAAAATTGTGTTTTTACGTGCAACAACGGTACAACTCAGCAAAACGGAATAGAGTAGAATGATAGAGGCGCCTAATGTTAAACATCGTAAGGAACAGACATACGCTCTTGAAGATCGACATCCACAGTTACCAAACAAAACATACCTTTAAAGACAGCATTGCGTCCTGACAGACCGAGACCCATCCATACATGCAAACATAAATCCTTGCACAAATAGCACATCTTTATGGACCAAACGGAATCCTTACAATGACATCCATTCTTACAAACAAATATAAGGTGCTCGATTATATGGTACAATTTTGCTTACAGACAATCATTCTTAATTACTGATCAGCAATAATGCTTACAAGCACCAATCATTATAAACCAACACACATTATTAAGATCAAAACGTATAAACATCTACATTTAAAAAGCAAATATACGCGTGTATAGACAGACACACATTTTAATGGCAATCATAAGACGATTATTTTAGTTTTCGTTTCTTCCGCACTAAATTGGAGTGGCTTTGAGCAGAAACATTAGGTTAGGCCCTAACAAGTGCCACATAATTAAAAGGATATCTTCATATCATGGAAGCTTGATTTTGGATCACTTACTGACAGAGCCTAAAAAGCCAGGTTCATTGACTTTTTATCAGCATATTATGATATATGGATTTATTAACAAATACGATTAGTGTATGGATTTATCAACCGCTAGGATCATGACTGTAGCAACATATATATATATATATATATATATATATATAGTCTATGCGTCCTTTTGTGCACTTGTCTTTGTGTATATTTTCTTCTACTCCACGTTGGGCGTCTGAAGTATCCACAACCGTCAGCTATGTGTATTGTCGGACTCTCAGCCAACTCCATCGCCAGGAAATAAAATAGGTTCCATTTAGCCCCGTTTTTCATCTGTATATATGAACCTCACATGTTGTTCATCCAGTGTTCAAATTTTATTCATTAAAAATACATTAAATACCGTTGATGTGCTTTCTCAGTAAGAATCCGTTAATCATCAACCACATAAGATAAAATTACCCCTACTAAACTCTTGTGACAGCCTCATATTTCACAATCCTCGTGATTTATTTGCATTTAAATTAATGACAGCTATTATCAGACACTTATTATTTTACCAAAATCATGTCACTACATATACAGTTAGGACTTCAAGGTAATCGTGCAGCAAACCTGTAATATAGTATGTTTGGAATAGAAAAAGAAAATATTTGGAAATCAATTTAAAGCAATTACAATACACCAGATAATGTTGAATCTAACATATTTAACAATTGTTTTCTTTATCTTATCCAGCTGTATCCAAGAATGTTTAAATGAAGCTGATATAGTTTAAATAGTTGTGTCATCATATATCCATTTGCTATAACGTGCTCACTGATGCACATCCTCTTTATAAAACTGTTAAGCTTTAAGTCGCAGGATTGCATTTAATGAACTCATTCCAATCTCATAAGAACATTTGCCTTTTGTCATATATTTTTTAATCAAACTAAGTTCATAATGTGTTGTGACAAATGTTGAGTTATAACCTCGCCGATGCATACTAATTTGTAAACTAATGTGGTCATTTATAGTCTTAAAGCTATTGAGAAAAGAAATCTTTAAGAAAAAGTCATACTTTTCATTCAAGAAGATTTAGCCTAAGTACTGTGACCAAATTATTAAACTTCCTACATCCATCCATGGTTGTGTTTTAACAACTGATACCAGTAAAAATATTTGACGAACGAGTGCTATTTTAAAATTATTTTCTTTCGATAACAATTTATTGAAATATAAATGATAATGGTGATTTTGTTAATATTCACCCAGCTGAACAATTATCAAGAAATATAAATTAAACCAGTCGTTAGAAACAATAAATATTTTCATATCTTGGAGCTTGATATGGCTCCTTTATTTAAATTTCTTAAAATAAATTTGCATTTAAGCCATTACGTATACATTTGGTATTTACAAATGTCTATAGAGCTTTTAAAATGCAGTTCTAATTTACGATGGTATCATATCACGTCATATGTAGGAAATTTTAAGTGTCATGTAGGGATTTCCTTGTCGCAAAGAAGTAAAATACAGATGGATTAAACTTACCATTTCACGAAATATGGAAAAGTCTGCCCATTTCAAGATGATAACCTTTTTCATGAAATGGGCGACATCACATTTTGGGTATAACGTACATATCGATCAAAGACGTTTATGTCACGGTATTAAGAAGACAAAACAGGTCACAGTCTGTTCTGAGAGCGAGAAGTCAGACGAGAGTAGTCAAAACTAGTTTGATGAATATTGAGTTTAACTCGGATTAGGGTGAGTAAATACTACAAGTTTATGACCTACCCATTTTTATCGTTTGCCCATGCGCAAAACGGATTGTCTCCAGCTTGGTCGGGTAGTTGGGGAAACATTTCCGATAGAAATATTGTGACATTGGTACGATTGTAAACGTCAGGTTTCATGGTAATTGAAGTTCTTGCAGGAACACTAGCCATAAATTCTGTTTCGCTGCAATAATATCAATTAAAGATGGTCAGATGTTTATCTATAGTTTATAGAAATGGTCGTACGATGTTAGATATACTAAATACATCGAGTAATGGCTGCAATGTAGGTATATTAATCATCTTTTAGTCGATCAACAAGCATGAAATAGCACATCTTGAAATGAAGTCACCAATTATTCCTATTTTTCCATTGTGAAGTGATTGCTGATTATAATATACTGTTTAAATATGAATCAACTAATGAGGAGAATTTAAGCCAAGTAAGTTCAATGCATATTTGGCTAGATTCTACCAGAGTATTGTTTTGCTGCTCGGAATATCTTATGAAATGCTAAGCGATGTCCAAGATGACAATCCAGTGTAGCAGACACTACTGATAGCAGTTATTACAATATTAAAATATTGACGTTATAAATCACAAATATGTACGCTTGTGGTTAATCTTATAGTTTAGTATATTCAAACCAAACGTCACCGTAAAAGTGCCAGTATACAAAAATACGAATTTAGTTTGTTTTAAGTAAATGTTGTATGGTATAGAGTGTCTATAAATGTGATGGTTGAAGCTAAAACAACAATGTTGCACGTCTTTTTAAAGGATACAAATAACGAGCAACGGAAAAAATTGAAGCAAATATAAAAGAAAAACGCAGTGAGCAGTAATAAAGAATTTAAATATTTAAATTTAGTTCATTACTATTATTTTTTGCTTGAGAAGATAACACCATACATTGTTAGAATTGTTAGAATTGCTGTTAAAAGGATACATATATTTAGACAATTTATATTTGCTGAGTTTGACTTAAATTAGTATTTGTCTTACATTTCTTCTCATAGGTGTTAAAGTATGTATATATATATATATATATATATATATATATATATATATATATATATATATATATATATATATATATATATATATGTATATATATATATGTGTGTGTGTGTGTGTGTGTGTGTGTGTGTGTGTACGTACTTGTCGTCATACGCTAGATACATTGGTGCATGCACAGAACTATTTCTCTCCATGACTCCATACGACTGTCTATGAAGAAGATTCGGTTTGACAAATTTCACCCCATTTGTAGTTATATCACAGCTTTCAAAAAGAGGAAGGACTTTAACTGAAAACTGAAATAAAATATAATACTAAGCATAAGTAAGTCTGTGATTGTTCTTCAAAGCATTTTCTAAAAGCCGAACTTGAAGTTGATTTAATACATGCTGCAATAAAAGGCAGCACGTTCAATATGAAAGTCCAGTGATTGATATGGACTCATTTAAGACAACAATGTACTTGATCAAAAACAAGATTTGAGATATCCGTATATGAAAAACATTAATTTATTAAATAGACTTTCTATGTTGTGTCAAAGTAATGATGTAATAAAACCTATACATGTACAACGCGTGATGAAACAAGAATAAAATCTGGTCTTTATTAATGGAGTTTATGAAGAAACTACCATATTCTTGTAAAAAAAAAGCCTTATTAAATAGACTATCTATGTTTTGTCAAAGTAAAGATGTAAAACCTATACATGTACAACGCGTGATGCTAATTATCTGTCCAGATTTCGTTTGTAGATGCACATGATTGTCGATTTGATAAATACCTCAGCGGAAAACAAAATAAGCACACTTGCAGGACAAAAACAAACAGGTGGAACAAGAATGTAAATGAGCAGCAGTGGGGGTGAACAGACCAACTTTTGGAGGCGTCGATTTGGCAAACTGAGGCTTCCTCGTAAATGCTTAATAGAAGCGTCGATTTGGCAAACTGAGGCTTCCTCGAAAAGCGTAAAAATAGACGCCAACGTCGTTGACACTCACCCCCACTGCTGCTATGGGTTAACAATGAAAATCATTTAGGATTTCACAAACAGACTAATTTGTAGGACATCACCTCGTAAATCAATTAGATTATTGGACTGATCAGTGAGTCTGAAATTAATTCTCGTTAACGAATTATCATGACATCGCATATAGACTGGATTAGTTGGATCCTCAATAATTAGAAATCCTGGAGGAGCTGTTGGTGCAAATGAATATAAAATATATCCCTGCTGAGCTTGATTTTATCGCTCGAGATTTATTTGATAGCTTCCTTCGATAACATCACATACTAAATTCAATGCAATCACCGAGGATATATTTACGTTTAGCGGCGCGATATGTCTACCACCGCTGTCTGGGTCATTATTATATGTCAGGATAGTTGTTTGTTGTGGTGCTGTTTTTTTCCATGCGTCATGGATTTTTTTTAAACCTTCATCGATGGCATCATTGAGAGATTTTTGTAGTTCTGAGATATTATATCCGTTTAGTTTGAGCGTGGTAATATTTTCTACGCGTATATTATATACTATCGCAAAATCCGTTCTCGTTTTAGGATCACTGTCACCTAATACCTATTGAATAATTTGCGAATGAAATGTTTCCATGTCATTGATGATTTTGTTACATGTTTCTACGACACTGATAAATTCATCTCGGGTGAGAGTACCGGATTTAAGAGATATTAGCAACAGCGAAATATCATTATTCATCGCTGTGAAATTTTCAGTGGTTTTATCCTGTCGAGTTGCGAAATATCTTCGGTTGCGATCGTCTATCATTCCAGTGAAAACATTCAACTTGGTGTATTGGTTAAAGCTTTTTACTGGATTATCGGGTTTTATCCTGTCGGTAACATAATTAGATTTTTGTGGTTCAGGATTAACTAGTTCCTGTCGAGGTGGGGTTTCAGGCCGGCCCAGTATTGTCCTTATATAACTCTGATAGATATCTACGACATAACTGGGAGAGTTTATCTCGATCGCATATGATAGTGTCGGCTCGTGGACCGTTATAGCGATTTTCGATTCTTTTCCAGTAATGGATTTTATTCTACGTTGTAATTCGGCATTAATTTGTTCAATTTGGTAGGACCCAGATGGTATCGAAACAACGTTCCAGTCTGGAGTCCCGTCTTCTTTATTCTTAATCGCAAACACTAAGGAATTATTCGGTTGTTGACCACCAAATGCTACCGACCTAATATTAGGCCAACTATGGTATACTTGTAGTTTTGCTAGCGCTATCTCTTTCACGGGAATCGGAGTAGGGAAATTCACACTGAATTCAGGATTGGTTGAGGTTATTGAGATCATGCTGGTTTTCACCAGTGTGGTATTTTCCGTTATTTGTTGAATCGGTTCTTTATTTTTTACTATTCGTTGAAGTAGTTCTTGCGGTGTTGTCATTGTTATTATATTCATGTTGTATTTCTAATTTTGACATCGCGAAATCATAAATACTTATCATCGCTGAGAACGCATTATCTGATATAAATGTTTCATCAGCGACGACCATATCAACGAGGACAATTGCAAGTACGCAGTTGATACAACATGAAATTTAATCACGTAATCTTGCAGTTTATGCTGGCTGCATGATGATTTTTGTTTTTGTTATTGTCGAAATTATTCACGCAATTGTTGTCGCCGCGGATATACAAATTGGAACAGCTATCGGAGCAATCATTGTCACCGAGGAGAGTATTATACCGGCTTCGGTGATTACACCACTCACCGAGTATACGGTAATATCAACTGCGGTGATTCTTCGTCGATATTTCTTTTTTTTGTTTGGTACTCCTCAGTGAGTGTTTTGAGTTTAGTTTGAAATTATCTGACCTGATCATAGCGGTATTGAGATACTGAAGGTATCGTCGGTGATGCCATTTTATTTTCAAATCGTTTACGATTTCAATTTAGTTGTTTACTTAAATCCGCTACGAATTCCATATGCCATGATACTGAAACCCTAGCCAAATTATTATCAGTGGATGCTATCGTGAACTGTTCGGTTGTAGCCTTATCGATGATCGTTGATATCGTATTGTTGACCCCAGATGAACTCGACGATGAAATATTAAATTGAGTCGGTGTCACTAGTGTTAATCGATAAATGCCTTTGACGGTCGCGGTGATACTTAGTATATTGTTTGTAGGAGTCCACGCAAATGATCCGTGTTGGATCGTGTATACTACGTTGTTGGTTTTCTCATGAGGAATTTTTGCTTTTTCAATGATTGTCATCATCCTCGAAACATCATTTTTGATTGCTTCGATAAAGTTTTTCATCTCATCGATGGATTTTTTAATATCTGGGAGTTTTATGTCAATTTTATCCAACGTGGTTGCAAAAAATTTCTCAATGATATTTTTACGAAATGATGTAAACTTTTCAACGTGATCTTCATATCTAGATTGAAGTGTTGTAAGCTCTAACATAGAAGTTTTTATCTCTGTGAGTTTTGGTGTGGTCACTGGAGGATTACCAAAATTCTAGCATGGGGTTATCAATATTGTCCATAATGGATTTTACTAAATGTATTTATATGATCATTATACTTATCATTGAGTGATTTCAATGAATTCGCCGAGGATATATAATTGTTATCGAGTGTTAATATTTTATCTGTGATTGCTGACATGAGGACACCTGGTTTGAGTTTACCCTGATTGGAAAACAACGCGATAGTATCCTCTACTGCGTTTCCTTGGGAAACATTACTCGTTTTCAATTTACCCTGACGATCTTGAAATACAACTATTTCATTGGGATCAACACTTGCTAAGTTCAACATCTCGGCTATTTAATCTTCGATTATTTTTTTTTTATCACAGGTTGCAGTGCCATCAGGTTCGGGTTTCTTCAGCGCTGATAAAAATCTCCCCCAAATATCAATCATGTTATTCTATATAATTTCTCTTTAAATTCTTTGATTTAAAATCTTTGACTTCCAGCGATTACTAGTATATTCATTTACGGCCTGATGAGGTGGTTTTCCAGGTGTTGAAATAGCGTCAAGGACATTTAATACTTCGTTGCCACATATTGGTGGCTCATTCATTTGTTGTGTTGGTAACGTAGAATACCAACGAGGAGTTTTTAAGCGGTTTATATAACACATGAATTCTTTAGACGGCGCTAATCCATATGAATCGAAATAAACGATTACACTTGGATCAATCGCGTATGCAACCCAGTGGGTTCCGGGTCCGGTGCTGCTATCGAGATTAATGATACCGGTTTCAGCGTTGTTTGGTTGTGCCGGCAACTGATCTTTCATAAAGACGCGTCTGAAGTTTTTAATCGCAAGTTTTTTTAGCAGCATCAAGTAAATCAAAATTTGACATTGGAACCGAAGGTTCTCGAACTAGTAAATCGTTCCTGGTATTCTCAGGCCGCTTCCCTTGTACCACGTGTGTGGAGTTCCCGGTAGTCTTAGACCCTTTCCCTTTTTTTTTATACCCCCGCCTGGTAGCTTTCTTTAGTGCCATTCCTGCCGCGGTACCAACGGCTCCTAACGCTGCCGCTTTAGCCACCGCTGGGGCCGCCACCGCAATCAACGCTGCAATCGCAGCTAACAACGGGAATATACCACCCGATTTTTTCATGTCGCTGATCGCGGCTGCAGAGAGAGAGAATGATCTGAATACCTTTTTTATCGTCGAGCGCGTCATTGAAGTACTTTACCTGACGAGTTGTCAGTGACAATTTATTCTGACCACCAGTCATCTGATTGCGTTTCAGCGTGATCGTGGTTCCAAAATTTTTAGCCGATTCTGATTGCAATTTCTTGAGTTGACCGGGAGTCAATGTAACACTAATATGACTGTATTTCATTATATAATAGAAGATTGATCTAATTGTTACATTACATATTTTCCACTGGTGCATCGATTACTCTCATTCTTCCTCCAACACCTTCGAGTAGCATTGATTTGTCGCTAAGAATGACATCAACCACTCTGTAATTAACACCAGCAGGAGCTACACGAGCTCTAAAGTGTATATAAACGACGGACTGTCTTGTTAAATCAAGATGTTCCAACGAAAAGTAATAGATCGGATATTGATTTTTAAAATCCAACTGTGATATTTGCAGACCGGTATCAACATTTTGATCGCGTCCCATATATGACAGCAACCGATGATACACGCGTGCAATATAGTTGTTTTAGTAATCAAGTTGTATATCCTCGGATGGTTCCTGTTGGCCGTTTATTCTCAGCGAGAATTTTTTAACGCCTAATTTATCAAATATCATATGACTACGTCTTTGATTGTCTAATCGCGTTCTATCCTGTAGCGCAATAAATATATGACGCGGACTTGAAATACCCTTTCGCGCTGCCAGGTGCCATGTAAATGTACCAGTAATATCAGAATCTATAGTATCTGTACTCGCTGATAACCATCTTATCAGTGATTTTCCTCATTGGTCCATGAACGATAGTAATTTTTCCTCTGTGGTGATTGATGGGGTCATTACTGGCATCCACAGTGATAGTTTTGATAAAATAACTTTACCGGCAGCATCATCATCACTACGCCAGATTGCATCATTATCAGTACCCTTTCGCACGAGTACTACCGTATGTTTTGCTCCATAGATAACTTTTCGGACATTTCTACAGAATCCAAATATATGATGCAGTGGAATCGCGCATGAAAATCGTCGACGCTCTCCTTGTAACACTGCTTTGCGTGTTGCATATCCTAGATTGTAATCGGGATTAGCACCTCCGACAATATCAAAAGCAGCACCTGGTCTACCTCCCCTGTGTTCATATGTATCGGGGTAGTGTGCAGCAACCGCAGTATCTTGCAGTGTATGTATTTTAATATTCGAGGAGTGATTAGCGTGCTCAGCGATATCCTTAGCAAACATCATAGATGGACCCGCCGATCTTGTATAATCGTCCGAGTATCTTGCTAACCCTATTATTGTTGTGGCAACATCAACATTATTCTCAATGGTTTCAATTTCTTTTCCATCAATCATATATCTAGCGCTACTAAATAACGCCATGATCTCATTATTGACAAAACCCACTCGGAGAATTGGGTTATCTGCGTATGGTGTATTAGCTGCAACATCTGTTACAAGTTCTCCTTCTACTTCAATAAACGCTTCACACGGTAGAAAGTATTTACTGGTATCATGAACCTGAAGTTCAATTCTTGATCGAAGATTCGGTTGTATTGCGTGATAGGCATACAATTGATAATCGCGTACAGAATCATCTTTACGCACTGGGGCGTCCATATCAAACGCTGGATCAGGCGACCTTTTGAACATTTTATTAAATATCCTTCGATCTAAATTGTTTTCGTTGACGACCCCGTCATGGTTTCAAGCCACTTTCCGCTATCATATTTGCGGTAATATTATTTTGAGCGTTGGTCACCAGCGACGATAATTTCTGTTCTACTACGTTATTTATTATTTTACTAACACATGCAGGCATTCCTTCCGTAGATGGTAGTGGTCACAATGACGAAGTCGCTGGTGGTTTCCTTCGCCGCCGAACTAACGCTGTTAGTTTATCCTTCGCGGCTGAAAATGCTTTCCCGGCAACATCTCCAACAACGCTAATACCCTTATCACGAATAACATCAATGGCTTTCATTGATAACTGTTTTGCTAGCGGTGCTACTTTTGGAGCCATTCTTGCAAATAACCCTGCAATTGTATCACCGAGACCATCATCATAATACGCTCTATAAGCAGGCACTCGTGAATTTACTACATAGATGCGGGTTGGTTTATCATGGTTGTAGTGTATGATCATCTTATTTAAATGATATTTATCTAATCGCAAAATCCTACGGATTTTCGACGAAGTCAGCAAATGAAAAATCCGCAGGATTTTCAGTCACTGTGATAACCATAATGCTCAACTAACTCGTCAATGAAATCTCGATATGTTTTGATATCCATGGTACCGTCTTGAAATAACCGCCTACAGATATCAGCTGCTTCATTAATTATTTCCGGTGAGTTATTTCCAGCTCGTTTCCATGATATGAGAACCTCTAATCGTGCTATATCACTGAGAATATTACCAGGACAACTAACTAGAACACCACCTGAAAAAGCCTTTTGATATCCATCTCCTGTTGTACCAGTTGCACCTTGCTCACGAGATAATTCATCCAGTGATGTGTCCATTTCTTCTAAATTATCATCATGAAATGATGTATCCCTATGAGATTCTTCTTTTCGTTTCTGTCCTCGTATTTGTTTTGGTGTTAGGTACCTTCCTTCTTGTTTTCTTTCTTGTTTTCTTTCTTGTCTTTTATAATCACCAATTTCTCTTTTGAAGGTTTTATACTTCCTCTTCCTCTTATCTAAACTCCCCGTTCTTATTTTATACAACTCATCAGCCCAATCATTGATTGATATTGGATCATCTTTATTCTCGCCTGTTAAAAACTCCATTCTTGAATTATAGCTGTTAATAGCAAAATCGCTTAACGCGTAATGCTTTTGTTGCTGTATTAGTGTTTTAGCCTCCTCGACAAATTTATCCACTAAAGGAGCAATCGGTTTTTTTTACTAGGAAGGGGCTTTGTTAACAACGCTTATGTTTGTTCAGTATCCGTTGCTATAATTTCAAGTACAGGAAGAAGAGGTGTTTCTTCTCTTTTCCCCTCCTTGGGGATATCTCCGTATATAGCTCGATCAGTGGCTTATATTACAACCTTCGTTGCCGTGGTACTTGGTCTAAACAACTCTTCAGATCCTACAGAAAAACCGGTCTGAATACTCTGTCGAGCTTGAAGTTTTTCCCGTACGGAATTGCGTACGGGTATATACTTTCTAATTGACGCTAATCTATCCCTCGCTAATCTACTCGTCAATGATTCGTTTACCATTATTAAAACAGCAAAGCAATTTCCAATTAATATACGATGTAGTGAGAAATCGACCATTTGACCCAAAATCAGGCAGGCAAAAGTCGATATTTTCTTCCTATAGTACACGTTCATTGATAAAACTCAGTATAGGATTTCACAGTTGCTATTGACTAAAACAACCTTACCTGTCCATTGTTATACTCGTAACATCTGTTCGACAGGTATTTATACATATCAATGTAGTGCTTGTATTGATTGTATATCCTTTCTAAAGCATGTATACACGCTAGTAGGCTCAGACATAGTCGGGATGTAGGGCAAAATGGCGAATGTAGAAAGTGTTTTTCAGTGGGAATTTTTTACTCGGCCGAGGGAGAGTTTTCGATTTGACTGATCAGCGTTCTTATACTCCTAATTTTTTAATTGACGTCCCGTTTCAATTCATATTGTTGCCTTAATTGTTTTCTGGTCCTTTCTAAAACAGCGAGTAACGAGACAAACTTACTGACGTCGTTACAGAATACAAGGGATTCACGAATGGAATTCTGGATTCTTTTAATGAAGGCATATCTTTTCGGCAACACGTATTTATTTTTTATTGCGCTGTATTCAATATCTTCAAAGTCGGAAGTAATTTGATCACAGTTTAAACCATCTGATAATTGAAATCCTTAATTTTTCAATTTTGAAATTTCAGTTATGATTTCATTAATATCCTTAGAATTCATATTATACATAATAAAAATATATTTCTAATATATGATATGATATATTTTTCAAAAAAAATTGAGGGTCATTCACCCGTTTTTTAGACAGTACAATGCCATTACTACGGTTTTAGGTAGTTTTTAGGCATACATAAAGGACAGTACAATGCCATTACTACGGTTTTAGGTAGTTTTTAGGCATACATAAAGGACAGTACAATGCCATTACTACGGTTTTAGGTAGTTTTTAGGCATACATAAAGACAGTACAATGCCATTACTACGGTTTTAGGTAGTTTTTAGGCATACATAAAGGACAGTACAATGCCATTACTACGGGTTTAGGTAGTTTTTAGGCATACATAAAGGACAGTACAATGCCATTACTACGGTTTTATGTAGTTTTTAGGCATACATAAAGACAGTACGAATGCCATTACTACGGTTTTAGGTAGTTTTTAGGCATACATAAAGACAGTACAATGCCATTACTACGGTTTTATGTAGTTTTTAGGCATACATAAAGACAGTACGAATGCCATTGCTACGGTTTTAGGTAGTTTTTAGGCATACATAAAGGACAGTACAATGCCATTACGACCGTTTAATTAGGGTATTTTTAGGCATACATAACATAAAGGACAACACAGAACTATACAAAACAACAATGAATGAATGGATGATGGGTATTCCTTCACTCAAGCGCAAAAACCCCTACAAAATCAACCTGGTTTGAATGTGAAAACTATTATTTCGGTTGATATAGTCGCGTGTTATCCCGGGAGTTTTCTCGGGTATGGAGAATGCGCTGAATACTTTAAGCGATTTGGACATTCCACACACGAGATGACCTGTGTTGCTATTAATGGACCACTGCCCGATTTTGATCTAACCGGATTTGCTCGTGTAGTATCATTTGAATTGGCTACAGGACTTCATCCGTGCTGTTATGTTTGAATTGGTAGATACATATCTGAAAAACACTGGATGCCAATAGTGCTATTACGGTATATGATTGATTATAGCCTGCTGATATCGTTGATTGTCGGTGAAGCAATTATATCATATCACGAGCAGACTGAGGTTTGGTTACCACAACCTAATCTAGAGGGTATACTCAGCGAAAATAGAAAATTATTTCCCGATCACGACGAAGAATATATCATGGAATGGTCCAAACAGTTATTTGAAATTGAAAATAGACAAGCAAAGGATCTTGGTAGAAGAATAATCGGTAAATTCACAGAGGGTGGAAAGTACGACAATAAAAGATATTCTTAACGGTTGATTATAGATAACGTCGAATACGATTTTATAATCGCGGATGTAACATCCAAGGGTATATATGCAAATTGTAAAGATGCTTTCTTGTACGATGGAACCAAATTGGGTACAATTGTTACTTAAATCGATGGATAGTCTTCAGTATACACATTTGAGGGAGTCTATGCTGGCTTGTGCTTCTATTAACTTATTTTCAATGATAAATATATTTCCTGACAACGCAGTTAGAGTCGCCACTGATTCATTTTATATAAAGGTGAAACACAGCGAAGCACTCATTCTGACGAGAGTTGGGGATCATGGAGAATTAAGCGGGAAATACCGTGTGATTATTCCAAATCAGCAGATGTTACTATTAGAGATAAATATTTGAAAAATAATCAGATATCAGAACTATCTAATGCACCTCAGATATCTGATCCAATATGTAGATACAAAACCGTTTACTTAAACGGCTATGGCGGGTCAGGAAAGACGACTCGTGCGATTGAGTTATTTCGTTGGAAATCAAACATGATCGTGCTAACACCGACCCACAGACTTGCCAGAGAGATTAAACAACGAGGAATTAATGCAAGCACTTATCACAGTTTCTTTCGATGGAAAGGCGATGAATGGACTCCTGATCGAATGGGTGAGAAATTTTTTCCTGAAGTCGTAATTTGGGATGAGATATTCACGGTGTCGTTAGATGTATTACAAAAGTTTCTCGAGTGGTTATTGCTATCGAATACAAAAGTAATAATGTGCGGCGATCATGGCCAACCACCACCATTTGTCGGTTTATCCCCGCATTATTGGCTGAAGAATTTTGTAGACTACTATGAAGAAATTAGTACTGATCATAGAGCACTTGATGAACAATTACGCGAGTTCAAGAAACTAATCAGATTACAACCGGATAGAATCCAATGTGAAATAGCACGTGAAATAATTTCAGAAACACCATTAAATGACTTCTGGGAAGCGTGGAGACCAAACGATTTAATAGTAGCAAGTAGAAAAATAGTCAGAGACACACTTCAGATGAAATTATTTAAATTGCATAAAGAAAAATTGGCAACACTTCCAACACCGCTCTATTATAGACCCAAGGATACACGGCAACAACATATCGAAGTTGATATTCCAGGGCAAAGTGAGAAGCAGAATTTAGTGTTAAATGACATTGTGTTAGTTGATATCAATGTCGTCGAAGATGCATTGCGCGCTGATAAATCCCCATGGACGCTAGGTTACGCAGCAACAATACATTCTTCGCAGGGATTGACTATATCAGATACAATTGTTTGGATTATAGATAATCACATCGAGTGGTCGAATTTAGTTTATCTCGCAGTATCCAGAGTACGAAGAATAAATCAACTTCGAAGAGTTGTTTTAGATGATAATGACACTACAATAAGTGATATTGTCAGCGATGATATAATCAGAAAAAAAACTCTCTGGTATAGGATAAAAAAATAATAGAGAATTTGATATTGATGTTGAAATAATAACCACGTTGAAACAACAACAGAATAATCACTGCGCGAGTTGCCATTGTGTAATGAGTTGGCGTTGGTCGGATTAAGATCCTCGCCAATTTACTGAAGACAGAAAAAATAGTAGTATTGGTTATACCAGAGATAATGTGATGCTGATTTGTCTTAAATGCAACAGACGAAGAGGCGCTAGTTAAGACCACGCGGTGGTAATTGAGTATCCTCGGGTATCACTTGTAATTGTTCACCAGTAAATCCTCGCTGAGGAGCAGTTGAATCCAGTCTATAGATTGCTGGTCTACCCGTAGATCGTGTTATACTAGATATTTTATGTACAGTAACACTCTAAATAGGATCAGTAGCTCTTTTTGTGCTACCTTCGAGCTCTCATGGTTCATATAAATATCTAACAGTGACATTAACGAGTATTGGTTGTTTTGAAAAATCTTTCTGCGGTTGTACGGGTATAGACTTCTTTTTAATGGCGTCGTTAGGTTTCATGTTGATTGTTCTAGTAATCTCATTATTCAGCGCGGTAATTACACCTGGTAATCTCTTAACCCATTCACGAGATCGTTTATCCTGAATAAATTCCTTCGCGTATTGATATCCAAATAACCGCTCAGCAAGTGTCCGATTAAATCGTTCAACAATTGCCTGATCGCGGTGTAATGCAGTATGTCCTCGTCGTAACGCGGTATTATGATGCTTCATTGTTGATAGAACCACACCCTGAAATTCCTTGCCAGAATCAACTTGTAATAAATTTGGCCAGCGTAGAGGACCCCGCCGATAAATCCTTTCAAACGCAGAAGCCACTTCAGTTGATGATTTTCGTCTTTAGCGGTTCTGCTTGTTTGTATCGACTCGCAACATCAACTACAGTGAACGCGTATTTGTAACCACCATCATGTGGTAAAAATAATATATCAGCTTGATGAACTTCATTAGGAACGGTCACATCAAAATGCGAGTAGTTAATTTGTTTAGGCGGTGGTAGATAAATTTGCCGTATCGCCTGTTTGGATAACCAATCTGCTGCAGTGGTATTTTTTACCTTTGCAGCGCTAGCGAGTTTACTGATTGCTGCCTTACCCCTCCAGTATCCTTTCGGAGAATAATAAATATATTCCATTTTGTTATTAATTACCGGCACCTAACATCAATTTACCTTTCATAGCCGATTTTACTAACCATGAAGCCAATTTTTCTTTGAAGGTTTATCAGAGATAGAATCCAACGCGAGATGTCTGTGTTGCAGATTATTGCTTTTATAAGCAACATCATGAGCACGACACGCCTTATCAATAGCGTTTATTGGATATTCACCCGGTCGAGGTTGGTTTTGATCATCAAGTCTGATATCGAGTCTAGTCCCGGTTCCACAATAACTATACCCTGGAAGATGTTTTTCTCCCAGATACTTTGCCCATGGTGTCCCTGGGAGTTTTACTAACTTGGCTGCAATATCACCTCCTCGTTTTTTTTTTTAAAAATCCTTAGAAACAAATCTAAATTTCTTTGTACTACATTGTACACACTTACCAGAAAGTGTTGATCTGTTATTGCTAGTTGTAATCGTAGTCAAGTCATCTGTGCCTGTACGCTTCTTACACTTCACACAATATAAATCCATAATATGTTTATAATAACATGAATGTAATTGATTTTTCGGCGACAAAAACACGAGAACCAGTTAAGCATCATGCTGCGCTACCGAATTATATTCGCGCAATTATAATCGGACCATCTGGAAGTGGCAAGATACAATTGCTACTTAATTTGATAACGAGATGGATGAAATGGAAGAAGTTGTATTTGATTGCTCCTAGTGTAGACGATCAGCGATGCTACGAAAAGTTAAAAGATATGAACGAGAGAGCAATAGAAATCAACGGCGAAGGTATTATTGAATTTATAACCGATATCGAAGAAGCACCGAGCATTGACGATATTGATGGAAGTATTAACAATTTAGTCGTATATGATGATATCATGTTAGATAATCAAAAAAAAAAACTGCCAGGATATTTTCCAAAGGCAGACACATAAATACTGATGTGATATATGTCACTCAACGGTACACTCAAATACCAAAGGTGATCAGAGATAACTGCAATTTATTATGTGTATTTAACGGAATTGATACTCATACGCTACGAAATATTTGGCAAACTTGGTATGGCGGTGATATGGATCATAATCGATTTAGAAATTTCTTTAGTCACGCTCAGTCAATCCCACACGAATTTGTAACGATAAATTTATCAGACCCTCGGACGCGATATCGTGTCGGACTTGATAAATATTCGGTTAACCTATAGCAGCAGTGGGGGTGAGTGCCAACGACGTTGGCGTCTTTTTTTTTACGCTTTTCGAGGAAGCCTCAGTTTGCCAAATGGACGCTTCTATTAAGCATTTACGAGGAAGCCTCAGTTTGCCAAATCGACGCCTCCAAAAGTTGGTCTGTTCACCCCCACTGCTGCTAAAGGAGACTCAACTTCAATAAAGTGCCATAAACACCTTGGGTTAAACAGTAGCGACGACATTCCATTTACAGTAGAATCTAAGATACTAAAATACAGTCCAAGTCTCTAAACCGATTTGAGGTTCTGCCCTGTACAGTATGTACTTTCTTTTATTTTCTTTTACAGATGTTAAAGAAAACAAACTGCACATAAATAACGATCTATGCATTAAGAGATTAGCAGGAAATGTACTTGAGTTCTTTAACACTAGCAACATTTTAAATTGTTAAATATTTCTGGCGTGGGCAACACACACAACTAACAAAATATATTTATTCACGTATTAATTGAAATTACTGCTCTACCATACTTGAATATTTTACCTACTCCAGTATGTGCCTGTCATTATGAGAACATTGCTGGATATGTTCGGTTGCTACTAAATACTAAAGGGCAAACTCGTTCATGACATAACTTACTTTACTATTGGATATTGGGAGAGGTGATCCAGAATGCTCTTGAAACTTACTACTGAGAAACGGCCATACTTGGGCAATATTTGAAATTTGACTTACTACCTTCAATGGAGTTTATTCAGTGCTCCAGCTGCGTTATTGAAACAAATCATTATTCAAAAGTCTTTGTACTATATAAATGACTCACCAAAGTTAACAAATTTAATATTTCAAACAGCATATGGAAAATCAATGTGTGAAGTAGCTGTTTTGGTTTCAAGCACTGGAATGATAAATTTAACATCCAATTAAACGTATTCACATGTCTGGAAGGATTTCAACACTGATTTTTAATTTGCTGGAAATTAAAGTACCAAGAGAGGATGTATGTTCCTTTCAGATCTTAATCACGGAAATAGATATTCTAATCTTAAAGTACTGTTTGGATATATTTATACCGTTTTAAGTGGCTAACATGGAATAAATCATAGATTCGGTAAAGATGTATATGGCAGTGCAAGAGAAAGGATGTATTTAAAGCTTTTGTAATACGATTTTGAAATTTGTTGGTTGCACAATCATCAAATAATTGTTCGGAGAAAAAATGCGTAAGAAATATATGAAATAAATCCATCCCGCAAGGTATATGCGACTCGCAAAGATGATCTGTGCCAAGAAGATATTATTGGCATGTGTGTGATTTGGATTTTTAACATAGCTTTAACAATGTTTCAGTCATATCTCTAAAATGTCTGCAGTGTGGTAGTTTATAGTGATGTTTAGCACTGGGGCATCATGCCGCAGACATGTAGCATCATACCTCAACCAGTTACATTATCCTGTCACCAGTCCTACCAGTTCTAACACTAACCTTTAAATGTCCAATTGTTAGTACCATTTGTAAAAGTCTTAAGTATAATTTGGCTGGGTTTCGAACCCTACACCCGCCGCATTCGAGGCGCACGCTATAACCACTTAGGCCACCGAAGCGGTCTGTTGACATGAAAGAATATGAAATAAACAACGGTGGATACTAAAGATCTTAATTCGATTTCCAAAAAATCATGGACTGAAAAAGACAAACTAAGAACAGGCAGATGAAATGAATAGACATGTTCAAGCAAAAGAAGTCACAAAAATTGTTCAACAAATTCAAGGATTTTATTGATAAGGAAAAACGGAGTAATTTTAAACTTATTCGGATGAAAAGTCACCAGCCTTTGGACGGTTTAAAAGAACGCTCAAAACTAGCATGTTGAAATATTTCACTCAAACTAAACCAGAAAATAAAGAGGCGTATTACCAAGTTGAGTTCAAAGATACACTGACACTCATCACACATCAATATACACGAAACTATTATATAGGGAATATTGTAAGAATATAAAATTATTGTTATGTATATATAAAATTAATTGTTTGTCTGTTCGTTTTAAACCATTTTTATTTCAATAAAGGTTATTGTAATGTACTATGGTTTACTGGGCTTGATTTTTTTTCAGTATTTAGTTCAGTTCTGTTTGACTTGATCTGATTTTTTAAAATTTATTTCATTGATGTAAATATCTAATAAAATTGTATCTAGTTGCTGACCTTAACATTAACAACAATTTTGAAAAACAACGTTTTATGTTTCTTTTTTCTTTCTAGAGTAAGAATCATTTACTTGAGTCAAGGTCATACATGGACTACGTGATGTGAGACAAGTGTTATTTCGTAAACAAATCTCCATTATTTCCATAAGGATGAACTTTTGACCCCCTCTGGGAATTTGTTTTGCCTCTTAGTTAGTCTTATAAATGATGTTATGATAAGAATGCTATCAGTCGTGCCGTGTCCCTTGAGAAGTAAAGTTGTTTTATGTTGTGACCAGTTTGGGGCATGTTTGTTCTTTAAATTATTTAATTTCAAGTGATTGTGTTTCCTGGAAATACTAATGCTCTAAATTATTTCTTGCACAGGGACATTTACTGAAATTTATATTGAAGTAAAAAACTGGAATAATATTTTCTGTGATTCAACATTAGACTGTTGACACGTCAGTAGAACGCTGATTATTGCATACGTCATCGCCTTCCATCTTGAATTTCATTTGGATTTGAAGTGTGATCTACTTAGAACTATTAATTGATAGGACTTGTTTTAATTCTTGGATTACAGTTTGGATTTAATTCGCTCATTTTACTGCGTAATCTAAGGAAATAAATTCTCTGTTATATTTTACAAAACTTGTTGTCTTCACTCTTTTCTGTTACTTATTTTAAGAGCATAGACTCGTACTACTATGCAACTTTGGATAGCTAAAATAATAAAAAGGGAAAATATATGTACTCTTAAATACAGTATGCCACTAACATAAATAAGTAGAAAATCAATCAATACATTATTAGACTAAAATCAACATTGTAATTAAACAACAAAATAGTACAACATACATGCAAATAGACAACATTTGAGAATAAGAAGTTCATTAAAACAACAGATTTAAAAGCCTGAAACAAATACAATGTAAACGATTATATGGTGGAATACAATATTTTCAATCAGAGTAAAGACATCTGAAAGATGAAGTAATCTGTACGTCTCGTTCAGAGAAGGTAAAGTAGAGTCGTACATAAATACACTAAAACGTTTGTGTATTTCCTAGACGAATTTCTTACAACATACAACTTTAAAGCACCTGTCAGCTCTACAGTCACAACGAATTACCACAACATTAACCAAATTCCGTTGATTTAGGAAGGGATTTCATACCATGAAATCAGAGCCAGTAAACTTTCAAGTACGAAACTGCAGATTTTGAAGATCTAGTTTTCACAGACATGCTTACGTTTAAGTAATATAAGTCACTGAAAATGAATGGAACAATCGACTCTGTAGGAGTGAGACAATGTTTGAAACTGTCAGTCGATAGTCAGGCTAAAATTACAAATTGGCGAACGAAATTACTAAGATTTGTACATTTTGTTATATCATCGGTGCTATTTGTTTTGTAAACTGGATGGTGATACAATCAAAAGGGGAACGTGTGCGAAAACTATGGCAACAGTTGGAAAAGAAAGAGATTTGCCTGATAAAACAAAGTCCAAGTTGTCGTGAAACTGTACAACACATGGTAACATGAACTGAACATATAAATAGCAAATGGAACGTACAAAAGATATAACAGATAAAACCTCGACTGAATAAACTTTGGAAATATAGATAATAAACGAGTAAATACGATATATAAAATCTTCGTCAGTGCCAAACATGCCAAAATTTCCGAATCATTTTCACCTGTGACATATATTGTGACATCACTGATCAGCATTGTCTTGTGTATTGACAACTTGTATATTTTACGACTTGAATTAATTGCATGATACAGTAGATTCATAACTCCCTGCAAATTTGAGTGTACACCTGATAGACGAAATGTCTCAGGGCCTGTAGCATCGAAGGCCGGAATGTATTATGAGCGATGAATGTATGGCCGAAATGTCTTCGTACCGAAGATTCTATTGCCGCAGCGAATTAGGACTGAAGAATCTATGGCCGAAATGTCTTAGGACCGAAGAATATAGGGCCGAAATGTCATATTGCCAAAATCTCTTTGGACCGAAGAATCTAGTCTCGAAGTGTCTTAGGGCCGAATAATCTAGGGCTGAAATGTTTTAAGGCCGACGAAATGTCTTAGGACCGAAGATTCTTGGGCCGAAATGTTTTAGGGTTCAAAAATGTTTTACTACCGAAGAATCTGGGGCCAAAAATGTCTTAGGGCCGAAATATCTTAGGGCCGAAAAATATAGGGTCAAAATGTCTTAGGACGGAAGAAGCTAGGGCCGAAATATCTTAGGGCCGAAGATTCTTGTTCCGAAATGTCTTAGGGTTAAAATGTCTTAGGATCGAAGAATCTAGGGCCAAAATGTCTTAGGGCCGATGAATCTAGGGCCGAAATGTCTTAGGGCCGAATAATGTAGGGTCGAAATGTTTTAATTCCGACCAATCTATGGCCCAAATGCCAATAGCGTACGTGTCACAGACATGGTACCAAAACACCTTTAATAATAGATGGTAAATTTCCAGGGCTTTCGACTGAAGCAACAGCTTAGCAAACCAACTATATCTTTCTTCCATCAGCAGCAAAAAACAATAAAACATGAACAAAATAAGTGTGAACAGTAATTACGCTGACTCCGAGTACAACTGGCTTGAATGAGAAGTACGCGATAATATTTTGCATGTCAGCGATCTTGAATTTGTCAATGTACATGTGGGTATCCATTTTCAAATCATAAAAGCAAATATTGAACATTACATAATCAATGTCAATTTAATTTCGGATGTTCTTTGTAAAATTCAAAACGAATTTCTCAAATCGGTTCTCTTTAAGGAATGAAGAAAAAAAGAGCACTGGAATGGATCTCTTAACGTGCCAGTGAAACCTGGACATTGTAAGCCTCACAAGAGAAAAGACTGATCGCCTTTCACATGCGATATCTCCGACTCATACTCGGAATCACTTGGAGTGATCGAGTAACAAACAACAAGGTGCTTGAACGTGCCAAGATTCCCAGCATGGTCACACTATGCTGCCAACGTCACATCAGATGGCTGGGCCATGTATGTCGGATAGATGACGGACCGATCCCCAAAGACCTTCATAAATCGGAACTTGACTCTGACTAAAGGTCGATCAGACGACCATACTTCCGCTTCAATTATGTCTTCAAGCGCGACAATAAAGCCCTTGACTCAGATGTCAACACCTGGGAAGAGTTTGCTCTAGACAGGCCTAGCTGTTGACACGCTTTGATTACTGGTTTGAAAACCGGTGAGGACAATCTATGCTTGCTAGCTGAGGAAGAAGAAGAAGCAGCTCCAACACAAACCAGACTCAACTTTCATGTGCAGCAAGCACTGCCACTCCCGTATTGGGTTACATATTTATTACAGACGCTGTACAACCACCAACCGGGCATCTTTCATGAGTGCACTTCATCATCTCACGATCCTAAATGATGTCAACATGTCAGTCTCTGTTATGTACAAATTGGTATTTCTGATATGTTCTAGAAAGTTCGTGTCTACGTGCTCTCTTTACACCTACAGTGCCTTCTTTGTTACTAAGCAACAACGTTATGCATATAAAGCGAGATAGATTTGGATAAAGATTATGTCGATAAATGGTTATAGCTGGAAGAATCCGATTTAATCGATAAACCATTCGCTTTAATCATTCAGTTTATATACTATGGTACTTTGACAGCTTGACTTTAGTTTATTTTCATGCGTTATTTTGGCGAAGTTTGAACTCACCTGCAGCGGAACAGAACTCATTTTGTGTCTCCTGGTTAGGTTCTGGCCTCCAAAATCCAGTACATATTCTGGGAAATCTTCCACAACCAACGTTAACCGGTAGTTTTGGTTTGGTAGGTAGCCAGCGGACGCATGCGCATGCACTGTCAACGTGCACTCAACCTTTTCAGGATAAAGATATTACATGCAGTGATGAAGTTTGTATTTTGGAGAAAATTTAAATATTTGAAGTATTTGCAGATGAGGGTGTTAGTATTAAAGAAAAAAATTAAATAGTTAAAATATTTGTAGGTATTAACAATAAAGTTTTAATATTTGAAATTCTGAGATTGCACGATTAGATGAGGTGAACCTAAATATAACAATTAGCGTGTTAATTGAATTAGAAATATTATGATTTCGTGCTGACCACCATCAAACATATTTTAAAACTGTTCATTCATTTATTTTAGAAGACTTCAAATGTTTTCTTTTTAACGGTATCAGTATTTGATTGCGAATGGTCTTGTTCGGTATGTTACATACAGTTATTATTGGGGACCCCGAGTGGTGGAGTGGTCTAAAGCGCTCTCCGTTACGTATCACTGCCATCTCACCTCTGCGTGGGTTCGAGTCTAAGATCCAGCTAATGTAGTTATGTAAGAAAGTTTGCCAGTAACTTCTCGTGGGTCGGTGGTTCTTTCCTTGGGTTTTCCGGGTTCTTCCTCCACCATTAATACTGGCCGCCATGTATAGCCTATATTGTGCTTAAAAATGGCGTTAAACCATAAAAAAGAAACAAAAACATACAGTTATTGCCATCTTTTTGTATTTAAACATGGTTTACACTATATAATCGTCAGCTGTGCTCTCATTACGGATCAGTTTTCTCTAGATAATGTTATAGGAATAGGTAAGTCTTTAGTTGTGATTAAGGTCAGTCCAAAATGAGGAAAGAAAAGAATCATTTTTGTGCTTGTAATAATTCTTCATGTGAATATAATGTGAAGTGTGTGTGTATGAGAGAGAGAGAGAGAGAGAGAGAGAGAGAGAGAGAGAGAGAGAGAGAGAGAGAGAGAGATGATTGTTTATCGATAACCCTATATGACTTACCCGATCCAATAAAACGGTATTGGGTGGCACATTAGTACAACCCATCTGACACTCTTCAGGCTCCGCCCACCTACACCGTATCAAGTCGGCATCTGGATCATCGACAGGAAGTTTGATTGTTGAGATGCAGTTATACTGAATTCTAAAAGAGACAGAATCCTGTAATTATATTTCTAACCTCATAATAGACCTAGCCGATTAATGTGGATTTTCATTCTATAATAATGCTATCATAATTTTGGATATGAAAAATCAAGATTGTTGTACTTATTCATATTATGGTGAGTCTATACCTATTTTTATTTGGTTCCATACATCTTTCATAATAACCGTGGTGTTTCTTTTTTGTTTAAAGGCCGTTATTATTTCAACATCTGCTCTTGATCTTGCAATCTCATTAAAGCCATTTTCCTTGTCATTGTTTGCATTAGTGCTTTACGGTACAGCAAAGTAAAGTAGATGCTTTACGGTACAGCAAAGTAAAGTAGATGCTTTACGGTTATATTATAATCTTTCTACGATATTTGACTTTTGAACGAAATGCAATGTATGATAGGTAATGTAGAAATCACACTGTACCCTATTATGGACGGAAGAGAAGCGTACGGACTTCCATTCGGTTTCTTTGTGTCTCCCCTAATATTGAGGTCCACAACTGTTTTCATGTAGCCGAGAGAGGGCGCTGTTGAACTGTTAAGTGGAACCCACGAAAAGTTCTCCAAACTGTAACGATCCAAATTACGGTCAATATGAATATTTTTAGGGAAAAAAATCTTTCAATCAATCCGAACATGCATTCCAAAAGATTCAAACAATTTAACTAGGTTATGTGTTTATCTGTATATAGTCATATTACATCCTCTGATTTTTTTCTGGAATACTAATATTTTCAACCTACCTTAAACAATAGTAAATCGATTCGTCTTGCATTTATAAACTATCTTTTGTGTTCTTATAGTTGGTTTGTTGCTACCCATTACTGTATTTGTAAATGTAATAAACAACGATTGTGCTGCAAAAGCCGTGTCGATCGAGTAGTAGGAACAAAATTTTAATTGAAATTTGGTGTATAATGCACGACAATTCAGAATTCTCAGTCAGACGTTTGGTAATACCTTACTAAGAAGGGACCGGTGCCTATCAGTTTGTGCTTGAAAAATCCCTCTCCTTGCTCCCAACCGTTTGGTTTCCTACTTATTGACGTCATTATGTAATTTACGTCGCCAACCTGCACGGTACCGCTACTGGACGTACAGATCCATTGCAGACCTCTGATCATGGGCAATGATACATCTCCTGTTCTCTTGATGTCGGCCTCTGTACATCCGGGACCACACGGACCAGTTCCTCTTTCCCATGCGATGCGGAACGTAAATTTTACCTTTTAAGAAATATAAAATTATCAGTTATGCATATTAAATAGCAATCTCCATAGGACTCAAATGACTAGAGTTACATGTATTCCAAAACAAATATGCAGCCGACATTTTAAGCTCTTCTTATCTAGAGCAAAGAGCGGTTCTTATTTAAAAAATTAAACTATGGACCGTGAATATGACTGATTTACAGACTAGGTACACAGTTTTGAAAATAGATTGGTTATGATATAAGTTTTCCCCTTTTCTGATATTCTCTTGAATGAAGTCCTTTACAACGACCAAATATTGATATAATATCTTCCTTTTTTAAATAAATATAAAATGATTGGCAGATGGACAGAGTGATTGAGACAGGGAAAGACTGTGAATGATTAGCAAGATAGGGTAAAGGGTTCTAAATTGTTTAGCAAGATGGGTTTGGGAGTGTTTATTTGGCAGTCATTATGGGATTAACAGTTTTTAATTGCTAAGCAAGAAGAGGACGAAGACAATTGCTGGCAAAGAGTTAACACACAATGTCAAAATAGCAATTTAAACCAGAAGAATCATTACTTTTATAAATTTTTGGCGTACAACGTACACAGATAGGAACATGAGCAACGTGACTAAGCACATACATATAAATTCTACCACCACCATTGTAATTATCATTAACAACAACAATATAAAAGACAGACTGAAGTATCGTTGGACCTCATATAATCTTAGACATCCGAAGTCAAAAATTACTAGAAACAGGAAACACCATGAGAGAGAGAGAGAGAGAGAGAGAGAGAGAGAGAGAGAGAGAGAGAGAGAGAGAGAGAGAGAGAGAGAGAGAGAGAGAGAGAGAGATAGGCACAAAAAGGTGTTTTCTGTGGACGACCATCGCAGCATCAAAGAGAGCCTCGTCCGAATTAGAAACCATCTAGACAAGATGTATTTATCCCGAAGAATCGTGGTGGAACGAACGTATGCCGACAAGAACTACACGGTAGAATGAAAAAGAGCATGGCAAATAGATTCGAAAATCAAACCGAGCAAAACAACGAAGAGGAGCAGAACTCCTGTTACAGCAAGCGTAGATATCTAAAGACATACACACTGCAGCTTTACTCAACTGCAAAAGTTGCAAGACATCTTGGCTCCACGCCACACCTTAAAAGTACATCCTCAATAAATGCTTGGACATATTTTATTTCGAGGCAAAGATTTCAAAGACGTAAAATATATTTGTCTATTATCGCGATAAACGATACTATTAACATTATCGCTGCATTCCTGGGATACATTTATTACTGTGAGAAATGTGACTATATAGCTATCACAATTGAACGCAATACAAGGATTCTGTATCAAAATATGAGGGCTGTTTGGCCGTTGAACAGTGTCTGGACAAAGGACAAGAACGAGTGAATTGCCCAGCTTGCCAGCGAACATTTTTGAGCCCTACCTCTTAACAACATCATTTGAAGATGCAAGCTTTAATAGGTTTCCCTTTATTTAGGTTGGGTGGGCTGCTCCCAATATTATTTAAATTATTACAAAAAACCCACCCTGGCACGTTTTTTTCAGAAATTCTAGTAGTGATAGAGAGATGCAAAGCTCCGAGCCCCTTCCCCCAGTCAGTTAAATTAATGAATATACACAATGTGAAATAAAAAAACAACATTTTAATATAATTCTATAACAGTCATTTCTCAAATAAAATTAAAATTAAAACCATATCACTCGTCTTTCACTCGACCAAGTGACGGCCTAGTTCATCATATGACTTAGTGTGATAGGTTTTCCTCCTGTCTTGTGTTCCTACTCATCTGTATGATCTTTATCTGATCTTTATCTGGACTGGTTATTCAGTTCCTTCCAGACCGTCTAACTTCTGCCTACGTTCTTCCCTTTCTTTTGTCTCCCAGAGACTCGGACCAACTGCACTGAGGTAATTCCATCTGTCTCTTACACATTTTCTGTTCCCCAAAAGCTTCCTGTATTAACGCACAAGGACATTAACATAGCACATTTCACACTAAACAATAGTATCATCAGATAAGCCATTACTTTCTTTGGTCACGCATTCATGCCCATCGAAATACACATTCTATCTTATATATATATATATATATATATATATATATATATATATATATATATATATATATATATATATATATATATATATATATATATATATATATATATATATATATATATATATATATATATATATATATATATATATATATATATGTATATGTATTCTCAATCTTATTATAGAGAACAACATCATATAATGAGACGCATTTCTGTACATTGCACTTTTTCAAAGTGTACACAGATATCTACATATCCATGCATTGATATATCCGTACACATGATACTCCTACAACGAATACACAAATAGGCGAATCCATATTAACTAATGTTGCACACTGCAATCATTACACAAAGTTTATAATTCAATTCAACATTTGCAAATCTATAATATCAAAAGAAGAAATGCATGAGGTTACTACGAATTAACCCAATAGCGAATTACAATATTAATTCTTTACATAAACATTGCTCATATCTCAAATAAGGATGTATATCAAACACTACGAATTAATGAAACCACACAATTGGCAATTCTACGTACGAAAATAAATTACAATTACTATACATCAATATATTACAAAAATCGAGCAAATAATCACTGACTTGTACTGAAGCTCTTTGTAATTCCCAGAATACAAGTTTCCCGCCAGTTTCGAATGACTTCGGAGTAGCTTGTCTTCCCTTATAATTCCCGCAAGACGCTTTAATCGACTACTGCAGTTTAGTTCTCAAGGTAATATATTGAAGCTTGCGACTCTAATGTTGGTCACACCTTGCTCAATTCTAAGTTGATTTTGTTTCATATAATAATCAGACACTGCCCTCTTCCAACAGTATGTCAAGGGTGGTTTTACTACCCCCACTTGATGCTCCTTTGATTAGAAAACATAATTCCACCACTTACCTGTGAAACAAGTGATGCCAATTATTATTATGTAACTGGCTGCCCAAAAAAGGCGCCACGAATTTATGACCATGTCAAATAACTGGCTTGACACCCCATTGCTCGCCTAATGTACCTTCATACATATTGACGGCGCGAAATTATTAGCATCAGGGTCAAACATATACATGCTAAAATCTGGTTAATGCTTACAACGTGACAAAGGTTCACAACAGAAAAATGTTTGCCAGCCAATGCATACGTATCAATAATGCCAAGGCGCACGTATGTTCAGGTAAAAAGCAATGTCACATTTGTCACTAAATCGTGGACTTTCAATGCATACAAGGGGCTGTCATTTACATTCCTAATTTTTGCGTGGCTCATCGAGTGTGCAAGAAGTGCATCAAAGAACCTATCTTTACTCATTGTCCTCACTGCAGCAAAATTCTTGGAGAACGCACCCCTCCCCCCCCAAAAAAAAGCAAAACAACAACACAACAAGAACAACACACTTTAGATTTCGCCAACCATGCATCTTATATCCCACCGACGTAACGTGGAGCCAAGAGGATGTCGAACATTCCGGAGATTGTCATCGTCATGCCACGGTGATGACTCACAATTTCTCGGGATACGATGGACAGTTTCTTCTGAGATACTATACGGAAAAAGTACTGAAAGTCCTAAAGGGACTTAAACTTAAATCATTTACATACAAATGGAACAAGTACATTTTAAAGATTCAATGAGTTAATTGGTCATGCCTTTGAGCCGAATGACTAAAACGTTTGGAATGACAAAAAGCCAATAAACACACTGTTTTGCACGAGGCTCGCCGAACAACCAGAAGCATTCTACACTGGGTACAACACTTACGCCTCAGACCCTTTCGACTTTCAGGCAGAAATGTGAAAGTATTGTCATTTCGACGTGGGCATTTTACGGCATTGCTGTGGAAAAGTTTAAGAATTGTTCAAAGAGCACGGATGGAAAGATCCTTTAAAATAAGCCTGCACCATTTTCAAAGCGTGTTCCTTATTGTTTCGCAATTGACTCAAACCAGAAACACCCTGGCTGTCATAATCTCTCAATGGAACAATTTTGTCAAACGTCAATACTCGGTCAAAATCCGACCTGGCTACATTACTTGTGCGCCAAGATCGTGTACAAGTGTAACGGATGTTTTTTTTTTTTCAGGGATGTCTCTTCGTTACCCTTAAAGTGGCACCAAAACTCAGTTTTTACAATGGACCATGGAAGATTTGTACCAGGCCACTAGTCAGTTTCGCTTGAAGTTAGAACAGTAAGGATACCAATGTGGTGGAAATGTGTGAACACCAGTACGATAACCTTTTAAAAACTGATTTCGAGTTTAAACGCATCGTGGAAAGTTACAACCACGTGGACCCACTGAACCCGCTAAACAGTTTGTACGGATGACGGACGAATGCAACTTGTTTTCTCAACCACGCCTACGAATGAGAAAGGAAAAAAATATAACACTTGGACGTTGTTCGCTGTATCCATACGTGTGCAAATATTGTCACTTTCCAGCAGGGGACCTCAATTGCTGACTGAACACATAGACCTGGAAAACATTCGATAATACGAAGGATTGATTAAATGTAAGGTCTTGCCTCCAACGGACTTGTACCATCGCGTGTTACCTCACCATTGCCAAGGAAAAACTATGTTTCCTTTGTGCCGTTCTTGTACCCAAACGTACAACCAAGACCGACCTTGTCAGCACACCCATCAAGAGTGTCTTGACAGGAACGTGGGTCAGCGTGGAATTCTTTAAGAGGTATTAGTAGTAATAGGGGGCACTATAGCGACAATGGAAAATCCAGTCAAAAAGTGCTTGGGGCACTATGGCGACAAGATTTATAGCGACAAGGGAAAATCCAGTCAAAAACAGCTTGGGGCACTATAGCGACAAAACAGCTTGGGGTACTATAGCGACAAGGGAAATTGAACATAGTGGGCCTGTATAGCGACAAGGGAAATTGAACAGGGTGGGCCTGTATAGCGTCAAGGGAAATGGAACATAGTGGGTCTATATAGCGTCAAGGGAAATTGAACATGGCGGGTCTGTATAGGGACAAGGGAAAAAAGGGTGGCAATGAAAGCTACTATCTTTTCGAGACCTATGAGTGGCCCTGAAAAGGACCGTTATGTGTAATGTTAACGTTGTCTTGTTAACACAGAGGACATCTCACAGATCTTCTTCTCTTCCTTAAACTTCTCCTTACTGTGGGTCCATAGAAGAGAACTCTCTTCAAGCAACCTTGTCTTTCCACATAGACTCTTCTCTTCCAATAGGCTGTCTCCGTCCTATGAATGACACTCCATGATGATCTGACATACATGGGTATGTCAGTCCTAAACAGCATACTTGACACAAGGGTTGACGATTCAACATTAGTCCACATCTTCTGATGAGAACAGGTGAATCGAATACCGTGTACTGCGGTTATTTATAGGGGAAGAGCGGATTGAAACGGATTGAGTGTATCCACCAATCCAAACGTGCGTTACAAAAGTCAGACACAGCCATCCAATCGGAAGAGAGCAGTCTGTGACGTCACCTTTTCTATATAGAGGTACTAGCGCCTGTGCGCAGACAATCGATTCAAGAGAGTTGTCAATCATGGCGGACAGTAAGAAGACAATGAATTGGAGTGAGACAGGAGTAGAGACAGCAAGTCATGGACCGACAGTGACTACTAAAGTCATGACAAATCTACATCCAGAAGAAGTTGATTTTAACTGGGATATTGTGGATTTTTTAACATCGCAAGAATTTATTCCGGAACCTTCGTTGCCTTCTGTATCTTCTTATGGACACGTCGATGATTTTAAACAAAGACAAAAAGAAGCATTGGAGCGATTTTTACAACAACAGAAAGTAGAAGAACAAGCTTTTCTTATGCAACAGCAGGAAGAAGAAGAAGCAAGAAGAAAACACCAGGAAGAAACAGTAGCAGCAGCAGCAGCAACGGAGAAGAAGAATGAAGACCAAGGACAGAAAGAAAATAGTGAAAATCAAACGGTTACGACGGTACTTTTAGATATTTTAGCTGAGTTAAGGAGTCTGAAACAAATGTATCAGACTTCTTTATCACGACCGAAGAGAAAAAGACCTTCTCGAGCGAAACAACCTGATCTCTCTGTGACTACGTCTACCTTACCACCGTTAGTGATTTCTACCAAATCATTGACAGGAACCACCAGTCCCGAAGTAGGCCTTGGCCGTGGCAAAGGCTTAAGACAGCTCAAGAGGATTTCATCCCGTTTCTGAGTTTGTTTTGTTTTAAACACACAAAACACCAACGGTCCTTTTCAGGACCACTCCAATTATTTCGAAAAGAAATACTATGTCAATTGCCTATTTCAATGAAAACTCAAAAGTCCTTTATTTTTTTAAAAACCCATGATGTACGTGTGAGTGAATGAATGTGTGAGTGTAGGTAATTATACTATCAAATCAAAACCAAGAGACACTTACGTTTTTTCTCTTTAGTTTATTCTAGTACAAACGTCACAATTCAAAATCACAACATAACATAACACAAGACCACTTTAAAAAAGTTCATAGGTTTTCTTCTGTTTCACTCTTTCTGTTTTTTCATTTTCTTTACTGTCACAGCTTTTTTTTCTTCCTCTTCACTTTCGTTTCGTCTTCTTTTCTTGTGAACGTGACGGGGTTCTTCCTTGGGGGAGGGTACCTCTTCCTCCTCCTGTTCAGAATTTCTTTCCTCCTCCTCCTCCTCCTGTTCCTGTTGTTTCTTAGGGCAGTTTGGAGACCAATGTCCTTTCTCTTTACAATAATAACAGGTATCTTGACTTTTGTCTCTATTGTAGCCTTTTTTATTTTTGTCACGATCTGAACATTCTGTAGCCCAATGTCCTTTCTTCTTACAGATATAGCAAGTATCTTGACTTTTATCTCGATAGGAAGGAGAGTAGGCCGTCGGCTGGTCTGACGAAAACTTTCGTATGACCCCACGTAAAGCTCTAATGAGAAGTTCCACTTGTGTTGGTTCTTCCATCGTTCTGGTCAATGTGAGAGTGAAAGGAATACTGAACCGTTAGACACTAACCCTTTATATATATGCACGGATCGAACATGAATATATAGGGGTTATGGTCTTTAAAAGGTAGTCATTTGACTTTTTGCAGACAAGATGAAAAGACCACATCATGTTGTGGAGAAAAGAGAAAACAGTAAGAGACAGAAACGTAATGTATCGCCTAGTACAGTAGCTGAAGTCTTGGCTCAAATTCATGCCAGTGATTTTGAAGATGACATGAGTGAGCCCGAATCCACACCCAGACAATCCACGTCCAAGCAAAGTGCACCACCCTTAGTAAACCCTGAAAATTACTATCACATTCGAGAGACAGAAAAGCGTTCCTCTCGAAAATTTAGAACAACGGCTTACACGTATGCCGTAAAGTTTAAAGATTTCAAGGCCAATGTACCTTTGGAGAATACAGAAGGGTTCATTACTGAGGTGTGGGATTCTGTATTAACTGCATTGAAACAGCAATGTCAAGCCAAAGAAGACGATCGCTTGAGACTTTCTATTCATCACGATAATTTAAAGTCTCCCGTTTGGATCGAGTTTACTAGCCCATCAGAATTAACACCTTCCAAAGTCATCGACAAAATTCAACATGTGCAACAATCCAACGACAAGTTTCACATTGACGATGGAAAAGCCACACTGTTTATGACCCACGTGTCTCTTCCCCAGGGGACAGGACGCAAAAAAGTATTATTGGTCGACAACCTTCGCAGCATGAAGCGAAGCCTCGTCCAAATTAACAATCCTCAAGACCAGATGTGTTTAGCCCGTGCTGTCGTCGTGGGACGAACGTATGTCAACAAGAACGACACGACAGAATGGAAAAGAGCCTGGAAAACTATTCAACGATCGGACCGAGCCAAACAACGAAGTGAAGCGGAACTTCTGTTACAGCAAGCGGGGATATCCAAAGACACTCCTTGTGGCATTCCAGAAATGCAAAAATTGCAAGACGTCTTGTCTCCACATTACACTTTGAAAGTACACCCTCAAGAAGTGCGTGGACCTCTTTTGTTTCGAGGCCACGATTTCAAAGACGGAAAATACATTCACGTCTATCATCACGATGGTCATTTCGATACCATTACCAGTATCACTGGATTTCTGAAATTCAGTTACTACTGTGAAAAATGTGACTATGGTTATAACAATCGAGAACAACACAAGCATTGTGGATCGAAATGTGAGGGATGTTTGGCCTCTCAACCTTGTCTGGACCAAGGACAAGAAAGAGTGCATTGCCTTGTGTGTCAGCGCACTTTTGTCAGTCTTACCTGTTACCAACAACATTTGAAGATGCAAGGTTCACAGCAGAAAAGTGCTTGTCAACTGCTGAGATTGTGCCCTACTTGTGGACAAGGCATACGTACCAATAGTGTTAAGTTACACGTTTGTCGAGGGAAGAAACGATGTCACATTTGTCGCCAAATTGTGGACTTGGAGCACGAATGCTTCATTCAAAAATATCAACCCCAACCAAAAGATACCCAGAAGAAAGGGAATTTTATCTTTTTTGATTTCGAATGCATGCAAGAAACTGGTATTCACATTCCTAATTTCTGCGTGGCTCACCGTGCGTGCGAGCAGTGCATCCAAGAACCTATCTTTAGTCATTGCCCTTACTGCAGCAAGATTCCTGGAGGACGTGAAAAAATCTTTCGAGGGTCAAATACGCTAGCCGATTTTGCCCAATGGATCCTAAACCCCATCGACGAAACGTGGAGTCCAGAAGACATCGAACGTTACGGCAATTGTCATCGCCATGCCACGGTCATGGCTCACAATTTCTCGGGATACGATGGGCAATTTCTGCTCAGATACTATGCGGAACAAAGTACCGAACGGCCTCAAGTGACTTTAAACGGAGTCAAAATCATTTCTATGCAAGTAGGACAAGTACAGTTTAAAGATTCGATGTGTTACTTGGCCATGCCATTAAGTCGCATGCCTAAAACGTTTGGAATGACAGAAATGGCTAAAGGTTATTTTCCACACTTTTTTAATACCAAAGCCAATCAACATGCCGTTCTACCCCATTTGCCGGAGGCTGACGACTACGACCCCGACAACATGCGCACCGAACAACGAGAAGCTTTCTATGCTTGGTACCAGACTCACGCCTCGGACCCTTTTGACTTTCAAGAAGAAATGTTAAAGTACTGTCGATCTGACGTGGACATTTTACGACGTTGCTGTGGAAAATTTCGAGAATTGTTCATGGAATACGGAGGGATCGATCCTTTGAAAGAAGCTTGTACCATCGCCAAAGCGTGTTCTTTAGTGTACCGAAAACGCTTTATGCCTGAAAATACTCTAGCGGTCATCAGTCCTCAAACGACAAATTTTGTCAAACGTCAATACTCGGTCAAAGCCCTACGCTGGCTCCATTACTTGTGCGACAAGGAAGACAAATGGATCCAACACGCTCGCAACGGAGGAGGCGAAAAGACCATCGGAACGTATTCGGTAGATGGTTGGGACTTAGAAAACCCTCAGATTGTGTACGAGTTTAACGGATGTTTATTTCACGGATGTCCCCTATGCTACCCTCAACGAGACACCAAAAATCAGTTTTTACAACGAACCATGGAAGACTTGTACCAGACCACGTGTCAGCGACGTTTGAAGTTAGAACAGCAAGGATTCCAGGTGGTGGAAATGTGGGAACACGAGTACGATCAGCGTTTGAAAACTGATCCCGAGTTTAAACGCATCGTAGAAAGTTACAAGTGGGTGGACCCCCTGAACCCTCGGGATAGTTTGTACGGAGGACGAACGAATGCTACCTGTTTACTGTACCAAGCAGACGAGGAGAAGGGAGAAGAAATCAAATACTTGGACGTGTGTTCGTTGTATCCTTACGTGTGCAAATATTGTCACTTTCCCGTAGGGCATCCAGAATTGATGACAGAACACATTGATTTGGACCACATTCGACAGTACGAAGGATTGATCAAGTGTAAAGTCTTACCACCCACAGACTTGTACCATCCCGTATTACCTCACCATTGCCAAGGAAAACTGATGTTTCCTTTGTGTCGCACATGTGCCGAAACGTGCAACCAAGACCAACCTTGTCATCACACTCAGGAAGAACGTGCCTTGACAGGAACGTGGGTGAGCGTGGAATTGTTTAAAGCTCTGGACCTGGGATATCAACTGTTAGAAGGGTACGAAATTTACCACTTTCCCAAAACACAACAATACTGCAAGGGCGACGAGAGACAGAAAGGTATTTTTGCAGACTACGTGGATGCTTTTTTAAAACTAAAACAAGAAGCTAGTGGCTATCCTTCCTGGTGTCACACTCCCGAAGACCAAAAGATATTCAAAGAAAAATATCGGGAGCAGGAAGGTATCACTTTAGACCACATCGAGAAAAATGAAGGAAGGCGATCGTTTGCCAAAGTGATGCTCAATTGTTTGTGGGGTAAAATGGCACAACGTCCGTCTTTACCCAAGACGGAGTATTTGTCCGAGCCGTCTCGCTACTTCCAGATGATTCACAACCCAACCAAAGTCATCAAACACGTGGACGTCATTCGTGAGGACTTGATCTTAGTCAATTACGAAGAAGAACTAGACTTTGTAGAAGCCGACAAATTTGGAAATGTCATCATTGCGGCTTACGTGACAGCCCACGCTCGCTTAAAATTGTACGAAGTGTTAGAACTGTTAGGAGATCGTGTGTTGTATTTTGACACGGACAGTTGCATTTACATTCACCGACCGAACCAGTGTAACCCTGTCATCGAAGGAGACCGTTTAGGAGCCTGGACCGATGAACATCCCGACGACAAGATTCTATGTTTTGCAAGTGGCGGTCCTAAAAATTACGGCTACGAATACCGAGACCCACAAGGAAAAATGCACACTGAATGTAAAGTGAAAGGATTGACTCTTAATTATCGCACCAGTCAAGTGGTGAACTTTGACGTGCTACAAGAAGCCTTGCAGTCGGGACAGGATGAAACGTTTCAAGTGACTACCCACGAACCGCACAAGATTGTCCGTTTACCCACACACCAAATTGTTAGCCGACCTTTGGAAAAAGTCTACCAAATCGTGTACCAAAAAAGAGTACGACTTCCCAATCACTTCACTCTACCGTACGGTCACGTCGAAATTGGGCAGCATATAAAAAGGGCCATTGTCCAAGACCAATAGTTCATTGTGACTAACACAGCCAAGCGAAAAGAAGATGAATCCATTTAAACAGACATCATTCAAATTTGGGAATTCTCAAGTGGAGTGCGATGCTAAACCTTGCGATTGTAGTGATGCCAGGCGCTGTGACATTAGCGATTCAGCAGGATATCGTGGGAACTTTGCTATGACTACTACCCCTATATCTACCCTGGAAAGTGATGCTGTGCGTGTCAAACCTGAGGGATGCGAAAGCGGTGCGACACGTTATCGTGGACTCCTAGGAATTTCACCGTACCTACATCGAACTGAAGTGAGGAGAGTCGAATATTCGTTCCCGACGAGTTTGCCTGAATACTGCCACTTTAAAAGTCGATTCCAAACCTTCAAAGATAAATGGCCAAAATATCTGCCTGGACCAACTCCTGAAGAATTAGCCAGAGCTGGATTTTTCTACTTGGGCGAAGGGGATAAAGTCAAGTGTTTCAGTTGTGGTGTATCCATTTACGAGTGGGAACATAAAGATTCCGCTTACCTGGAACATGCTCGATGGTCTCCGAATTGTCAATACCTACCTTTAGTGGGACCTAGTGATTGGAAGTGACACTACTACTCCATGTCGTGTAACACACCTAGACCAGTATATAAACCCTCTCTAAAACATTATATTCAAGGATTACCACACGAATTGCAAGAGAAGATCTACAAGGACGTTTGGCAAGGCCTTGCTAAAGAAAAATCGCAATGGGTGACTGTAGAACTTTTGTGTCGTGAAATTCACAAAAGGAAAGTGACAAAAATTAACCGACGTGTTAGATTTCTCTGGATCAAATGGTATTTTTTTGCTCCGTTACCAATTTACTACGTTTACATCTGAAGATACTTTGATCCTTCTTAACCGTTACCCTGAATGGCAGTGGGACGAAATTACACGTTATATTAATCACTTTCGCTTTTTGAGCAAATTTAATTCTGTGTTTAATTCTGGGTTGAATCTACACTGATAGTCTTTGACCTAAAGAAGTATAAAAGAGAACAACCATGCCACAACCTTTATCAGTTGTGATCCAACAGATTCCGTGGAAGGATATCAATGAGAAGATTCACACGGTGAAAGATTACGAACACTTATTACAAGAACTATACCCTATGAATTGGGGTCGACGTGTCGTGTGTGTTTTAGTGACTTGCTTTCTGGGATTTCGTTTACCTGCCGATTCCTTGTGGACACTTTACGAACACTACCTATCAAAAAATAAGACAGTATGGTAACTCCTTTAAATGTCCACGAGAGACTTATTCTGTTCAAAGCCTTACGCTTTCATCTGGATACGTCTCGACCTTTCCAAGAAAAAAAGATTCGTCAACTTTTACGTACGGAAGCAGTGTACGAAGATGTGTGTGTAGCTTGTGATTTACACCCTCATTGGACAGATGTACGTCACTGGAAAAGTTGGGATTTTGAGGCTTGGACAAACGAAGCATCCCATTATGCCCAAGCGTTGTGTTCCTAAAAGTCATCGTCGTGTAAAAAAAGTCACTTTTAATCCTGTGTTAGTAACAGTACCAGAAGAAGAAAAAGAAAAAGAATCTATCACCCAAGACAATCCCTCTGTTCAAGACAAAACTGTCATGGACATTCCCCCACAAAGACCCTTTCGAGAAGACACCTATGTGACTGTACCCCCTGTAGAGGAAACTATAAGAACATTACATACTACCTCTAGGACACCTTCGTTACCCAAACCACGTTGTACAGTGACTTGTTTATATTCCACTTTGATCGTTTGCCTAGGTATTTTATTCCTGTATTTATCCATTTGGCTTTTATGTTTTCGTGTTGTTCAAATTTAAACATGCATTCAAATAAACGTGTCTTGAAAAAAGTATAAAAACCTCTTGTCTTGTCTGTTGTTGTGTCAATACTGACATACCACTACACGACTATGGCTCACTCTACTCTTTCTACTACTCCTTCCTCCTCCACATTCAAAGTCATTGACGAACACTTAGATCAGGCTAGTTGGAAAGCCTTGTATCTTCGTCATCCTTTTAACATGTTAATTGCTGGACCGAGCGGTTCAGGCAAAACCGAATTTGTCAAACGTTTGATCGAACATAAACATCATTTGATCGATCGTCCACCTCAACGCATCGTGTGGTGTTACAAAGAGTGGCAATCGGCATACAGCCTCTTGCAAGAAAGTCAAGGTGATTCCATTGTGTTTGTAGCAGGCATTCCTAAAGAAGACGAGGGGATCGTGTCTGACCCTAGTCAAACTCATTGGGTTATTTTTGACGACATGTTAGGAGAAGACGAAGAAGAAATTAAACTGTGGTTTACACGTAAAGGGCATCATCGTAATGCCAGTGTCATTTACATTACACAAAATTTATTTCAACAAAGTAAAGCCCATCGTACCATTAGTCTCAATGCTCATTACGTGGTCTTGTTTAAAAGTCCTCGAGATAAATCACAAGTGCAAGTTTTAGCCAAACAGTTAGGAACACCTTGGCTAACTCATGCGTACGATGATGCCACTCAAACGCCACACGCCTATTTACTCGTGGATTTAAAACCCACTACCCCTGATTATTTGCGATTTCGTACCGATTTGTTTCACGACTGGTGTCAAGACGGAGGACCTGTCGTGTACACGTCCTCCTCGTCGACATAACACTATGAAGCACTAAAAAAATCTATAAAAACCTTGGGTTACTTTGACCTGGTCTCATACATCGTCAACATGACGTCCCTTCAGTCTCATCTTCCGATCAAATTGATTCGTGCCTTGTACGGCATCAGTCGCGAAAAAAATCCACAAATACGTGCTCACGTCTTAGAAGCCAGTCTCAAAGAAGTCTTACGATGGTTTACGGTGACAGCACGTCAAATACTGCAAGGCATCATTCACATTCCACATCAAACCAAACGTTTTTTTGACAGAAACAAAGTAGCCTTGACGCAACTGGCCAATCCTCGCATTGACACTCACACCAAAAAGCAAATCATATTGAAACCTGGAGGTAGTGGTTCTCTAGGAGGTGTCATCATTCGTTCCCTTTTAAAATGGGATCCCAATACTCCCAAAGTTCACCCCAAGAAGAAAACAAAAAAAGCCAAACAAGCCCCTAAGAAAAAGAACAAGGGTACCAAGACCAAAGCACAGAAAAAGAAAAGTCCACAGAAAAAAGCGGTCACCCGCAAAAGAGGCACTTCGGCCAGGACACAACCTTACCTTCGTCAACCACGACCTGTAAGAAAAGATCTACAAGGACGTTTGGCAGGGACTACGTTGCCAGTAGCCTCAGGGGCTGCCACTTCTCCGTTGCGGGTGATGCCAGCCAAACCCAATTTGACACCCGTTTTTCCTAATTTGATGAAACATTGGAAATCTGCGTCTCCCAAAACGTCTCCTCCACCGGAGACACCCTCGTCCACCTTAGCGTCAGTAGCAGCTGCTCATAAAGTACCTGCCCCCAAAGTCAAAGTCCAAGAAAGATCTGGCATGTTAAAGAGTTTAATAGATTTGTCCAAACAAGAACTGTCCCGATTGAGTCCATTGCGAACTCCTTCACGACGTGTGTTACCTGCCATGAAGTTGATACGACGCAAAGATAATCAGTGGCGACGCATTCCAGTATAAAAATATGACTTGAAAACCACGACGTCAATCAGTATTTTTTCTGTACCACTGATGAACACTCAAGGATGCCTCCTCAAAAACGTGCACACCATCACCCTCGACGTTCTACCGTCCAAAAAGGAAAAGGAAAAAGACAATCTCGTCATCCTACCAAACGCTCAAAAACCAAACAACGACGTCCTCCCGTAAAAAGACACAGTCATCCAAAGAAAAAGAGAAGTCATCAAAGGGGAGGCATATTTATTGGTCTTATTAAAGGTATGCAGAAACTAGACAAAGCAGCTAATAACCGAACTGGTATCTTTAGCCCTGCTTTTGAGGATTTAGCAAAGCATGCCGTTACCTTTTGGAGAAGCCAATAGAAAAAAGAAGATAAAAGAGGGTGTGTACCAAGTCTTTGACATCAGTGTATTTCTGGAACGAACAAGCAAAGATGTCACCTCGCAAAAAACATTCTTATTCACCCCACAAAGGAAAGAAAAGGAAAGGACTACCTCCTCGTTTAGCCAAACACGGAGACGTGTTGTCCGTCCTGTCCAAAGCCTCTCCGCCCATGCGAAAACAAATCATTAAAACAGCCTCCAAAGATGTCATCGATACCGTGTGTGAATGTTGTTTGAATGTTTTGAAAGGCACGATACCTTTGTCTCCACACCAGAAAAAATGCTTCGCCAAACATCGACACGTTCTTCGTCAAATGGTTCAAAAGAAAATATCCGTCCGTCAAAAGAAAAAGATGTTGGTGCAACGCGGAGGATTTTTACCCATTCTTGCTCCTATGTTGACAAGCTTAATACCAGGTTTGATACAAGGGATGACCCAAGGGTTAACTCAAGGAATGGGTAGAAGATAAAAGGACCCTATGGAGCACCACAATCTCAGACATAACCTTTGAAAGCCCATGGAAGGACGAAAACTAACTTTGGTTCCTTACAAACGATGGATGGAATACCATCATTGGCAAGAACAACGATCCCCTCATTTACCACCCAATCCCAATTTGGCTGAGATGTCGCAATTACAACACGAATTGCAATCCTTGATCCATCGCCACGATTTATCCGAAACCGAAAAATCACAAAAGTACGGTCAACTCTTGAAACGGCTACAACTCTTTCATCAGAAAGCTGTGGAACAAACAGCTCAACCCACTTTGTCCGATTTTAAGGCTCTAATGAATAACCCGGCACCCTCACCCTCACCCTCTACAGCAGTTAAAACAGACGTTACCCCACCATTACCCAAGGAAGAAGAACCCCATGATCTCTTTCAAACACCTACTGCTACTCCCATTTCGAGTAAGATTGCCACTTCCTTGTTAACCCCTTCCCCCACTCCCCCACGAGAAGAACTCAAAACTTGGGTTAAAAAGATGATGGCTACTCCTTCTTCGACAGATGTGAAAAAGAAAGAAAGGAAACCAGAAGTGAGAAAAGAAAAGAAGGCCAAAGAAGCTATCCCATTACCTCCGCCACCACCATTACCCTCGACGTCAACTCCTGTGGCACATCGGACACGTAAAACCGTTTCCAAACAACCCGCATTTCGTCCCACCCAAAGCAATATCCTCGAAGAGTGGGTCCCTTATTAACAAAAACCATGGAGAAGGTATTAGCCAGCATTTACTACGATCCAGCTCACCCTGCAGGTTACGGAGGCATTCAGAAATTGTATCGTGCTGCCAAAACTCGCCTGAAAAAGCTCCGTTTACCAGCAGTACAACGATGGTTACAAGAACAAGCGACGTACACTTTACACAAACCCATTCGACGAAAATTTCACAGAAGTCGCACTCAAGTGGAAGGCATCGATCATCAATGGCAAGCCGATTTAGCTGATGTCTCTCATTTAGCCACCTACAATCGTGGCTACAAATATTTGTTTTGTGTCATCGACGTCTTTTCTAAATTTGCCTGGGTCGTACCATTGACATCCAAATCGAGCGGAGAGTTAGTACGAGCTTTGCAACTGGTGTTGAAACAAAGTGGTCGTCACCCTCTTCGATGGCAAACCGACAAAGGCACCGAATTTCTGAACCAAGCTTTCCAACGAGAATTAAAAAAACGTGACATTCATTTTTTCACCACCGAAAATCCTGAAACCAAAGCCAGTATCGTGGAACGTTTTCAACGTACCTTGAAAGAACGCATGTGGAAATATTTTACGCATCAACACACTCTCAAGTACATCGACGTCTTACCGCACTTAGTTCAATCCTACAATCAATCTTACCATAGAAGCATTGGACGTACCCCACAAGAGGTGACACCTGACAACGAAGTGACTGTTTTTGAGCGTCTGTTTGGTACGTACCAGACGAGGGCTGTCCCCAAAAAAGGTAGAGAAGTGTTAACCCCGGGAGATTGGGTACGCATTGGCAAAACCAAACGCACTTTCGACAAAGGTTACTTACCCAACTGGACCACCGAATTGTTTCGTGTTACTGGACGAGTGCGCGATCGTCATCCTACCGTCTATAAATTGGAAGACATGAACAGAGAAGTATTAAAAGGAACATTTTACTTGCCTGAGTTACAACGTGTTACCAAAAAAGAAGACGACGTGTACGACATTGAAAGCATTCTCGAACGAAGAACCCGTAAAGTAGGAAAACGTCGTGTCAAAGAAGTCAAAGTACGTTGGAAAGGATATCCTCCTAGTTTTGATTCTTGGATTGACGCTGCCCAAGTCATCGACTATAAAAAGAAGTGACCATCATGCCCTTCAATACAGCTTCAGCAACCACAGTGACTACTCCTTCACCCACGTCATCTCTGCAAGATTTACAAAAGCAACCCTTGTGGGTGTGGTGTGGAGAACGTGTCCCTAAAACGCAAATCGTTTTTTTCTGTCAAATCTTTGTGGTATATTGTGTCATTGGTGCAGCCATTGCTAATCTGAGTTTGCAACAAGGAGACAAACAATTGTGGACCATTTTACTCAGCAGTTGCATCGGGTATCTTCTTCCCAATCCTTCCCTGAAATACTCTTACAACGGGAACAACAGTAACAATATTGGGAGTCTGGCGGCCAACGTTAGTCCTTCTCCTGACAGTCACCCTTCCAATCACAATCCTCTTTTAGACACTCCTTTAACCTCGAGTGACTCCTCGGACAGAAGAACATTGGAAATATGAACAACACTATTAACCAATTTTACTTAACGTTACCCAGTGACAGTTCCATGGAGGTGTTTCCTAACAACACATTGTGTTGTTACACGTCTAAATTACCTCAAGCCATACATTTGGATCAAGATGATCATTGGGAAGCAGCTTTAGTGGAAATAATACACCCGACACAAATCAAAAACGTCGTCGAAAATCAAAACTTTTTCACAGTTGAAGTGTACGACAAGCAATTGCAACAAGCCTTAGATGAACGAGGTATCACTGGCATTGACAACAAGAAATCAGATGGACCCACAACTAAACATCTGTCCACTCATGTGTTGACCATTCCTGCAGGCTACTATTTTAGCGGTCAGCATTTAGTGACTACGATTGCAAGCAGGTTCAATGTTGTGTTTGGTAAACCCCTGGACAAAATCAGAGAAAGTGTTACCTTTGAGTACATTAAAGTGGCTCGCCGCTTCATGATCAAATTTTCAGAGAAGAAAATAATAGCCATTACCTTTTGTCCTGAATTGTTTGATATCTTAGGTGGAGACCTCAAGATGCTCCCGAACAAAAAAGAAATACCAGGCATATCCAGTAACTTGGATTTTACCAAATATTTTCGATCCCCTGTAGAAATGAACCAAGGACTCAATTTGATGTTTGTATACTCCGATGTGGTGGAGTACAACGTGGTAGGACACACCTCTGTACCGTTACTACGTGTCATTCCTTTCAAAGTAGATACTACTACCGCTGACGAGGAAGGTGGAAATACCTATCACGTTCACCGCGAATTTGTGCATCCTCATTATTTACCCGTCAGTAAGTCGTATTTCGACAGTGTCAACATTACTATAAAAGGAGAACTAGGTCAAAATATTCCATTTACCAAAGGGAAAGTGACAGTGAAACTCCATTTTCAAAAACGATTCTCCAACAACTGAAAAAGTGATGTATCCTGTGTACCAAGGAGTCACTCGACAACGAGGACATGGTTTAGGAGATATGTTTAAATCAGCCTTTCGTTCCGTAGTCCCTGTTTTAAAACCAATGGTGACACGAGGATTGCACACCTTAAAAGATGCCGCATTGACTCACGGCAAAGATTTTCTTTACAATGTTCTCATTGACAAACAAAACCCTAAAGAAGCTTTTTTGAGAGCAGGCAAAAATGCCTTGCTTCAAACGGGTAAAGAAATTTTGGGTCGACGAGAAAGTCCTATAAATGCCCTGAACGGTACCGAGTCTGACATTCCTACTTCCCTGACGACACAGCAAGGACAAGGTAGAAAGCGTCGACGAAGGCACCCTTTCAAAAGTCTCCGTACCTCTAAAGTTCGAAAGACAAAGAAAAAAAGAACCGCTCGAGACTTAGACATTTTTGATTATTAAAAGTGAAGAAAAAAAACCTAAAGAAAAAATGATGCACCAAGAATCTTGTGCCTGTTCCAAGTCGGAACTGGATCTCTTTGCCATGCCACCCACGATGATGACTATGCAAGAAGCCCAATGGGTCGAATTTCATCCCGTCTCCTCTTTGACGGATTCAGCTCCCATCGAGTTTGAAATCAAAGGACAACCCGAAGATTACATCGATCTCAACAACAGTTACTTGTATTTGAAAGTGAAAGTAAGCAAAACAGACAACACCAATCCAGGAGCCAATGATAGAGTAGCTCCTGTCAACAATTTCATGCATTCCTTGTTCAGCGATGTGGATTTGTACATGAATAACAAACTGATCAGCAGTAGCATGGATACTTACCCTTACCGAGCGTACCTCGAAAATCTCTTGACGTACGGTAAAGAAGCCAAGAACACTCATCTAGATGCTTGCGTGGTATGGAAACCTGACACCGCAGATAAGTTTAACGACACAGCCTTGCCCGTAGCAGCAGCTGCTGATGGCAGCGCTCCTGCCGATCCTCACAATGAAGGTTTTAACGAGCGTCGAAAGAAAATTTTGCAAGGACGTAGTTTAGAACTGTTCGATCGTTTGCATTTGGACATGTGGTTTCAAGAGAAGTATTTGCTGAACGGAGTAGATATTCGCTTGAGACTGAATCGAAGTAGTACTGCTTTCCATTTGATGGCTCATGCCAACGAATACAAAACCATTATCCAAGAAGCCAGGTTATACGTGCGTCGCGTGGAAGTGTTACCTAAAGTGGGAAATGATATCAGTCACACTTTGAGCAGAACGACAGCCAAGTATCCGATACGACGCGTGGAAGTCAAAACTTTCACCATTGCCGCTGGACTCCGATCTAAGATCGAAGATCATCTGTTCCAAGGACAGTTACCCAAACGTTTATTCATTGGTATCGTCAGCAATGCAGCCCTCAATGGTGCCCACGATGAAAATCCTTTCCAGTTTAAGCACTGCAGAGTATCCAAAATTGAAGTCAGTCGCGATGGCAAAACTTTGTGTACCAGACCCTTCGAACCCGACTTTGGCGAACAGAAAAATTACTTGAGGTCGTACTTGTCGCTGTACGAAGCCACAGGACAGTTAGGAACCAACACCAGTCACGGTATTTCCTACGACGACTATGCAAGAGGTTACACGTTGTGGGCTTTTGATTTCACTCCAGACCAAGGCAGCGACGAGGGACATTTCCACCCTATAAAATCTGGGCAACTGCGTGTGGAACTTCAGTTTGCAGCGCCTCTTCCCGAAACGGTGAATATCATTCTGTATGCTGAATTCGATAATACCATAGAAATCAACAGTTTGAGAGAAGTCATTCTAGACTATTAGACATTATGGAAGACCCTTGTCCTTCTTTGAATAGTGGAGAATCCATGGAATGGGAGGTTACAGAAAACGCAAACCCTCAAGACCAAAAAGAAGAGGTAGTGATCATGCAATCCAGATGGCCAGAACAGGAACAACAGTTAGTGGCTTGTTTTGCACAACACTTGGAAGATACAATGAGGGACATGATTAAAAAAGATTGTTATGGATGTCAAATCGATCATCCCAGTCAAATTCAACACGATAAATGTATGATGATGAGTCAAGAAGAAAAATTGGACAATTATCTGAACGAAGCTTGGAGTCTCATCTCCGAAGAAGCCGTGTTACTTCAGTGGTATAAAGGCTTACGTGATCATTCCTCTCCTCCATTGTTTGCTCGAGAAATCGATCGCATCGAAGCTCTCTTGGCCAAAAGTAAAGAGACGAAGCAAACCATCAGTTACTTGTCAGACCGTTTCAAACAAAAAGTCTGGATTGAATTGATGACTTATCATCACCTGTGAAGAAAGGAGAGAAAAACACAAGGCTACACAAAACAAAAAATGGATACCTGGGAACTTTATTATCTTTTGAACCGTAGTTCGTACACTGCTTCTTGGAATCCTGTCGTGTGTGCTAAAGATGAACTACCTCATCGCAAACCTCAAGAGAATCAAGCTTATGTCATCAACACAGATGACAGTCATCTTCCAGGAACTCACTGGGTAGCAGTCTACTTTCCTCAAGAGGGATGTGCGGAGTATTTTGATTCGTATGGATTGCCTCCTTTCGAAGATGATATCATTGACTTTATGAGAAGAAATGCCCAGACGACACAATTCAATAATGTGAAATTACAAAGCACAGATTCTATGGTGTGTGGACAATATTGTATCTATTATCTGCATCATCGCAGTCTTGGATATTCTTTAGAACATTTAGTGACTTATTTTGATCGTCATTCGTCTCGAAACGATGACAAAGTAGATCGATGGTTTTGTGACCATTATGGCTATCTGTTGTCTTTAGCTAGGAAACGTAGTGTACATCAATCGCCCAATGACTTCCAACAGTGGAAATCTCAATTTAATTCACAACGTTGTCAACCATGTCAAAGATAATGTATTAGTGTTATGGAAGAAAAAAAATGTTTGTTCTTTGAAAAAATGTTTGTTCTTTGAAATAATGTTTGTTCTTTGAAATAATGTTTGTTATTTGAATAAAAATGTTGTGTTTTGAAACCAATGCGTCTGTCGTTTGTTTTACATTTGTATTCATATAAATGCTCTTTGACTTTTCTTTCTATCCCTCACATCAAACTATCCCAACGTTTCAAAACCCTAAACCGCAGAGGGGTGTTTTCCATCACGTCCGCGCTTGAACCATATAAAGCAGGGGTAGTCTCCAGTCTGGCAGTCTCATCACTCATTCGATAGCAAGCATTCTTCCTGTCAAGACGTGTATACGTGTACAGCGACTATAAAGCCAACTGGGTCACCGCTTGAAAGAATTGGACCTTGATAACAAATAGGAGTTGTACCAAAGAGATTTAACCGCCAACAATCTACAATCTACAATCTACTGACTACTGTCTACTGTCTACACATCATACAAATTTACGTTCTTCATTAGCAGCCCGCTATCCACATAATTGTTTACACCTTGTTACTATTCGCATAGTAGTTATAAATATTGTGAACAATATTCACTTATTCGATAGCAAGCATTCTTCCTGTCAAGACGTGTATACGTGTACAGCGACTATAAAGCCAACTGGGTCACCGCTTGAAAGAATTGGACCTTGATAACAAATAGGAGTTGTACCAAAGAGATTTAACCGTCAACAATCTACAATACACCTTGTTACTATTCGCATAGTAGTATATAAATATTGTGAACAATATTCACTTAAGACTTATACGTGTACAGCGACTATAAAGCCAACTGGGTCACCGCTCGAAAGAATTGGGCCTTGATAACAAATAGGAGTTGTACCAAAGAGATTTAACCGCCAACAATCTACAATCTACAGTAGTATATAAATATTGTGAACAATATTCACTTACTTCACCATGTCTCGCGAAACAAGGTCGAAGGTCAAGATGAATAAGGTCAAGATGAATACTAACCGCTATATGACCAGAAAGGTTAATAAACTTTTCAAAATGGCCAAAGAAATAGACGGTACTCCCACCTCTACCCCTATTCCTACCAATACTACCACCAACAACAGCCCAAACACTACCACTACCCCAATTCTTCCCAACAATGGGAGTGGTAACATAATTGGTAACGTCTCCCCGGTTAACAAACCAATTACATATGCAAAAGCTGTGGGCTACTTTAGTCCTAGCATAACAACAAGAAATGTAATTGCAAGAGACTTAAAAGTGACATCTCACATCCCATCTCACATCCCAGAAGTTAGTCCAACGAACCAAAATCTTCAATCAGAAGTATTGGATCGCAACCAAACATCCCCAATTATCAAAACATTTACCACTCCTTCCACGGTCATGGCTCCTCCTGAATTAAACAAGAGAATAGTGACTGACAAACAATTACCAAACAGTGGTACTAGTGCACTGGTAGAATTAAACTTACCCCCAAATCACATCCTCCCATTGCATCCAACAGTAACATGGATACAGGAAACTCAGCCTGTACTCGTGGATGAGGACGACGAGTGTTACTCGCCAGGACTCTTAAACACCATGGTACGTTGCATGAATAAATGCAACAAACATGTAAACAACACAATTGGGAACCAAGAAACTAGTTCAAAATTAGTTGCAACTAATACTCCCAATCCTAACACTGACAATGATGAAAATGATGAAAATCTAGTCAGTACAATCCCCCTCACTCAAAACTTATCGATTCACCCTGTAACCCTTCCTGTATCCCTTCTCGTAATCCCTCCCGCATCCCCCCTCAATAAATGTAACCCCACCCCATCCACTAAAACCCAGATGTCCCCCTTGTCCCCCTTATCACCCTTGCTCTTTGACCCCCTAACCCAAATGCCCCCTCCAACTCCTCCCTCATTTTTTGACCCACTCACTTACCATATTATTTCTCCAAATACAACCCAAGTTCAAACATCAACATCTCCTTTGAATACACTGGCCCCACTTACAGAAACAAAGGGGAAAAAAACATTTTATCACAATAGCCAACCATCGGGACCATCGGGACCCTCAAAGGAAATCACCATTGAAGACTTAATATTAACAATGGATGAGGACCTAGATACTGAAGAACACATCAAAATGCTCTCAACAAATACTGACAAACAAAAACCATCCAAGCACAGAAGAAAAGCATCAACATCGCCCTCAAGTGTTAAGAGCAAAGGAAAAACCCCAAAGAATGGCATACCTAAAGCAAAAAACACTAAAAAACCACCACATACAAAAAGTGACAATAAGAAAGGTCCAGAAACAAAAGTCACAAATCAAACAACGAAAGTTCCAGCCTATCAGAAGACAGCAGGTACCAAGTACCACAGCCCTGAACATACCGTATTCATTACAAGCGGTAACTCAAAAACCTTCAATCTCAGTGGAAAAAGTATAGCTGCAGCACTAACACAAAAACATAGCGGAACGTTCGAAATAATAAGGCCACGAACAAATTATATCATAGTGCACTGCAGCACATTGTCACAAGTTGCCAAATATATGGAAATGGAAACAATTGGAACAATGAAAATTCAAGTATCCAGACATAAGACGGTAACCAATAATATCAAAAGTACAGCTTCCACTAACAAAACTACTCCTAAGAAACATACCTCCGTTGAATTACCACCACCTGGAGTGGAAAAAAATGGCAACAAAGGACCTCAAGTAATCATACATAAGGAAAATAAAACCACTTTGGTTACTAATTCCATATTGGAACCAAACAACAAAATGTATTCCAAAGGATATCAAAAAGTGTTTGAGCTTCCAAAGAGGTATCTCCATTTGACAGATGAAGAAATTGGGCAGGAGCTTACACTACAGGGATCTGACCTCAAACAAGTTACCAGACTTCGATCTACAAAGGATCATATATCAAGGAAAATATTGCTGGAATTTTGCACAATAGCTCCAATACTTGTTTATTTTTATGGAACCAATTATCTACTAGAAGACTACATCAATAAACCAAGATTTTGCAATAAATGCAAATCGTGGGGCCACTACACTTTTAGTTGTAGAAACAAGCCAAGATGTGGAAACTGTGGAGGTAATCACAGTGATCCTTGTAAACATGATGGACCCAAATGCCCCAATTGTAAAGGACCCCACGGACCAACGGCCGAAGATTGTCCTTATACCATTAAGGAAATGACAATAGTTTCCATAATGAATAGAGAAAAAATCCCGTATAAGTTGGCAAAATCCAGTTCTGAGGTAGCACAGAAACAAACTGCTGCAAACCCTCAGACAACAAACATTAAAGACCTCCAAAATGTTACAGCACCAAGCATCACTGCTTTATCCAAAACTAAAAAACTAACTCAAAAGGGTAATAATCCACTATTACCCCAGCCCTCATCTATGCCCTCAAAAAACCTAAAACAAAATAAACCGACTTCGTCGGAGATAAATAATTTTGTTCCAAATAATAGAAATAGAGAAACCAGTACTACAAATCCTAACGTGCAAAAAACTAAGGATTTATCAACTAGTACTGTTAATAACAAAGGGGGCGATATAAATAATATAAACAATATAAACTTTAACATTAATAGCGGGATTGATTCCTTTCCCCACATAAAAATTTTACAATACCTTAGTGATCTTTTGTTAGGGATTGTTCAAATCTCAAATTACCAGGGGGTACCTAGTGTACCGTACTTTAAACTACTAAATGATCTCCTTGAAAAACATTTGCATATTTAAATAGGAAATAGCTATAAGGTAATAATTATCATAATTTAAATGGACAAACAAGGGAAACATAAATTAACTATCTGGCAATGGAATAGCAGGGGTTTAAACATAAATAAACCTGAATTATTAATTAAAATTCAAAATTCCACTAAAAAACCTGACATCATTTGTATTCAGGAAACCCACACCCACAGTTCATCAAAATCCCAACCAAAAATTAAGGGATATTCCAAATATAAATACCTGACAAGGGCTAGCGGATTAAAGGGAGGTGGGTTAGGAATATTTATTAGTGACTTACTACCCAATACTTATTTTTGTACTAACACTAGCCAAAAACAAGATAATTCTACAGCAAACGCTGTAGAATATCAAGCAGTACATATACACGTTGGTTCTTTTTCATTTGAACTTCTTAACGTGTATGACCCTGGTGGAGCAGCTCCAGCGCTCTTACAAAACTATTTGCAGTTAAACAGCTGCATAAAAGAATACATGATTTGTGGAGATTTTAACGCCCACAATAAGTCATGGGGCGGTGATCATACTGACAAGCGAGGCTCATTGATTGAACAATGGGCACTCAGAAGAAACCTTGTCATACTAAACGACGGAACAAAAACCCGTCTATCACCAACAAATGGCTCCATGTCTGCATTAGATCTTACTATTTGTACGCCCAGATTGGCTGCAATCACCAACTGGGAAGTAGACAGAGAATCTACACTAGGTAGTGACCACTACCCAATAGTTATTGACATACACTTGTCAAAGCCAATCGATCCCATTAAAAAAACTTCCAAATGGATTTTAAACAAAGCAAACTGGACGAAATTCCGGACCCTACTGGAAAAAAAGACAATACATGATCTACAAGACGACAACATCGACCAGTTTAATAACAACATAATCCAGTGTATCAAGGAAGCAGCCAATAATAGCATTCCTTCCACGGGAACAAAAATTACAAATAAACAGCCCATACCTTGGTGGAACGACAACTGCAAGAAGGCGATCAAGGATAAGAAGAAAGCCCTCAACAGATTTAGGCACACTGGCAAGTCAACGGACTTCGATGACTACAAAAAAAAGGAAAAATTAGCAAAGCAGATCATCAAAACATCTAAAGAGACGTCGTGGCAAAACTACTGCTCCACTTTAATAATCAAACAGTCCAATTCCAAACAAATTTGGAATAAAATTAAATCCATGAAAAAAGGAATTAGCACGACTATACCAAATATCAAAGGAGCAATAACAAACATGGAAAAAGCTTCAGCGATAGCATCTCACTTTGCAGGAATGAGCAGCAACAAAAACCACACTGCAAAATTCCAAGCATATAGAGCAAAAGTGGAAAAACAGCAGTCACATCTCTTTATGGATAGAGAACCCAGAAACCCGTCTCTCAACGAACCCTTTACTAGAGAGGAATGGATAAATGCAATCAAACCAAAAAAGTCAACCTCACCAGGAGAAGACAACATGGGATACGAAATATATAAAAACATCCCAACCAACATGGAAATAGCTCTAATTGCTTTAATTAACCAATCATGGACCACGGGACAAATCCCCGAGAAATGGAAACAAGCAATAGTAGTACCAATCCCAAAAGCAGACAAGGACCCAACCGAAGTTTCATCATACAGACCCATCTCCCTTACGGACACCATATGTAAAGTAATGGAAACTATGGTTAACAACAGATTGAAACATCATTTAGAGAGTAAAAACCTTTTATCAAACAACCAGAGCGGCTTCCGGAATAATAGATCAACAATAGATCAGCTAGTCCGACTTGAATCCCAAATAAAACTAGCATTTCACAATAAAAGGAAAAAAAATCGACACTTGACCGCAATTTTTCTAGACCTTGAAAAGGCATTCGACTTGGTTTGGATAAATGGCCTTATAGCCAAACTTAACCACTACGGTATAAATGGTGAAATGCATGCCTGGATAAAACAATTTCTGTCTAATAGGCGCATCAGAGTTAGAATAGGAGATACACTCTCTGAGGAATTCCTATTGGAAAACGGCACACCTCAAGGTAGTGTCATTAGCCCTACGCTGTTCAACATTATGATTAATGATCTGGAAATCAACGTTGATCCCAAAGAATTAGACCTCTCGCAATTTGCAGACGATAGCGGTCTATGGAAAGATGGTGATCCAACAAGTCAAAAAGTCATCAACACCCTCCAAATCAGCCTCAACAAAATTGGAACTTGGGCTGACAAATGGGGGTTCAAACTCTCAAAGGGCAAAACAAGGGGTATAATTTTTTCGCCAAATCAAAAGAAAACAGTAGAAGCACCAAAGCTATACATTCAAGGGGAGTTAATTAAATTTGAAACAACAATCAAATTCCTGGGTATGACATTTGATCAATACCTAACATGGAAGTACCACATCCAAGATCTGATCCGTAGATGCAAAAAAGACATTTCCCTCATGAAAAATATCAAAGGATTAAAATGGGGATCTAACCAAAAAACTCTTCTGATGATCTACAGGGCCCTAATTAGATCCAAACTGGACTACGGATGTCAAGTATACGCATCTGCTAAACAAAGTCTTTTGGCGAAACTAGATCAAATACAAACTACAGCACTAAGGATTTGCACAGGTACCTTGAGAAGCACCTCAAAAGAAGAATTGCAAATCATCACTGGAGAAATGCCATTATCACTTAGAAGAGATGAGCTAACTCTTAGATATGCGGTCAGAATCTCAACTCATAACGCAAATCACCCCACCAGAACAACAATTAAAAATTGCAACAAAGCCTTTAGCAAAAGGTTAGTACCATCCCAACCTTCCGGGAAAAGGATTCACACCTTAAGCAAAGAACTAAGCATTAACAGCCTTCAAGCTGTTCAAATCGCCTATCCGGACAATACTCCCTGGATGAACATACCAATAAACATTAACTTTGAAGCCACAACATTTGGACCTAAAGAATCAATGGCGAACGAAATAAGAACAAAAATTCTCAATAACTTAGAAGTCAACTACAAGGATTATACCAAATTATACACTGATGGATCCAAATCAACAGATCCAGATAGAACAGCTGCAGCAGTCACCATTCCAGAGTTAAATATAACAATAGGGAGGCGACTCCCGGACCAATGTTCCATCTACACCACGGAATTTTGGGCTATCTTAGAGGCACTGAATCTAATCAAAATTAATAAATTTCCCAAATCACTCATCATCAGTGATTCTTTAAGTGTCCTAAAAACACTTGAATCTGGATGTTCAAAAGGGCGTGGCAACTATCAAAAGCTAACTAGGCTAACTGTCAATGATCTTGCTAACTTTAACCAAACAATTGAATTTATGTGGGTCCCATCTCATATAGATCTGTTTGGAAACGATCAAGCTGACCGTGCTGCAAAAAATAGCCTCAACAACGTGGAAATTGAATATATAGAGTACTCGGTAACAGAATTATATAATGTCATTACCAAAAGAATCATGTCAAAATGGCAACAACAATGGGATTCAAGCCAGAAAGGACGTAAACTATACTCTATCCAAAACCAAGTATCCAGGAATATTATTGGAGCAGAGATTAAACATACACATCTCGAAAGAATCTTCAATCGCATCAAAACAGGAAAAACTCTACTAGCCGGAAGTATGGGCAAATTCAGTAAATCCAACCCTGGAAGAAATACTTCTTGCCAATCTTGCAATCAATTAGAAGATCTATCACATGTTTTTAATGTGTGCCCAGCATATAGAGTAGCAAGAAATAAACTTGCAAGCTCTCTTATTAAAATAGGCTCGAGCACAACCTACCCATCATTTCTTAGTATCACAAACCCTAATCCCAACCTAACTGCAGAACTGATCCTATTATTCCTCAGGGAAATAGACAAGTCTGACAGTATTTAATACTGCACCCCATTCCAATTGTCCCTACCCAACCACTTATTTTTAAATGCCGGACGACAATTATACTAAATTATATTCGGGGGATTAAATTATTGGGTATATCACCTTCCTTCCAATGCAGTCTCGTTCCGCCTTTGCCTCTTCTGCTTCCGACGGCTGGTATCAATTAATTAGCATAACATTGTGCAATAATGCGTGGGGACGTGGCACTATTCCGTCCCCCGAAACAATTAATTAGCCCTTTTGGGGCATTAAACAGACGTAAATGCCCAATGGGCGAAAACGTCTTAAATCCAATTAATCAATCAATCAATCAACCAGTCTGGCCATCCATTGTTTGACTCATCCTACTACGAAGATGTGCTCAAGACTAGCTAAGCTGAACGAAGCTTATGTCACTCTGCATCGTATCAGACACAATCTGATGCCAAAGCCTGAAGAGATTGAGAATGTAAGAATGCTACAAGAAACGGAAGACCTCATAGAAGAACTCTTCAGAGAGGAAATTCAAAAAGAGAAAGAAGAATGGACTGAGAAGTATCGACTTCAAAAGCAGCAGAGAGAACAGAGAGAACAGCAGCAGCAGCAGCAACAACAGCAGCAGGAACCAGACAGAAGTTTTGTCGACTGTCGTGTGGACACAAAAGAGTTCTCTTTCTCTTTCCGAAGAAGCAGACCCTATCGTGTAGCCAAACGAGGACGCAATCTTAGACGATAAAAGATTGTCATCCTTCCTCGTACACACAAACACAAAAAACAGCCCTTTTCAGGGCTACCCAATATTCTCGAAAAGAATTAATCATTCAATTTGCTCATGGTATGTGAGGAAGTTAGAAAAAAATAGAAGTGAGTCTATAATCACTGTCTCTTTTTACTTTTGTTTTGAAGTGCGTCTATAAGCACAACGTATTTTTTTTTTTTTCAAAATAACTTGTTCAATTTATAATTAATAGGAGTCAAGTATAAAAGTGAGGGGTGTTTTCCATCACGTCCGCGTGTTTTGTTTTTTTGGTAATGATAGGGATAATGTAAGTTTTTGGATCTAGAGGGTGTTTTCCATCACGTCCGCGCTTGTGCTATATATAAAAAAGCACTCGTCAGTCTGGCTACCCATCGTTGGCGCATCAACACCAAAGATGAATAGAGTACAGAAATTAAGAGAACTTCAAATGCATCTGGAGAATGCTAGACGTCTCCTGGACGAACTGGCAATGGAGACCGAAGAAGAAGAGACCAGAGTTAAAGAAGAGGAGGAGAGGAAAAAGAAAGAAGAGGAGAAGGAAATGAAAAGGTCAATTTTGCCTCACCGCATGATGAGGCAAACTAGTGAAGTCAAGCCTATAGTGAGGACACCTTCACCAGAACCAGTTCGTCCACTACAGGCGCAACCCCCACTGCCTCATCCGCAACAACCACAGACTCATCCACGGTTGCGGAATAGAGGCAGAAATGAAGAGACTTTCACTATCCCTCAAACAGAAGATTGGGATAGTGAAGCCACTCATTCTCCCTCTGCGCTCCCAATCACAAGAGTGAATTGGGAGAATGATTGGAGTAGGAGATGTGTGTGTGGGGCTAGACCTGGGAGATGCCAGCATTAGCCAGGTGTAATTTGAAGTTTTAAAAACAGCCCTTCTCAGGGCTACCCAAATAACAAGAAAAGAAATACTATGTCAATTGCCAATGGGTGTGAGAGAGGAGTAGTGTGATTATAAACACTGACTCTATTTAGATGGTATATGGTGTGATTTTGGATAGTATATAGTAGGGTTTGTTATGGCTGCTTCCCCGTGTGTGTGGTTAGTATAGGGTGTGATTTTGGATAGTATATAGTAGGGTGTGTTTAGGCTGCTTCCCCGTGTGTGTGGCTAGTATAGGGTGTGATTTTGGATAGCATATAGTAGGGTTTGTTATGGCTGCTTCCCCGTGTGTGTGGTTAGTATAGGGTGTGATTTTGGATAGTATATAGTAGGGTGTGTTTTGGCTGCTTCCCCGTGTGTGTGGTTAGTATAGGGTGTGATTTTGGATAGCATATAGTAGGGTTTGTTATGGCTGCTTCCCCGTGTGTGTGGTTAGTATAGGGTGTGATTTTGGATAGTATATAGTAGGGTTTGTTTTGGCTGCTTCCCCGTGTGTGTGGTTAGTATAGGGTGTGATTTTGGATAGTATATAGTATGGTGTGTTTTTGGCTGCTTCCCCGTGTGTGTGGTTAGTATAGGGTGTGATTTTGGATAGTATATAGTATGGTGTGTTTTGGCTGCTTCCCCGTGTGTGTGGTTAGTATAGGGTGTGATTTTGGATAGTATATAGTATGGTTTTTGGATAGTATATAATATGAAAAGTGAATGTAGGGGGGTGTTTACTTTCACGTCCGTGCTTAAGATATATATACTCAAAGTGACTGACATTAGAACCATTCCACGGAATAACCATAGAAGATGGCGAAAGCATCAAGTTTATTCAACAATTTAAGACACAGCTATTTCTGGATATTAGACGGGGAATATGAAGTGGAAAAACTACATCATAAATGGAAGATTACGAAGAGTTTGGACTTTGCAAAAAGACTGAAAATAGCCAGGGAGCTCTTAGGAGGAATGCTAGAAGAAGAAGCCAAAAAGTTACGAGGCTGCATTAATCCACCCTATGTTAGAGTGGGGACATTGAAGCAAGTGATAGATATTGTCGAAAACGTCAAGTGTTTTTTGGATAATATCTTGACAGAGTACCCCCATGTCCAAAAGGGTTTGGACCCGCTCAAGAAAGCTGAAGAACTGATGAGAAAGGAACTATTAGAAGAAGTGAAGAAGATAAAAGATAACTGGAGTAAGGAGAGAAAGGAAAGAAAGGACAATGAAAACCAAAAAAAGAAAGAGGACTTTGAAAGATTAAATAACAATTGGATAAAGATACAAGAGAAGTTTAGAGCTATGGGACATCCTGACTGGATTCCCGAGGAAGAAAAGAAGAAGAAGGGAATTATTGGTAAAATCAAAAGGTGGTGGAACAAAGGCAGAAAATAAAAGAAGAAGTATCCAAAGGCCCTTTTCAGGGCCACTCATAGGTCTCGAAAAGATAGTAGCTTTCATTGCCACCCTTTTTTCCCTTGTCCCTATACAGACCCGCCATGTTCAATTTCCCTTGACGCTATATAGACCCACTATGTTCCATTTCCCTTGACGCTATACAGGCCCACCCTGTTCAATTTCCCTTGTCGCTATACAGGCCCACTATGTTCAATTTCCCTTGTCGCTATAGTACCCCAAGCTGTTTTGTCGCTATAGTGCCCCAAGCTGTTTTTGACTGGATTTTCCCTTGTCGCTATAAATCTTGTCGCCATAGTGCCCCAAGCACTTTTTGACTGGATTTTCCATTGTCGCTATAGTGCCCCCTATTACTACTGGTATTACGATGGTTAACGGTGACAGCAAGACATTTACTGAAAAGGCATCATTCACATTCCATATCGTGCCGAACGCCTTTTTTTATAGAGAGAAATAATGTAGCCTTCACGCACCTGGCTGATCCTCGCATCGACACTCATACCAAAAAGTACATTATTTTGAAACCTGGAGGTAGTAGTTCTTTAAGAGGTGTCATCATTGGCTTTCCCTTAAAAGGGGATCCCATTGTTATCAAAATCCTCCTCAAGAAAAAAACATTTTCCAAGGTCGCGATATAAGAAAATGAAAATTCCGAATGAAAGACCCTCCAAAACAGCAACTACACTCACGAAAGGCGCTTCGAAAAGGACGCAACATTACATTCACAAACAACGACCTGCAGCGACGGTGACGGCGTCTCCAGTAGCCTTAGGTTCTTCCACCTCTCCGTTGCTGGTGATAACTCCCAACCCCAAATTGACACACTTTATTCATAATTTGATAAAACAATGGAAACCCGCGTCTCCAAGAACGTTTCTTCCAGCCGTGACACCCTCGTCCTTTTTAGCTCCAGTGGCAGCGGCTCACAAAATATTTGCCCCCAAAATCAAGGGAGATCATGTATGTAACAGAATTTACTGGATTTATCCAAGCAAGAACTGAACCGTTATATTCCTTTGCGAACTCCTCCACGACGCGTGATGAATGTCATTAAGTTTGTTCGAAGTAAAACAATCAGTGGCAACGCATTTTAGCATATAAAAGACCTGAAGCAAACAATGGTGATCATTGCTTTTGTGCTCCTAAACGCCCAACGATGTCCCCTCAATATATATTGGGGTTGTATGCGTTCTCTTACGTTTCTATGTATAGTAGATTTTGGGTTTATTTTACTATTCCTGTGTGTTGATAGTAGATTTGGCGTTTGTATGCGTGCGCGTACGTTGTATTGATAGTAGATTTTGTTTTTTTTCCTTCTTATCTTCTGTGTTGATAGTAGATAATATCTTAGTTTAGTATCAGAGATCTTTTCATTTACGGCAGTGATTGTGACATTTAAAGTCGTGAGTTTGTCATTCGCGCCATTCAAAATTGAATAAACCAAAATGGCAACTAACCACATTGAAAAGATTCAGAAGTTACAAGACATTCACGACAATTTGGGGACAATAGAAAACAAATGTTAACAAAACTGGACTATGATTATTATTACAGTCCTCGTAGAATTAAGATGTAGATAAACAACTTGAGGAAGTGTAAAGACATGTTAAACGATCTCCTTAAATAAGAAAAGGAGCAGAAGTAGGGTGAATAGGACAAAACGAGAATGAGTGAATGGAATTTTAAAAATGGGAAAGGAATAATAAAATGATAGGGAAATAGAGAAAGAGATAGGAGGAGGAAAAATGAAAAAAGGAGAAGACAAAAGCGATGACACAACTAAGAAGATGGTGGAGGAAGTAAAGAAACTAGAAGAACAAGACGGATAAGAAGAAAACCAACAGCCCTTTCCAGGGCCACTCACATGCCTCGAAAAGATTTGCATTCAGCAAGTTAAATAAAAATACAAGATGATAATAATAATAAAAGAAGGTTTTCAAATATACAAATCGATTTATAGTTGTGAATAATAATAATAATAATAATAATAATAATAATAATAATAATAATAATAATAATGAATTTGTTATTTGAGCCAACATTTTCAAACAAGAGAAGAACACCACCAACTGTCTCAGTATTGATCAAGAAATAGATTTGTTTGACATGCTATTTCTTTCATTCAGGCATTATAATTTGTTTGTTTATATATCATTTTGTGAGTATTTGTGATCATATGCTATTTTCATGTGGTTTATTTACATACACTTTTTATTTTTCCTTTGTTATCTCAAGGCGGCTAATGTCCTTTTGGACATTATATCTCGTATTTTGTATAGCTTGTCGGCATTATAAACATGACAGGATTTAGGAATGATTGAAATTTGTTATACATTCAAGGTAGGATGTTAGTACGTTCCATTTCTCTTGGAGTAGCTTATGTCCTTATTGCTTCTTATGACTTAGAAAGAAGATAGGTATGAGTTCACGGCTAGCATTAACTTCGTGTTTACAAGTACTACTTATACAGAATTTCAACACTTGAAGTGGCCAACGTCTTACATACAAGTACACATCTTGAACTAACATGGAGACAGTTGTTATTTGGTGCGAACGTGACATTACTCCTAAGAGAGATAAAATAGTTTCTTCAGATGAATCACATTATTCTTTGAATGATCTCAGCTCTTTCATTCAAGTATAGAAGTAGCGTTATCATTGCCCGTGTAACGGAGTTTTTATTTTGAGAGGTTTTTATCTTGTACACAATGGCAGAATTAACGCCTGTTGTAATTTTGAATGGGGTTTTTGCATTGTACACAACGGTAGTATTAACGCCAGTGATAATTCGAGTGGGTTTTTATACTGTGCACGAGCGAAGAATTACTGCCAGTTGTAATAGAATCAAACGCTATTTTGTAATGTCACCGAACAATTTAGACCGGATTTTGCTTATTTTCCTTTCTAATTTGCAGCGAAACATTTTCATCATTATTAAAAACTGACATTTCTTTTAATTCTGTTAACTGTAGCTCTTTCGACCTTACGATGTCTTTGTGGCGTTTTAAATTACTCTCTGCTTTCAGTCAAATATTTTGTTTATTCATCTAATATATTGTAACATTATTGTTTCTTTAATATCCTGTAACATTATTAATATTTATTTAATATATTGTAATATATTGCAAAACTATTCTGATTTATTGAATATAGTGTAACGTTATTATTTATTCATTTAATATACATTACATTATTATTATTATTATTATTATTATTATTAGTAGTAGTAGTAGTAGTAGTAGTAGTAGTAGTAGTAGTAGTATCAGTAGTAATAATAATAATAATAAGGACTTTGTATAGCGCCTAATCTTTAGAAGTCTAAGCGCTTTACACCATCAATAATGATATGATTACACTACAGAAAATAAAATTGGAAAACATAAAAACATGCTGAAAACATATAAGATACAAAACATGATTAGGTCTCTAAGTTTGTCCCTGCAGTCGAAACAGGTGAGTTTTAAGAGCACTCTTACAAAGGACCACTGTGTCTTTGTGTCTAATTTCAATGGGCAATTCGTTCCACGTCGCTGGGCCCTGGTATGCAAAAAAACGTTGTCCATCTGACTTTGTTTTCACCGTGGGAACAATGAGTATACAATTATCAGAAGAAGAGCGTAAGTATCTAGCTGGTGTATACACATGGGTGAGGCTGGATAGGTTTGTTGTACTGGAGTCTGTCTGTGAAACATAGCACAGAGAACAAATTTTGTGTTTGATTCTGTATCGAATCCATAGCCAGTGTAGGGTACAAAGCAGTGGTGAAGTGTGCTCTGATCAAGGTACTCAAAAGATGATCCGTGCAGCTGTGTTTGGAACTTTTAGAAGGCCTGATTCATACAACAGAGAGCACAAGTCAAAGCGGTAGTCACATGATACAAACGAAAATAGCATCAGTCTTAATAGAAGCAAAATATACCTGAAGAAAGCAGAGAAAACCTGTCATCACATAAGATGAGACATGATTTGCTTGTTCTCTTCAGTCTATCAAGCTTCTAGCTTACATTCAAACTTGACGCAGTCTATATGTTTAGTTTCTTCTTATGTAAGTTTCTTATTTTCATTTAGTGTTGATAATTTCATTATTTTATTAAACTTCTTTGTTCTTATTGTAACTAGTGATTACGTTTATGCGTCAGCCTGAACTTGTGGTTATATTTGTCATTGAATTTGGAGCTTCATAACATAACACTCCTTTATGTGGAAATGTCAAATTATGATGAATATTATGCAGATTCCAATCATCTTCATATTTTTTATGAAATATATTTTAGGGAAATTCGATCTGCCATCCAACATGTCCACCTATGTCCACGTATAAAGTAAATTTGAAACGTCTTTGAGTAACTAAAACATAAAACAAATAAAACGGGGAATTCTCAATCACTTTCGATCATTGAATGTAATTTTCTAGCTTTGTGACCAAAGCCTTCCAATTATACATGAACAAAAATAAAGGTCAAATATAAACGATCATCTAAATGTTTATCAACATTCTACATAATTAACTAAATTCTTCAGACCCCTGAAGTCATGTGTTAAAGCGTTCTTCACCGGCTCTATTTCTCGTACAATTATACTTCTCCCATCAGTTTTTACAAGTTTCCTTGTCGACTCTATTTCTTTTATAATTGTGCTTTTGCCATCAGTTGTTAAGCTTTCCTTATCTATTTTATTTCTGTTCAATTTATTCTTTTTGTTTTTGTTTTTAGCCTACCTCGTCACTAATTGTCATCCACTTCACTGTGCCTCCCAGAAAATGAGACGAGGTCCCGATTATTAAGTATAGAACTCCAAATAGTCTATATTCAGTAAAGAACATTTCAGTATAGAAATTTCATCCTGGGGTGGGACAGGTGCTCTCGTCTTTAACGTTTGCAGAATGTGATCTGAAAAAAGAGATTTATTTATTATCACAAATCGGTGACTGTCAGATTGTTAAGTAGTTTAGGAAAACGCCGAGTCACTTTAGAAACAATGATTCTTTAAGAAAATACATGTATGGACTATTACTGAAATTAATTCAAACCTAGAAATCACATGATTCATTATGCATAGGTTACAAACTTTATCAATTGATGAATGAAATGTAGAGACAAGATAAACAACCAGACTGATTGTGTCATTGAAGATCTTATAACAGATTCCTTCACCAAAACGTTTTGAAAAAATCGTTCTCATTCCAAAATAAGTATAAAAATTAATTTGAAACAGTACGAAACCATCAAAAACAAATAGAGAGGCATCAAACTTCGATTGTAGTTAGATCCTAAATCCTACAAATGTCATGTTGATAATAAACTTGAAAGCAAGGAAAAAAGGAGAATGATTAACTGACCTTCAGAGAGGTAATAAAGCTGGATAAATAACTAATAATTAAGCAAAATAAGTAAATTAGTGAGAGAAATTTGTGTGCGTAAATTATATCATGAATCGCAGCACCATTATGAGAAATACGATGCATCATTTTGAGTTAAAGGTTTTGCTATTTTTTTGCTGAAAAGAGAATGCAATATCTTCGATTTAAAACAGTAAACTGTAACTGTTAAAATGCCGATTTTATCATAGTTACCTTGGTTTTTGTTGAATTCGAAATTTACCGGCAGAATTTCTTGTCAGATCTTGCTTTTCTAACCATAGAATAAAATATTAAATATTGGTCTTGTATAAACTTTCTCACTTTAAGATAATTTATCACGTTTATGAAGCATACAAGCGTTATTGCAAATAAATAGACTCAAAAGATAAATTATCTATGAATATTCTGGCCTTGTGATAACCATATTAGAACATATGAGAGAGCCACGTGTTGACAAAATAATCCATTCCTTTATTTCTAGTTGTTTCACAACGGCCGTGATCTTCATCCTTAAATACCAAGCGAGTGATATATTTTAAAATATATTTTTACTTGCAAAAATATATTGATAATTTTAAAAATATATTTAACTAGTTAAATGCCGGAACAGATGTGGTGAAAACCGGATAAGGCAATAGTTTGCATGGAAAAATTTTTTGGAAAGAAAGATGAATTTAATCAGTAAAGTAACTGCTAAAGTAAAGAAGAAAAAAATAAAAAATAAAAAAAGCGAAAATACACACCTAGAAGAAAATAGCAAATAAAAAACAATGCTATCTTCTTACCAGGTGAGTGCTATGCATTTGTTGATTCAACCACGGGTGGTCGAGTGTTTTGCTGTGGGTCGGTGGTTCTTCTCATGTTCTTCCTGTATTAAAAATGAAGAACGACAGTGATTTACTGCTGTTTCCATTAACGTTACTACCTTCGTAAGAGCGTGTTTTGGTACAATGAATATCCAAAGTCAAAGTGATACACAGTGTAACGAAAATAGAGTAAACTATTTTAAGGACTTTAATTTGACTTTTTGTTGTTGTCATATCTTACATATTGTTTCGTTATACTTTTGAAGCAAGAAGACTTTTAAAGATTTACAGGTGTTTGGATTACATTGTGGCATACGAAATCACAAAAGGCATAACATTGTTGCATACTAAATCCAAGCAGGTGGTTGTTATCCAAGTACACGGTACATTATCCGAGGTTTAGATTCGTGTGTATGAATCTTCTGCCAATACAGTTTCTAGAATGAGTTAACTATATGTTACGTATTATGCATTTAAAAGATGCATATGAAATTTAGGTGTCAAGTCTTTCGTAGAGAGTTGGCTGTTAAGTTACTTGGAATTTTTTGTCCCCCACACGCATGTAATTCCAGCTGTGAATACTACTTATATCAAGATGCGAGGATATGCATACAAGAAAAAGTAAATGATAAATGTTGATAAAGCATGCTAACCTGTACAGAAACTGATCGATCCGTTCATAGTATTTAATTTTTTAAACCAATTTTTTAAATTTGAAAATAAGATATTGCTAAAGGATAAAAATGGCTATTAACTGAAACAGTGCTAAGATGTCAAGTAGCTCATATAAGTGGATTGCAACATTCATAACTGGTAATCAGATTGGAATACATACGGTCTTGAGTGTCTTAATTAAATTATTATCTGGACGATAGTATGCAATTCGTTTCATTCAACGACACATTTGATAAAGATTCTAAATCCGTTCGACTTAAGTAGACGATACGGAGCGGCATTTATTTATTAAATAATAAGCTAATATTTACTTGAAAGTAATTCTGACTGTTCACTTGTCACGAATTTTATACCTTTTCCAATTACATATTTCTTAAAACAATCTAGGTGGTCGAATGATCATTTTGATCAGTGCAGTTATTTTACAAGTACGTTTTTACATATAAATATTTTGACGCATACTAGTTCATTGTAACAGCGTCGTTTTATCTATTGTTCTACATATAAAGGTACATTTATTTGCTTTACATGTCAAATATACGCTTCTTTGTATTTCCATGTTTTAGCATTCGCCTGACACCACCGTCATGAAACTTTACTTAAATTAGAATTTAGCTCGAAAATATTTCAATTTCAAAGATTGCATTTGTACATTTCGAGTAACATTTCAATTCCTCGGTAGTGTGAATAACTTGAAATGTTGAGCATTGAAGTCAAAATTGTCACCGACAATTACTCAGTCGAAAGTAAAATATTTTATGAAAATCGCATTTGTTCTTGGCTATATTCATCTGTACCAAAGATAAGCATGACCAGAGGATGCTGAGATTCCTATCTATAAGCAGTTTGAAAATTATATTACGTGACATGTCTTCCTTGTCATGAATGGAACATGTCACTGAATTTTTAATTCCTTTTAATTTCAAGTCCTGTTCCGGCTCTGTTATATTTGTGTAATAAGAAGCGTTTCATAAGGAGAGAGAGAGAGAGAGAGAGAGAGAGAGAGAGAGAGAGAGAGAGAGAGAGAGAGAGAGAGAGAGAGAGAGAGAGAGAGAGAGAGAGATTCATCAGTTAACATGCAATTTTATTTTATCAATGCATATTTACATAGCATGTGTCATCACATGCCATTATTTAGTATAAATCGTTAAAGGCCATTGGTCGATCTAAAATGCTATAAAGAGACAGAACTCTCCTAGGTGTCACACCGAGATTGATAAACTATCTTGTTTTCTGACATAATGGTTCGATAACCATGTGAAGTTCTCGCCTTAAGATACATCTTGACCTATTAAGGAGAACCCCTTTAAAGTGGATTTAAGGTGTGAAGGGTATTATCTTAGTTAACACCGTTTACCCAATACAGATATATGATAGCAGGAAACATTAGACATAAAGTTAAGACCGTTAGGCAATTTTTTAAAATTTCTTTTTCTTTTTCATTATTTGAGTCTTGTTCTTAGATTCAACGAGTTCTTCTGTAGTTCACAGGTTTAAGATCGTTTCTAGCTTTTGCGTTTAGTATTTGTTTTTGGATGCAAGTCGCTATTCCGATGACAAAAAGCTTGATTATATCGAAATGTCGGGAAACCATTTAGTAATGACGTCATCGCCAATGATCGTGTGTAAGTGTTTTGTGAGTTGTAGTGGCGTTGGGAAGTAATTGCAGTTGGTGCTTCTTCACTGAAAGTGTGGTCAGGACAAGATATGTTTTCTTCAACTGGACACCTGTCCAGCTTCTTTGTGGTTGGATCAGATCTGTGAATTCTGATCTTTTAGTATCGATATTTGGTTTCTCCGACATTATATGTGATGAGATGACCTATATTCTCAGTTTTGCACGTTCTTGTTTGGACCATATATATTTTCAAGTTTTCGTTCGTCGCTGTGCTAGAGAATGTAAAGGACTCTGTCATAGGTTGACAGGGTTAGCACCTTTTACCCCCACAGTGACCAGATTTGCAAGGACGCTCTGAGATGGCCTTTATCTCATCTGACTTGGATTTTGCTTTATCTATCTGCTTGGGTAGCCGAAAACCGTATTGCGATATAAGAAACAAATATTGCAATACAATGACACTTAATACACACAACAAAACAATCACTATAACATTTACTACAAGAGATGTTATCTTGTAAGACTTCAAATTGTAGTCAAATGAATATATAACATCAACATAAACATGAAACCAATCTACAAACACCTAAAATCAGTCAAATTATCAGAAACAAAATCTCACTAATAATAATAATAATAATAATAATAATAATAATAATAATGACTTTTTATAGCGTCTAATCTTTCAAAGTTCTAAGCGCTTTACACCATTATACACCACCTATAATATAAAATATATATAATGATATGATTATATAAAGAAACCACTATGACCTTAGAAAATGTAAAAACATGCTGCAAATATTTAAGGTAGGACACATTACTATGTATTTAAGTTTGTTCTTGCAGTCGAAATAGATGAGTTTTAGGAGCACTCTTGAATGGGGTCACTGTGTCTTGGTTTTTAAGTTCATTGGGAACTTCGTTCCACGTTGACGGGCCCTGGTATGCAAACGAACGTTGTCCATATGACTTCATTGTCATAGTGGAAATAAAATAATAAGTATACGACTGTCAGAAGAGTAGCATAAGTATCTTGCTGTGATCTACACATGGGTGACGTCGGATAGGTATGTTGGACTGGAGTCCGTCAGTGAAGCGTGGTTCAGAGAACAAATTTTGTTTGATTCTGGATTGAATGGATAGCGGTGAGCACGGGAAGCTGTGTTATGATTGAAGTTTTGGGAGAAGATTTTGGCACGAAACAGACGGAATTGAGATACAATAGTCCAGTCTTAATGAACGCACAAGTGTTTCAGTGGCATCATCTGAAATATATTTGTGAATGGCACTGATGGGTCTTAGCCCAAGATATGCAGCCTTGCATATGTTCATGACATGTTGGTGAAATGTGAGAGTACTGTCCAGAGTAACACCTAGGTGTCGTACTGTTTTAGTACAGTTGTAAGGGCGAGATGTAGACTGTACATTGCTAAAAAGAAAGTTTGTATTCAGATGAGATACATGATGGGATAGAACAACTGTTTCTAAGAATATTTGTATGAATGAGATATTAGAAACTGGGTGCTAGTTATTTAAATCATTATGGTTGAGTGTTTGTTTCTTCTGCAGAGGCTTTACAATGTCAGTTTGGAAAAATATGATGAAAATTCCCCAGATGGTAGAGAGGTATTAAAAACATCAGTTAGTGAAGGAAATACTGGATCTAAACACTCAAGCAGCAATGATGTTGGAATGGGATCAAAGTCACATGACTTTGTGGTACTCCTCATCACAATTCTATGTACTAAATACATAGAAACAGGTTCATATGCTGCTAAGTGTTGCCTGAAATTGTTTTTTCAAGCTTATCTCTAATGGTTTGTACTTTGTCAAGGAATACATTTGCAAAACAGGTACGGAAGGTCTACTGTAGAGAAGGTAGTTGGAAGTACTGTACATTTGTCCTTGACATTAGCTTGTTCGTAATCTAGAAGATATCTTTTTAGTGGGAATTTTCCATGATATTAGTACTGCAGTGGGCTGATTTCGCTGCATGGATTTATATTTGTGATTTCTTGTGGAAGACACTTCATTGACTTGCTTATGGATAGTGAGTATGACGGAAACCAAAGTCTTTCAGCTTTACGGCGGTCTCTGTTAGCAGTGCGATGCTGGTCCCTAACACTACAATACCACGGAAAACACTTTTGAATTGATACTATGCTCTTGGCTGCTTATACATGTTTGTCAAGCAATGAACACGCAGGCATTTAGTGAGCTGTTCTGCTGTTGGAGGTAAGCACGTTTGCTTGGATGTTATGCATTAGTTCGGTTCTATTTATCACACGGAGAGGGTTTTCTTAGTAGCAAATAAAGGTATTGGGTTAGAGACTGATACGTCAAGGTGGCATATGATGCAGCGGTGATCTGATGCAAGTTCGTGGGATACCAGGGATAACCGTAGAATATTATCGTCAGGTCTATATAGAATCCAGTCAAAAATGTGAACATGTTTATGGGTGAATTAGTTAACTATTTGAGGTTGAAAATATGAATGGAATCTAGGAGTCTTAATGTGTATGGGTTTCCAGGACAGTCAAAGTGAAAGTTGAAACCTCGAATGATAATCAGGTTTCCGCCTGTTGAATTTCTAGTTTACACGAGATTCGGAAACTGCTCAGAAAGAAAGATTCAGTCAGCTTGTTTTTTATTACTAGGAGGAGGCGGTAATGGCAGAAATATGGACTGACCTTTGTTCGAGTGTGAGTGTGGTACGGACTAGTTCAAACAATATGTGGTAGAAATTGAAGGTTGTGGTGTGGTTAAGACGTTTGCTAATGGAGTTCTTTGCGATGACAGCAATTCAACATCCGCGGGAGAGGCAAGGGGATGGAGAAACGACTTGATGGAGTTACCGGTGGGTGCTAAATTCGCCACCATGGGCTCATCGTCTGATGTTTTCAACCATGTTTCTGTCAGGAAAAGACGTCGATATTCTTATCGTTGATAAAATTAACTATTTATGTGCGCTTTTCCGGTAGTCATACTGAATGGGCATTGAATATTGCAATGCGCAGTGGTATCTCTTGGATAGTTAACACAAAGGTTTAATATTTAATTTGAATAAAGGATTTAAATTAGGTTATCTAAAGTAAAGGAGATAATTGGAATTCTTCTTCCTTTTCTACGCCGGCCAGTTTTTTAACCTCGTTTTTTCCGCTTCTGTTTACATTTTATTTAATGTTGAATTTAGTCTCAGTTCTGTTCGTCTATAGCACAATGTAGCGTGGAGAGCCAAGGGCTATTCATTTAAAGGTTCCGTCATAGCAAAAACGGGTTTGACTGGTGAGTATTACGTAATGGCGATATGTTTAAAATAACAAAAAACGCTGTAGCAGTGGAGCAAAACAGATGTGAAAAAGTCTAATTGTTTGAATTTTAACGCTTTTGTACTTCTGTTTGTCTTGTTTGTTTTGGGTTTGCCTTATAACAATATCTCAGTGAGAGTCAAAAGCGCTCAAGCTTGTTTTGCTCTGTTCGTATTCGGTGTGTTACATTTATCCTAATCAGTTAGTGACACACACTATCCCTTGTGGGATCCAGTACAATTGCAATGACTGTTATTTGCAATATGAGTTGAGTGAGTGAACGAAATAGATGTCTTAAGATGAAAATTGTTATTATATTATGTGGAAACCTCTTTATATCATGTGCTTTTGTATTTTTATAATGTGGAAACTTCTTTATATGCGGTGCTTTTGTCCAGGTATGATGTACAATCTTCTTTATATGATGTGCTGTCGTCCTTATATGATGTGCAAACTTCTTTATATGTGGTTTTTCTTGTCTTTATATAATATTCAAACTTCTTTATATGTGGTGGTTTCGTCATTATATGATGTGCAAACTTCTTATATGCAGTGCCTCCGTCGTCATATGATGTGCAAATGTACACCCAGCTTTGTTGAGTGTGAAACGTAGCACGTTGACGTTGAAAGCTTTGTTCAAGAACAAAGGACCCGTTTAGACGTCGTAAATCTCACCGCGTCAACAGACAGAACTCACCACCTTAAACAAACCAGCAGGCAAAACTCAAGCGGGTAACATCCTAGATTTCTTGTTTATGATTATGTAATGTTATCACATATAATTGTATCAAGAGTAATGAGATCAAATGACACCAGAAGTTAATTTATTTCACACGTCAATCTTATGTAATTTCCTGAAAATGAAATTACTTTTCGATGTATGCTAAAAAGGTTATATTAAAAATCCTTTCGAAGTCTTCCATTTACATTGCAAATACGAATGACATGGACATAATCTCAAAGCATAAAGTTCAATTTTGTTTGCGTTGGTCTCAAAGTTTTAAATTAAAAAGTTTAATAGAATGCACAAGATGATATATTCTATTATAGAATACACTATATGTAACATTATGTTATAAAATGAACAAGATGTAATATTTTGTTATAGAACACACAAGATGTAATATTCTATTATAGAACACACACACACACACACTATGTAATATTCTATTACAGAATGCACAATATGTAATATTCTATAATATAATGAATAAGATGTAAAATTCTAATACAGAATGCACAATATGTAATATTCTATAATATAATGAACAATATGTAAAATTCTAATATAGAACACAAAAGATGTAAAATTCTATTATAGAATTCGCAAGATGTCTCAGACTCTTATTGAATGCACAAGATGTAATATTATATTATATTACGGAATGCAAGTTGTACTATTCTGTAATATAATGCACAAGATGTTACATTCTGTTACATAGGTACAATAAGTAATATTCTGTTTAAGAATGCATACAATGCAATATTATATTATAGAATTCACAAGATGTAATATTCTGTTTAAGAATTCATAAGATGTAATATTCTATTATAGAATTCATAAGATGTAATATTTTATTATGCATGAATCCTTATTATAATGACAAAATTGTAGGGAAATCAGACGGGGACTTACTAAATTTTAAATCATATACAAATTGTATCTACATCTGCGAAAACTACACAAATCTGTGGCGTACCATTAAACATTAAATCTTTTGTAGTATATTTTCTTGAAGCTTATTGTGACATGAATTAGTTGTTTGATCCATAGGAATTACTGATGTGACGTGACAACTTTTGTAGACCAAAGTTTTAATGAAGATGTAAGCAACAGAGAAGGTCAGGGTTCTGTGTGCTTATCGTTCTGTTTTTCATTCTACAAATTTCCCAAAGACTGCATATTATTCTCGACCGTTATCTACCGTAGAGATCTGAATTTTCAGTTTGGTTGTATGAGATACAACCAGTCATAAAATATTGCGCTTGAAACTGAATTTTAAAAGGTTTAGCATGTTCCTTGAAATTGGAATATAAGTATATCCCTGTAGTGTTGACGTAGCTTGATGATTATAAATACTCCATTGTAAAGCTAGATATGTATTGATTTATATAATCATCACTTTTTGTATAGACATGGATTGATTTATATAAAAAGAACCATGCAGTGTAGATATATATTGATTTATTTAAATTTTACACTCATGCGCAGACATGGAATGATTATAGGAATGATTATATAAAATTTTAATGTAGACAATGATTGTTTATTGAAGGAAATGCTATATAATAAATTAAAAAAAAGTAACTTGATTCAGTATCAGATTATATATATATATATATATATATATATATATATATATATATATATATATATATATATATATATATACCTTCCTTGAATTGTATCGCATAAAAAATTATGTCTGATTCGTCATTAGGATTCTATTAAAATCAAATTTCTGCTATTTAATATGGTCAACTAATGTTGATCACACGATACACAAAACTACCAAGGAACGTGACAAGAAAAGCATATATTCAGGTAGATAATTGACTTTCTGTAGGTCATGATGTATATCTAATATTACACCTAACCAAGAAAATGATAAAGATTAATAACGCCGAATAGTATTAAATTTTCAACCGTATACAACACTAAGATGTTATACGATATTATGTATAATATCACGGCCAAAACATTCAATGAGAATATTCCCCATTTATTTATAAGAGGATATTCCAAGTTTATAAGACGATATTCTTCATTTATTTATCACATTAATAGCGGATATTCCCTAGTTATAAGTGGTATTTCCCGTTTAGTTATATCAGTATCTTTTCTATTTGTAAGAGGATATTCCCCATGTGTTTATAAAACGATATTCCCTATTTATGTTGGTGGGGAGAATCTTTGAACTTTAAGAGTTCAAACATATCGATGTTTAAAATTCTTGCAATACTCAGAGACATTTATCCCTGCTTACACCGCTGTTATATCAAATATATATTTTGGATTTCGAACATGACATGAACCTACGCTATGATCCTAAAAGGTCAGAACGTTCTTGTACTGGTGAAGCTGTACACTCGTCATTGTATATAGTGATTCCAAGAACACAAAAAACCAACAACGAAAATGTGTAATCTATCCTAAATATACTTAATTTGTATCTAATGTTTAAAATTGTTTTGGATATTGAAGTATTCTTTGCAAGTCTTAGGCAATATTGCAGTTGGAATCAAGTTTAATGCTACAGTGTAAAGTATTTATTGAGGAAAACACATAAAGCCAAACAAACCCAAAACAAACAAACAAAACTAAAATAAAATAAATGTTACAACTCGAACGTGGCACAAACTTAGCTGGAGCACCCCCCCCCCCAATCGTGCAATGTTCATTAAAAAGGTGTCAGCTAATCGTCTCATTTTATCTTTCGCTCTTGAAGCTTAATAAGTGCAGTGCTAGCCACTTGAAAGTCGACACGGCTAACTCCCGACTGAACCTTTAATCTTTAAGATTATTTGAAGAGTTGAAGCAGTACATTGATAAATATTATCTTCTCTAACTTCCTGCACGTACTTAATTTATTTACAAGCCAAGACAACATTATAACAAGGTGGGGGTCGTACATTACATTCAGTCTCAATATGGTTGACATCGAGGTCGCACTTTTCCTTCCGAATGAATATAGTTGACATCGAGGTCGTACCTTTCCTTCAGTCTAAATACGGTTAACATCGAAGTCGTACTTTTCGTACAATCTAAATATGGTTTACATCCAGTCGTATATATCATTCAATCTAAATATGTTTAGCATCCAGTCGTACCTTTCTTTCAATCTAAATATGGCTACCATCCAGTCGTACATATCATTCAGTCTAAATGCGGTTAACATAGAGGTCGTACCTTTCTTTCAATCTAACTATGGTTAACATCCAGTTGTACATATCTTTCAATCTAAATATGGTTAACATCCAGTCGTACATATCTTTCAGTCTAAATATGGTTAACATCAAGTCGTATCTATCCTTCAGTCCAAATATGGTTAACATCCAGTTGTATATATCATTCAGTCTAAATATGGTTAACATCCAGTCGTACATATCTTTCAGTCTAAATATGGTTAACATCGAGGTCATACCTTTCTTTCAATCTAAATTTGGCTACCATCCAGTCGTACATATCTTTCAGTCTAAATATGGTTAAGATCGAGAAAATATTTCTTTATCATGATTTGATTGGCTGTTAGACCTAGGAAAATACAATGATGGGCAAATGAAGCATCACCAATTATTAAGCAGCATCGATTGGTTATATAAAGAGACCAGTTGGACTGCTGTTTCCCACGCCACGAAGTTGACTAATAGGAGTTTCTCTTATGTTTGATAAAGTCATGAAACAAAGTTCCACCTACTCGGACTAATCATGTTTTTGTGTTTTGCTTTGTGTTTCTGTTTGTTGATTTTTAAAGGTTGAGTCATATCGTTTCAGTGTCTGCAATGTGGCAATATGTAGTCATCTCTAGCAGACATGTGACATATCCCACCCAGTCACATTAACCTGATACCAGGCCGACCAGTTCTAACACTAACCTCTTAATGCTGAGCGCCAAACGAGGAAGCTGCTAGCAACATTTTTATGTCTTTTGTATGACTCGGTTACTTATTTTACTCGTATTCAGCTATTCACCCCCCCCCCCCCGGATTATTAGGGTCCAAATCTAAATTTCAACACACTTGGGAATGTAAGACGCGTTGTGAATGGTCGAATGTCACATTTTTTAGCTGTAAAATCGATAATCAACACAGTGCACATTCGGGTTTTTCTACCCAAAATCCATCTCGAAAATATTTGGAAATTATTCGGAACTAAAAATAGGGAATCGATCTGAAGAATTTTTTTAATTTTCTTTATAGTGAATAATATTACATTACAGTAACATAAAATGAAATTACTTTTTAAACTGACAATTAAACAATTAAAATATAATAAATCAGATATATGTAACAAGATCGATATGTGCATGTATAATTCATTCAATTGTATTATGAAATATTAACTTAAATTTTTCTTGTGCCACTGTTGAGCTGATGCCACCGTTGGGCTGATGCACTGCGCATGTGTTCAGTGTGCTTAATGGGTACTCCAGTACTTAGTATGTTTATTTCTATAGAATGTTGTGTTTCGATGCACTAAACCCTCGATACGGATTTTACTCCCTGCTCTACGACGCTCTAACGGAGTTTTCATGATAACCATAACTCGAACTAGATTTTCCTACGGAATCTACTGGATCTGGAATTTTGAGTATTCCAACTCCTCCAAACAACAGAAACTCACATAAAATTTCTTTACTAGAACTTTATCTGCTCCCCGGCAAGACTGATGGAAAACTTCTTTGCTCCCAAATATTACTTTACAAGATAAACATTTCCATCGAAAACCAGAGTTCTGTCCTGTCATGTTATGTTTTGTGAGGTATGCCATCTCCAATTGAAAATCTTTACAGACTGGTATTTCATAAAACGTGAAATATGAAAAAAGCACAATTGTAATGCTTCGATAAATATTGAACCATTTATAAGAAATACAATATGAATATCAGTTCCACACGTTATAGAACGTTAGATACACGACGTTATTAAACAGTTCTTCACACTATAGGTTTCCCTCTCATGGCCACTATTTGTACAGATTCTCTTTGTAACAAGTAAACAAATACGGTCAACTTCTTTTTACACATTTGAATCAGCTTTTATATGATGCCTGATTTTCATTGCTGCATTGAATATTTACAAAATTTCTCTTGCCAATTCATAAATTTTATTCGACAAATCAGGCATACAATCTACTACTGGTTAACTTTCTTTACTTTTTCTTTTCAAGTGTCAAAAGCATTTTTACGGGCAGAAAAACAGGCAGCTAAATAAATATAATGTCATTAAGTGAAACACCTTTGCTATTATGTACAGATACAGATGCTCTGTTTGCTAGCTTTAAAATCTCTGTCTGTCTGTCTGTCTGTCTCTGTCTGTCTGTCTCTGTCTCTCTGTCTCTCTCTGTCTGTCTGTCTGTCTGTCTGTCTCTCTCTCTGTCTGTCTCTCTCTCTCTCTCTCTCTCTCTCTCTCTCTCTCTCTCTCTCTCTCTCTCTCTCTCTCTCTATATATATATATATATATATATATATATATATATATATATATATATATATATATACCTGTCCTTAAATTTCTCTACTATAAAGATTATGGTAGAAATATTTGATGCAAGTAAACATCACCATTAATTTTCTCCTTGTCAAACCATACTTCTCTTGTCTTATTAAATGATTTGCTAAAGTTGTACCTGAACTACCCTCTCAGAAAGCAGAGCACCGATTTCCAGAGACAAGACAAAATAGGCTTAGTTCCTATATCGAATTTCAAGCACTAATTCAAACGTCAAAGGACTTTTGACAGCTATCATTTCAGTCAAAATGATGGTTTTCTCTGTGAGAGGTCTAGTGATATCTGCTATGAATTACCGATACATTAGACACAACTTTGACTTTCTGGGATACAGACCAAGTTTTTGACTGCTTCACTTTTACATGTCTCAAAAGAGACACCATTTCTACTAACGACATGATCGAGGAATTCCACCTTTTCTTTCAGAAATGTGTACGTCTTGAGACTGAGGATTAAATTAGCTTGTCTTAGGCGTGCCAGCACCAGTCTTTTGTTTTCTATATGTTTTCAAAATTAGTGTCAAAATAAATGTCATCAAGATATACCAAGTGAATATGACAATAGACCATACTGTAGTGTAAACTGTCGTATCCATTCCAAAAGAAAGGTTAAAGCTGTCTTATGCATATCTTATTGGGCGATACCAGCGTGTTAATATCCCGACTTTGAGTCTAAAGTGGAAAAATAAATCTTACTTCGTTTAGAGCATCGAATGTGTCATCGATACGTGCTATGATATGGGTGTCCTTGTGGATAATGTGGTTTAGCTTTCTATATTCTAGGATGATATTCAAATTAGAATGATCGGAGCGCACGGAGGTTGATGGTCGTGTGGATCCCGCCTCTGAGGGCACTTTGCACATGCATCATGAGAAGAGATCACGTGAGGAATTGAACACCGTAGGTGTGGTGTAGGCCAGTGATTCAGAAGAAGACCTCGATCTCGATAAGGACAGATGAAGTTTCCCCTGAGAAGCAAAGGCCTTTATTCATCCTACTTCATTGACGAATAATCGCTAGAGGTTGCCCTATGTTTCTGCCTATACCCCGACACCCCATACTGCCGTGATGTTGCGAAGTATGGCACTGCACAACAACAGAATATTATTTTGAATGTGGGAAGGCAAAGTTTCGAAAAGTCTCTGTCCACCATCGTCGGTACTTGTCGTGATGGTAGTCATGAAATCCCCTATGAGGGCATATACGGTTAAAGAGGTACATAATGCCTCATCGATCACGAAACCTCAGCGTTTTGTTCACATCTTAAATTATCCTAGAGCTCTTGATACATTGGAAAGTGCAACCCTTCCATCAGATAGACAACTTCAGAGGGAAGTGATATTTTCAACCTGAAAATTCTGGAAATACCACTGGAGAAAAGGCGTCCAGAAATGACGGAGAATAATGATGATTTTTTTAAGAAATCGCTATGTACCATTTTTGCTTACTTTGAATATTTTGTTATAATAATATTAACTTTGGTTTTCTAATAACATGGGAAGTGGGGGTTGGTGGCTAATAATGAATATTAACTGTACCTACCAAATCATTTTCGTCTCACATTAAGTTTTATAAAAAATCAGTACTTTGAAACCATAAGAAACTACTGTATTAATGCCTGTAAATTTGCACTTGCAAATTTATGAATGAAAATGGATTAGTCAGTTCTTCTATTAATACAACCAATTTTTTGGCTCTGTGCATTTAATTTTAAATAATTCAAAATTTTGTTGCTGATTACTGTTATAATGAAAACAGTTATGAAAGGTACAGGGTGTGATTAAATATGCTTATCAAAGTATGTAAAATTACAATATCATACTTCATTACTTTTCTTTTATAATAAAGTAGCAAATTTTATCAGTTTAAATGACAACGTTTCCTCAGTTTTCAAGACAAACTGTATTTTCTAGAAATGGAAAAGCCGCTCGATAAGGAGTTTAAAGGTTTAATAGATTTTGATTCTAAAGTGGTCTTTTTGAGAAACAAAAAGAATTGTCTGTGTAACAGAGCAAATATGAGCGACTTATGTCGATTGCTATTCGAGTATTGATCTATGTCGATTGCTATTCGAGTATTGACTTCTTGTAAGTGTGATGGTAGTTTTGTTTTTATTTGATAAATCTTCTATCTACTATTTTGACACGATTTTACAAGATTTGGGATTTTCGGATTTAAGGCAGATTAGGTGGCATTTCTGTTGCAAATATGCACGAGTCCGGCTGACGTGTTGCAAGTAATGACCAATTTGCATCATCAAGGTCATTAGATTCTAAAATACTAATATCCAAGTGGAATCGCATCACAATTAGTATTTCCAGTTCAGTACGAATTTAGTTCTAGTCTATTTTTGAACACTTTTTCCTCTCTCATTTTGGTGGTGATAGAAGAGTTCGATTTTTGCATTTTTGGTAGGGATTTAAAGGTAACTGTTTATTCTTGAGAATATGAGCACAGCGAGTGGTTGTCTGTGTGTATTTCGTCGACAGTGCACATTGAGGAATAAGGCCATGGTGATGATCTGAAAGTGAAATCTGTTCTGTTTACATGCTGCTAGTAAAATTAATTATGATGTATGTCCAAGTGTCCGGCTGATGCGTTTCAGGTAATCCTCTTTTTGCAACAGTAATGGCGCAATTAACGTCATTCAATCCTAAAATATAAATAATTTATCCCTTAATCACTTTCGAAATTTGTATAAGGTTCAAGTATCTATCTTAAAACGGTGTATCATGTGTCTAATCGTCTTTGTTCAGAAAAAAATATAGAAATAATATTGAATTTTAATAATTTACATTCCATTCGCTCTCAGAAACAGTCACGATTTTTTCCATGATTTGTGTCAATTAATTTGCGTTAAGCTCAAATATAATCATAACTATGTGTATGGAGGATTTTGCGGAAGTTTCCATGCAAGTTTTAATATTGGGAGATAATCCGATGAGAAACTTTACTGGAGAAGCAAATGTGCTTGTTGTGTTTGTCTCCCATTCACATATTTCGGCAGAAACATGACAATAAATAAACAGACACAAAGATAAATTGATTAATTAACGGACAAAGAATATATATATATATATATATATATATATATATATATATATATATATATATATATATATATATATATATATATATATATATATATATATATATATATATATATATAGTTACGTTTTTAGGCTCTAATAAACAGTAATACAGACAAGTTGACAACAACAAGCTTTGTAAAATTTAACAAGAAATTTTTTTCCCTGGAAAAAGATTGTAAGAATGAGGGGAACAAAAAAAGTTTTAAGAATCAAATACAAAAATAATCTATGAAAATTCTACGAATTAAATTACAAGAGTCCTAGTAATGAAATGTTCTAATGAATTCAAAGTCCTGTTTGTAAATCCAAAATGGAAGACGATGACATTTGCTGAAATCTGTCTTGTGTTTATAGTTCCTTGTAGAGTCATAATATTAAACAATCCGGTGTTATAAATCCAATTAAACTTTTGATATACTGACTTTGTTGAATAATTTTGTATGAGTGCATCAAATATTTCCAGAGATACGACATAATTATTTCTTAAAACCAAGTTAACTGAAAGAAAGTTAACACGGATTCAATAGTTTGACTACAACAAAAGAAAATGACTTAACGTTATTTGTAAAGGCGCAAACCTATTAATATTTTACTAAACGAAGATTATATTGTATTCTAATGCGCAGTTTCGAAAAATCCCCACATTTCGAAATCAAGAAGATATGGTGGTGGTGGAGGAGACACGTGACCATTTATATCACATAAAATCAAGTACATTTATATCACATAAAATCAAGTACATTTATATCACATAAAATCAAGTACATTTATATCACATAAAATCAAGTACATTTATATCAGATAAAACCAGGTACATTTATATCACATATTATCGAGTATATTTATATCACATAAAATCAAGTACATTTATATCACATAAAACAAGCACATTTATATCACATAAAATCAAAACACAACAACAACAAAACAACAAACAAATAAGCATCATGAAATTAGGAAACATAAAATCATACTGAAAATATTTAAGGAAGGAAACATTATTAGGTCATTAACTTTGCTTTTGCAGTAGAAAAAAGTTGATTGAAAGCACTCTTGAATGGGATCACTGTGTCCTTGTGTCTAATTTCAATGGGTAAATCGTTCCGCTTCGTCAGCGAAATTGCCTCGTTTTACTTATTTCCATTCAGCAACCCTTGCACAACTAAATTGCCCTTTGCTACTTCTGTCCTTTCACTAACACTTTCAAATGACATTTAGTTATTGCCCATTTAGGTCAATATTACTTGTAATGAAAATAATATAAATTCAAATCTTAATTTGTATGAAAAACAAAAATGACATAAACACTAAGTGTACTATAATTTCGCACATCAGAAAGTTTTATCTATTGCATGGCATAATATATTAATTGATCAGGAATAAAACTGAACTATAGTTTGTAAAGAAAGTATCGATATAAGGAAAAGAAATGTTTTGCAATAAAATCTTGACAATTTTATTAAGCGGGATAGAGAGTCTCGAGTCGCTGCGAAATTCTCCATTCATCTCTACGACTCATATAAATTCTGTCCTAATATCTATTGTAACTCAAGATAAGTGCTGATGAGTTCGTAACAAGTTCAGAGGTGTCACCTCCAGAAGTGGGATGTCGTTTTTCGTAATATAGATGGATCCTCGATCAATTCCAATTCCCTCTCGTTTATCCACTCTTGGTCGAGGAATCTTTATTTCAATAGGTGTCATGTTTCGCCAATCACTAGAAGTCTTTCTGGCATGCTGATGACGTTGTTTATTTCGATAACGCCTTTTAAGCAGCATCCGGATGAATATTCCTAATATGACAAATCCCACAAGGCCTCCAAGGACACTGCTTACCATCCTTATGACTAAAATTTTCAACTCTGATGTTTGCTTGTTCTGCTAAAATACATAAACAAAAATTCAGAAGCAAATTATTTCCAGAAATATAAACTATATTTTCTGTCTTTAATATTTGTATACACACTCCATGTATGTATGTATGTATGTATGTATGTATGTATGTATGTATGTATGTATTTATGTATGTATGTATGTATGTATGTATGTATGTATGTATGTATGTATGTATGTATGTATGTATGTATGTATGTATGTATGTATGTATGTATGTATGTATGTATGCATGCATGCATGCATGCATGCATGCATGCATGCATGTATGTATGTATGTATGTACATATACATATATATATATATATATATATATATATATATATATATATATATATATATATATATATATATATATATATATATATATATATATATATATATATATATATATATATATATATATATATATTCGTCTTACAACATTTAAAATGGTTATAGTATAAATTCTTTGTGGCATATTTAAACTGAAAGTTGAAAATATATTTATTTACAACAGTGTGTTTAAAGTAGTAAAATGTATTTTTAGTTACATCTGAGTAATATAAATTAATATATCCTACCAGCCATTAGTAATTGTAGAATGGAAACGACATCCAAAATCTTTTTAGCTACATTCTTACAACTGATCTGTTATAAATTAGTCGACCCTTCAATTCAGGAGTAATTGTAGAATTGATTGCGACATCGAATATCTTTTCAGTTACGTTCTTTCATGTGACCGTATATAAATTAATATAGCCATGAAGTCGTCAGTCATGGTAGAATGGACCTTGAACTTAAATATATTTTCAGTTACGTTCTTACATCTGATCTTTTTAAATTTTCATATACTCTTCCGGTCATTAGTATTCTCAATACTTTGATTTGGATTTACGGCCAGTTTCTTTTGTAAGATAATTAAAATGCACCCATTCCTCCCCAACAACAATCATAACACAATAAATAAAAGCATGCAAACACTCACAAGATAATAATATCCGGTACAATCATGCTTGAGACTGAGATAATGTTATTTAAGAAAATATTATGTCATAGTTTTTCCTCATTATGCGACTTCACGATCCCAATTTTCATTATCGTATGGAACAATTTAACAATATATGTTCTGAATGTTTTTTTATTACCATATTTCCATCGAATTTATTTTCTGTCGAAGACGAAGATCTCGCACTAGAAGAAACTGTAGGATTGGGTGGCCAAAGTTTAATACCAGGAGATCGAAATGATGTGGAAGATTTTGACAATGCTCCTGTAGGGGTAGACGTTGGAGAAATTGTGTATTTTGTCACAGGTCTAGATCTTGAATAGAATGCAAATATCGTTGTAACAATAGATGCAGAAGAGAATGTAGATATTGCGGCTGAACTAGATGTGAAGGAAGCTTTCGTTATCGTAGATGGAGTTGATGTTATATACACTGTGGATAATTTTGAAAGGGTAGATGTGGCAGATACTGTGGATATTCTCATAGGGGCAGAAGTTGTAGACATTGCGGATGTCATTGTAGGAGCATATGTAATGGGTATTGTGGGTGTTGTTGTTGGAATAGATATGGTAGATACTGTAGATATTACAGAAGGGGTATATATGCTATGGATATCAGGATTTGATGTGGTGTATATTGTTGATGCCGCGGTAGGGGTTGATGTCGTAGGCACTGTCGTTTCTGATGGATTTGGTATGTTAGAGGCAATGGGTCTTGCAGCAGTGGATGATGGACGGATTGTGGATGCACCGGTGGGGCTAAATATGGTAAGGACTTTGGATATCATTGTTGGACTAGAAACGGTAAGGTCTGCTATTGTAATGTTGTCAGATGCTGTGAAGAATGTATATGTTGTCGAAGGGTTATATGTGACAGAAACTTTGGATATTGATGTTGCTTTGGATGTAGAAGAGTGTGTAGCTGTTTTAGATACATTTGTATTTGTATTTTTAGTGTTGGTGTTTGAGACTATGGACATGGTACGGCTTGATAACTTTAATTGAGAGTATGTCGTTGTAGGGCTAGATATGGTAGCGGCTATTGATATCGCTGTATGACTACAGGTGGTGGGAACTATCGTGTCAGGCGTTGAAGTGGTAGAGACAAAGGATTTTGCATGGTATGATGTAGCAGATGCTGTCCATGTAAGGTTGGATATGATGGGGACTATGGTTGTTGTGTTACTGGTTAATGCAGTAAAGATCATAGGACTTGTTTTATACTTTGACGTGGTAGAGACTCTCGATGTCGTTTTAGGGTTTGATGTGGTAGAGACTCTATATGTCGTTTTAGTTGCAGACGTGGTAAAGACAGCGGATTGTACTATAGTGCTGCTCGATGTAGATAAACTGGATGACGTAATGAACGTATATGTGTCTAAGCCTGTGTCTGTCATTGTAAGCCTGGATGTCGCAAGGAACGTAGATGTAGTTGAACTTTTTGATGTTTGTTTTGTTGGTTTTGAGGACGTGTTGGTCGTAGTACTAGATGTCGATATCATTTCAGTAAATTGCGTTCTGTTTGTTGGTTTTGATGATGATAGGGGTACAGACGTGTTAGTAAAACTACCATAGGTCGATATCATTTCATTAATGCGTGTTCTGTTCGTTGATTTTGAAGACTGTACGTTTGCAGACGTGTTAATTGTAGTAGAAGACGTAAATATAACTTTAGTAAAGGGTGATCTGGTCGTTAGTTTTGTAGACGATATGGTTGTAGTCGTGTTAGTCGTAGCACTAGACGCAGATATTGTTTCAGTTAAGGATGATGTCTTCGTTGGTCTTGATGACGGTAAGGTAGCATCCTTGTTAGTAATATTATCAGAGGTCGATATAAGTTTAGCAATGAATATAGCGTTTGTTGTTGTGTCAGGCGTGGATACCATTTCTGTAAAGGGTGCGCTGCTGGTTTGTTTTGATGATGATAAGGTTGCAGATGTGTTAGCCATAGTACCAAACGTGGATATAATTACAGTAAAGGGTGTTTTGATCGTTGATTGTGATGAGGATAAGGTTGAATGAGTGTTAGTCACTGACGAGGTTATATCGGTAATGCGTGTTCTGTTCTTTGCGTTTGACGACGGCAAGGGTGGATACGTGTTAGTCATAATACCAGACGTGGATATAATTTCAGTAAAGTCAGTTCTGTTCGTTGGTCTTGATGACGGTAATGTCGCACCATTGTTAGTAATATTGACAGAGGTCGAATTAATTTTAGACGCGGACGTGGATATATCAGTAAAACTTGCTCTGTTTGTTGATTTAGTCGCAGAACTATTCGCAGAGATTGTTTCAGTAGAGGGTGTTTTCTTAGCTGGTCTTGATGACGATAAGGTCGCATCCTTGTTAGTAATAGTATCAGAGGTCGATATAATGTTAGCAATGTATATTCTGTTTGTTGGATTGGATACCAATAAGGTTGCAGAAGTGTCTGTCGTTGTGTCAGGCATGGATATCATTTCAGGAAAGGTTGCTCTGCTGGTTGGTTTTGATGACGGTATGGTTGCAGATATGTTAGCCATAGTACGAAAAATAGTTATAATTTCAGAGGAGGGTGTTACATTTGTTGGTTTTGATGACAGTAAGGTTGCAGATGTGTTAATCATAGTACCAGACGTAGAAATAGTTTCAGTAAATTGCGTTCTGATCGTTGGTTTTGATGACGATAAGGTTGAATAAGTGTTAGTCGTAGACGTGGGTATATCGGTAAAGCGTGTTCTGCTCGTTTGTTTTGATGACGGCAAGGGTGGATATTTGTTTGTCATAGTACCAGACGTGGATTTAATTTCAGTAACGTCTGTTCTATTCGTTGGTCTTGATGACGGTAAGGTTGTAGACGTGTTAATCATATTACCAGACGTAGATTTAGTTTCTGAGAGGCGTGTTTTCATCGTTGATTTTGATGAAGATAAGGTTGCATAAATGTTAGTTTTAGACGTGGATATAATTTCAGTAACTTCTGTTCTGTTCGTTGGTCTTGATGGCGGTAAGGATGCAGACGTGTTAATCATAATACCAGTCCTATATATATTTTCAGTAAATTGAGTTTTGATCGTTGATTTTGATGACGATAATGTTGCAGGAGTGTTATTCGTAGACGTGGATATATCAGTAAAACTTGCTCTGTTTGTTGGGTTTGATGACGGTAAGGATAGATACGTGTTACTCGCAGCACGAGACGCATATATTGTTTCAGTTAAGGGTGTTGTCTTCGTTGGTCTTGATGACGATAAGGTCGCATCCTTGTTAGTAATAGTATCAGATGTCGATATAATGTTAGCAATGGATATTCTGTTTGTTGGATTGGATACCAATAAGGTTGCAGAAGTGTCTGTCGTTGTGTCAGGCATGGATATCATTTCAGGAAAGGTTGCTCTGCTGGTTGGTTTTGATGACGGTATGATTGCAGATATGTTAGCCATAGTACGAAAAATAGTTATAATTTCAGAGGAGGGTGTTACATTTGTTGGTTTTGATGACAGTAAGGTTGCAGATGTGTTAATCATAGTACCAGACGTAGAAATAGTTTCAGTAAATTGCGTTCTGATCGTTGGTTTTGATGACGATAAGGTTGAATAAGTGTTAGTCGTAGACGTGGGTATATCGGTAAAGCGTGTTCTGCTCGTTTGTTTTGATGACGGCAAGGGTGAATATTTGTTTGTCATAGTACCGGACGTGGATTTAATTTCAGTAACGTCTGTTCTATTCGTTGGTCTTGATGACGGTAAGGTTGTAGACGTGTTAATCATAGTACCAGACGTAGATTTAGTTTCTGAGAGGCGTGTTTTCATCGTTGATTTTGATGAAGATAAGGTTGCATGAATGTTAGTTTTAGACGTGGATATAATTTCAGTAACTTCTGTTCTGTTCGTTGGTCTTGATGGCGGTAAGGATGCAGACGTATTAATCATAATACCAGTCATATAAATACTTTCAGTAAATTGAGTTTTGATCGTTGATTTTGCTGATGATAATGTTGCAGGAGTGTTATTCGTAGACGTGTATATATCAGTAAAACTTGCTCTGTTTGTTGGGTTTGATGACGGTAAGGGTAGATACGTGTTACTCGCAGCACGAGACGCATATATTGTTTCAGTAAAGGGTGTTGTCTTCGTTGGTCTTGATGACGATAAGGTCGCATCCTTGTTAGTAATAGTATCAGAGGTCGATATAATGTTAGCAATGGATATTCTGTTTGTTGGATTGGGTACCAATAAGGTTGCAGAAGTGTGTGTTGTTGTGTCAAGCGTTGATATCATTTTTGGAAAGGTTGTTCTGCTGGTTGGTTTTGATGACGGTAATGTTGTAGATATGTTAGCCATAGTACCAAACGTAGTTATAATTTCAAACGAGGGTGTTACGTTCGTTGGTTTTGATGACGGTAAGGTTGCAGACGTGTAAATCATAGTATCAGACGAAGAAATAGTTTCAGTAAATTGCGTTCTGATCGTTGATTTAGATGACGACAAGTTTGAATGAGTGTTAGTCGTAGAGATGGGTGTATCGGAAAAGCGTGTTCTGTTCGTTGTTTCTGATGACGGCAAGGGTGAATACGTGTTAGTCCTAGTGCCAGACGTTGATATCATTTTAGAAAAGTCTATTATGTTCGTTGCCATTGATGAAGTTAAGGTTTTAGACGAGTACTTTAAAGTACTGTCCTTCGTAGAAGTCCACAACATTTTTGTTGAAACGTTCATTGCGGCTGAACTCATATCTGAAATAAACAGTAGGTAAACTTTAATTGAAATCAGACGCATGCACCATTTTAAAAATCGCGAGAAATCTTGAAATTAACTTTTTAATTAGACTTACACATCTATTCGATTTTTCTCTCTGCAGAGAAGTTTGCTCTGATGCATGACCTTAGAGTGCCGAAATATGATTTTAAAAATGTATCTACATCGTCCACTTAAAAACCCTTGTCATCATACATATTCATTTATTTGCTGTTGATCTCATGTTATTTATATGTGTCACGTTTGCTCAGCTCAAGTTAGTAAGTCGTGTATTAACTAAGGTATTCATGCCTAAACATTACCGCTAGTTTTTTTTTTAAATAATCTCTTACACAAGTTTACCGTGACCAGAGAGAAAATCGACATCTGGGGTAAGCACAGGCTTTATTTAGATCGCTTGATTTCCCACCTATGTATTACATCTTTGTGTACGATCAAAGGGAACGTGCGAGGGAGAACATGGCGTGTTATAAATTCGTTCCTGACATGGACAGTTAACGAGAAGGACATCGTCTGCAAAGTTGAATGAAGCGGGTCACAGCGACACCCAATCGGAATAGAGATATAGGGTGTGGCAACAGTTATATCAAATTTTAACTTCTAGCTAGCAAGGTAAAAATATAGTTTCCCCTGGGAAGACTGCAAAGAAATAGGGTTACTCCTAGAAGCCACTATTAATTTGGCAGCAAAACTTAGAAACAGATTCTAAGGGAAGAAACGCTATTTTTAGCACATGCATGTTAATCTATGCATTAATTTCAAATCAATATTATTCGCTAAAGAAGTTTGACTTGCTCGTGTATCTAACTGATTATTTCCAGCATTCCTAAATTTAGGACAAACAAATTTGGAAAGAAATTGTAAGGTTAAATATTGTTGGCCTCTTGGGTTCGTATGTCTAATCAAACAGATTTTGATAGATTGTATTCGATAAACGATTTCTTACGACCTGTCCGAGTGTGGCAGCCGGCTAAAACTAGACAGCATACTAAAGTATTTATATATGTAATTAATCTATGGGCTGCTGTATCTCAAACACAGCTCGATATGTGTATTAGATGTGGGAGTATTTATACAGACTTGATACTTCATTGTTGTGTTGCTTGTCCTTATATATCGAATTTCAGAAACTCTTTCTGGGATTTCCTTACTGATACAAGTCCACCGAGCCTGCAGATTACGTTATTTAATACAGAAGATGAGCTGCAATTGCAATATCTTCTAGGTAAAAGGTTACTAGCAGGTATATTGGCCAAAGATAACTCCAAGCTATTCGTCATCATTGCAGCATACTTTGTCATGCAGGGTGCAGCTCTCTTCTGCAAATAAGGTACTGAAACTTTCAACTTATGCAGATGAGGAACACTTTATTGATTGAAATACTATTACATTTGTATTATAATATTCAATTTTGTTTTCTTTCTAGTATTTGTTTGTAAGGTATTCATTTCTTTTTTGGGGTACTTATTCATTGATTGTATTCAGATAATTTATTGTTATATCATGCAATCTTCTACGGAAGGTATACAGATCATCATGAGTGTTTAATTTGCCGGCGAATTCGAGAAATGAGCTGAGTATTATGTAGATAATTATATAGATTGCTAGCTTGTGGTCAGAATTTATTTTGTAATTCGATGTTAGATTACCAAGTAATAAACTAGTACATTTATTCATGCGATATATTTTATAATTCGCTGTTAGATTACCTCATAATAAACTAGTACATTTATTCATGCGATATCTTTTGTAATTCAAACAAACAAACAAATCTATTTTCTACTCGTGTGTTATGTTCATCAATCGCAAATTGTTTCGTTTGTTTCTGATACCGTCATGAATTGTTTCATTGTCAACATTTTGAGGGGTTACAATTCTAATTAGATAACAAACGATTCTTGCCCTTGCCATTTCATGCTCATCAAAATTTTCAGCTTACCATCTTAATCCAACAATATTCATAATTTTGTCAGTCGCATTAACCATCAATCATGAGTAACATATTATAATCTGTTAAAATAGGTGTTTATATCATATATATAATATATATATATATATATATATATATATATATATATATATATATATATATATATAAGCAAATAATTTCTTTCTTTCTTTAAGTTTAGTTTGTAGTTACGTTTGTGTTCAGATAAAATTTGAGAGGAATCATTTCTTAAAAATTATTTATTGGAATTACAAAGTACACATTAACCTTTTTGAATATCTTCCTAATTTGGGATTATCTCGATTTCATTAAAGGATATTATGAATTATATCATTGTGATACTTCAAGACATTACATACACCTATTCAAGACAATTGATACATAAGAACATTCAATATTGGAATTAATTTCGAACACTCAATATATTTGTACTTGTGATCGAACAACTAGCATTATTTGAGGTTTAGTTTACAATAATGTGCGTTCCTTTCAAATCTTCATTTTGTAACTTTAATAAATACATGTAGTTGTTGGATTTATTAAACCTGTTGAGATTTGGTTATTTTGTTACTGAGCTTAAGACCATAGAACGATTGAGAGCTCGTCCGGGATCTGAATTTCGTCTAAATAATCGGAATAATCATTGTCCTTGTTAAAATATGAATTTGGCATTATTGAAACGCATTTACTGACACCACTAAAGTTTCATAAAGTCATATGCATTGAAGAGATTTCTGTTATGTCCGACTTAGGAAGGGTTAGATTCATTGAAAACGTACGCGTTGTTGAGCTTGCCAAATAATATGGTATTTTTGAAGCGAAGGCTTTTTAAACAAAGAAAGAGATACATAATATATCGATTTAGTAATTGGTTGGTAATAAATTGTTTCGGTGAAAGTTATCTTGGTTTCATTAGTAAGCCTGTAAAAGAATTGCATTTAAAATGACAGATGAAAATAGGGCTAAAATTGCTTCAGCGTCAGAATAAAATGATTGAAATACAAAATCCAAGATAGAGAGAGGACGGAGAGATAAAGATGAATGCAGAGAGAAGAGGCTAGTTCAAATGCAAAAATAGGAGGAAATACACATTCTTAATTAAGAGAAAAAAGAGAGATACAACTCAAATACAGAGAAAAAAGAGATATGCATTTGAAAGAATTATAACTGGCAGGTGGAGCATGCTGCTTTCCCTTTACAAAGAACTATAGGTTTTGATGTTACCAGAAATCGTAGGTTAGTACCTCTTTTTACAAAAGAAGATGTAGATCAATAATTTCTTAAATTTGAGAAAATTGCTATAAACATGGAATTCCTAAGAGAGCATTGGACTGTAATAGTACTTAGTGTTCGTATTGGCAAAGCTTGTCTTCAACATATGTATGATTTTGATCAAGTTTAGGAATGTATCTTGGAGGGTTAAGAGTTAGTACCTGAGGCATATAGACACATGTTTACGAATTGACAGAAAAGAGACTGGAAAACCCATGTCGAATTTGCAAGGAAAAGACAAATGCTATTTGAAAAGTGGTACTTAGTTAAGATATTTCTTCAACATTATGATATTCCAAGACAACTCATATTAGTTAGAGAGTTCAACAGTTACAGCCATTGTAATGTCAATAACTTTCATGAGAAACAAATGGTCGATACTTTGGAAAATGCTGATGCTTTTTTCCATGGCTCACAAATTTTCATTTGTCAATAAGTGATCCTTCTAGCAGCCTTTTGTTAAACAATCATCTAAGTCTCTTCTAAATATATATCTGGAACAAATGTTAGAAATCAAATTTATGATACAATGGATGAGGAATCCATATCTCTTTCTATGTGCACTTAGGGTGTGACATTTCTTCTTACAATTGTTTTTGCTTGAGATTCCAAACTAGAAACAGAAAAATGACAGATCAGTTCCAAAAGTTCTTCTTTTAAAGAGATCGAGGCTATTGGTTTGGGGTTGAAAGCAATACAGTCGTTGGTTCGAACAATCCCCAATCTGGCTTGATTCTATTATGGAGAATTACGAGCGATTACTGTCGAAAGATTCTACATCACCTAATGGTGATTATAACAACCCCTTCCCTATTAAAATATTAAAGTTCAGATGTCCTACAAGAGTCGTTTGTTTACAGGTAGTTTGCCGTTATCTGATAAGTCTTTTTCTAGTGAATGTATTCTTATTCAGAGAATCAAAATACATCTTTATTAATGTTTCACTCTATTTCGTCGATTTGGCATTAGACTTTTATTTAGGATCTATAACTGTTGGAGCAGTAGATTTTGTCTATCAAGGGTATTCATTTATTGCTAGTCAAAGGCATAGCTGGAGATGAAGTTGTAGTTACTCGACTTGTACATGACTCGCCTAATTTAGAACAAAATGTTGACTGTCGAGAATAACATTTCCTGATATGAATCATTCTTGTGCCGTTATCAAAGCTAAAACGATCTGTTGAGAATAACACTGACTGGGAATGTTTTTATTTAGCTGAGACATTGTTTGGTCTTTTGATGACTGGCCACTTTTCGTCCTAGTATTAATCACTCAAGAGGTATTGATCACAAATATCCTCTTTAATACCACTGATTCTCACTGTTCAATCCGTCTAACGAAGAAAATCACACATAGTCAAAAAGTAACAAGAACATGAGATCTTCTGCTCGTTTCAGATGGATGTTAGTGAATTAGAATCCACAAAAGACTCAAGTTGCTCTTTGCGAACATTGCGGTTCTTATGAATAAATGGATAAGCAAAAATTTGATCTTTGTCTTTTTCTTGTGTCTTAGATTTTATATAAGTTCCTTGAGGATAATTACTTGATTATTACTTTAAATTCGGCCTGTATATTTATTATTTACTGTTATATTTAGATATAATTCGAGAGGAATCATTGATAAAAGCAATATTCATTCTAATTAGAAAGTGTTCATTGACAGTTTGGTCGAAGTAACTATGTTGGGATTATTTTGAATTCATCCAAGGACATTCTTGAATAGGTTGATGCAATTCAGTTTTTGTATATCACAATGATTTGTGATACATCAATAATATTGGCAAATCAGATTATTTAATTGATCTAACATATTTTAAATTTGCTGTTTATTTTTTTTAGCAGTTATGTCTGTCTGAAAGATGTTCTATATTTTTGTTCCTTGAATCTAATGCTATTTGCAAACATGATGACCTTTTAACGGCCACATTGTCCCTTGTTTCATGAATCTACTGACAATGTAATATAAATAATTTTTTTTGTAGTTTTTAGATATGTTCTTATTCATTATATCGATAAGGTTTGACTAATATTTTAATTTGTTGATGGTTATCATAACTGCAAAGGTTGCTAATGAAGATGTTATTTTTTAAAACATTAATGCAAGCATTTTATATATTTAGTCCATTCAGGCAAATACGTGCATTATCTTCTACGTGGCGGAAGCCTATCTATGAGCAATATTAAATATTCAATCCATTCAAATATTAATTTTGTACTTTAGTCTGCTTCCAGTCCATATATATATATATATATATATATATATATATATATATATATATATATATATATATATATACAAGCTAAAAAGTTTTCGAACGATGATCTTCAAAAATGATTCAATGTCATTGAAAAGGTCATACACATCTTCAATGCTTACCGCAGCAAAATCTATACCTTTTGACATTGCAGTTAAATTAATTTCCAAGTATTTGCGATAATGTTATTGAAAATGTTGCTGTTATACCCTTTTTAATCATTTTTAATAGAAAAACGTATTAATTAATGGCGGGTTGTATTTTTTTTTACTTGCTTTGGAAATAGAATAACATACGCATATTTGATTTACCTTTTATTTAAATAATTGAGAGAAATATATATATATATATATATATATATATATATATATATATATATATATATATATATATATATATATATATATATATATATATATTAATATTATTTGTTTTGTTTTATGCGGAAAGAAAGTAAGAATAAAATAACAAACTAATTTATATAATGTTTCACAGACGTATGTATAGTTGCTGAAATTAAACTATTGAAGCGTACAATAACTATATCACATTCAACATTGATTACGTTGTCAAATTTAATCTTTTTTTTTATCTGACAGACATTATCAAGAACAGTTTCATATCACCTTCTATTCACATTTAATTGTTTCGTTAACTAAGTTTAACATTCTTTTCATAAACATTTATATATTTGTTTTGCAGTTAGATTCTTGTTTGCTTTTATTCCTGGAAAGTTGTGTCTATCCCCATATGCAACGTGGTTTATGAATGTGTTGGTTACAATCCATATTTTTTAAAATTTGCTTTTGCTCTCTTTTCTCATAAGCAATATCCAAAATTCGTCCGTTTATTCTATTTTTTTCTTCTGACTTTGCAATATAAAGAAACGCGTATTCCACTGACATGCGCATTAAAATAAGACAGGATAAGTGACCTTTAATATTTTACAAGTGCTTTAATGATATTTATTGTCTAGTCTATGAGGTAGAGGTTTTTTATTCAGCAAGAGAATTGGCCCTAAATATCACGACGTATAGTGAGCAACATTCTCAGTAATGCTTGTGTTTGCCGGACGTTCGGTGTTTTCTTTTTGTTGTTCAACACAATCAATGACCTTTAACATGAAGACAAACAAAGTGCAATGGTTCTAAGTAATGTTAGTAAACTGGAAAAATGCCCTTTAAGTGTATGACGTATTCAATTGTATTACTGTTTATTTTCATGGGTAAAAGTCTCTCTTTTTCAATCATATTTTCTTATTTTACTAAATAAACAAATGCTAATGCCAAGGACGATCATCGATCCAGATATTGCATTCTCTAATTGTCTACAATTCTAAATAAATACGCTCCTATTTTATTAATCAATAAATGAGAAATTGCTTAAGTTTTGTTGTATGTGTAAATCTGAAGGTAAATGTCTTCTTATTCGTGAACATTTCGATGATTCAGCGGATGACTTGGTGGGTGTACCATTTAAAAAAATGAATTGTTTTGAAAACATATATCAGGTTCAAATTGCCCTAGATATTTAGGAGTTTTATTTTACATGAGTCATGTCTTGTCCCTGAGTACGCGTGCATGAGGGGTATGTTAAAATATTAGCTCTCCAAAAGGCATAAAGTTGCTCCTTATATCTTTGGTTGTTCTGCAGCCTTTTCAGAGAAATAACATCGATTAAATACATTATGAGAAAAAGATTCATACCTTTGCTCGACAAATAACCTACCATAGAGGCAAATAACGACACAACGCCAAACGCTCGTGATACTGAAAGAAACGTACATGTCTTACTCATTTGATGCTTTGAATAATTTCAAGAATGAATAGGTGTTTAAATTCATTTTTTTCAATCCTCTTTATGCATGTTTACAGCAATGTTGAAAATAATTTAATAACGTTTCGAAACTTTAATGACATTGTTATTAAACATTTTAAATATTTAAACAATCTTTGGTGTTGATATAATATATATTTTAATAATTTAATATATTCATGCAAATGTCGTAGCGCTGCAACATTATTATTTTGCATATGTGAAAAGAGCAGCATGAAGGAGGAAACCACCACTTTTTAAAAGTGTCCACAGCTTCTTTTGAAACCAAACAATTACGCAAAACCGAAGCTTTAAACTAACATGGAATTGATATATGTCACTGGTAAATATCCGAACCAGATTTCATTGTTTATCCAGCATTACATCATCATAAACAACTTAATTGTTAATTTTCCAATAAAGATCATCTACGCTAGACGCTTCATCAATATTGGTAATATCATCTTCTTCATTTAATGTATATATATATATATATATATATATATATATATATATATATATATATATATATATATATAATGATTGAACCAATGAACAACTACACGTTGTTAATAATAGGTTATATAGCCCCTTGTAAGAAATCCTGTGAGAAAGAAATCTCATTCACAGAGGGTACGTCGTGGAAGTCTAGGTCAAATACTGTGTTTTCAATGTGATGTTAGACGAGAAACACCGTTGTGTCTGCGTGGAGGTGGTAAAATAAAACAAAGAGCTGAAGCGATATTATGATGAAAAAACATAACATGGACAGCAACACAGTTATCAGAAACGTTGCAGATTATTTAGCTAGATTTGTAAATTAACATTTAGACAAATAGTATATTTAATGGCGCCACAAGAATTTATGAGAAATGCAATGATAAAGAATTATGAGGCACTGTCAATTAAAATACACAGTCGCTTATGTTAATGGTATATCTGGTTATCTAATGTTTACTGATGGGAAGTTAAAATATCTTAGTTACCAGTTTATTTTCTAGTGCTATTACGGAGCAATCAAGGACGATCTTGTGATTAATCATATTGATGGAAAACACTTAAAAATAATTTGGATAATTCACAAGATGATACGCAGAACCGAAAGAAGAGAAACTGCAAAAATGGAAAAACTAGAAAATAAATAAGAATATTTGTAGGAGGACAATTAGGTCTGAAAAGAAGACACTGGAGAAAAAGGAATATTTAAATCAATCTGCGCAGCAGGCAAATATTTTGATTTTAACCCGTTTTCGTTTCAGCGCGTCGCAGCAAATATATTCAAATCCGCATTTTTGAAAAATATAAATGCAATATATTTGATTATTTTAGATCTGTTAAGGACATGTAACACTGTTAGAGTTATCTGGCAGGGGAAATAATTCTGTAGGTAAGGTAGAGTGTGAAATTGTATGAAATAATTTTTTAAAGGAACTAAATCTCCATTTGTCTTAATCTATCAGGATTCTTTCTTCATCTAGATTTGTTACCGATAATAACTAAGTCAAAAGAAAAATACAAACAGCTAAATGATTTCCAGTATTAACTAGCCTATACAGCAACAGTTTTATCATTGGGGTTCCAGACTATAATGCGCTAACTTCAACAAGCAAACCCACACTACCATCATATCTCAACGTGGTTGGTGCGTTTTTGCACTCTCCCGGGTTTAGGTTTGTTTTGGGGGAATGCATGCAATTTGTTGATCGTAAAAAAAAATTTCGTTAAAGTATGTGCTGTCTTCAGTTAGAAATGTATGTTGTACGGTCTTTAGATTTATGTTAGTTAAAATGATATATATGCCGTCCTTAGATTTAATGTTATATATCTATATTCCCAACTTTCTAAAATGTCGTTTGGTAATCTAGGGGTTCACATTAAGATTGTGCCTTCCTTAGATTTATAAGTATTCATGTGCCCTCTAAAATGTATTTTGACTATTTAGGGGTTCACATGGGTCTGTTTTGTCCTTAGATTTAAAAGTGTATATATGCGCCCTCTGAACCTTCTAGGATATCGTTTGGGAATCTAGGGATTCACATGGGGTTGTGTATATATTATTTTAATTTAAATATATTTTTATTATATAATGAACTATTACAATATTAATTTCTGCGGTTACAAAGTTAAGAAACGACGCTATAAAAATATTTGATGAACTAAATCCTGAAAGTATTCTTTCTGATTTCTAATACATGCCAGATCTTAAATCTAGAGATAAATATAAATTACCATCAGAATATAAGTTCATAAAATAAATTCAACAATTTATGTTCATTTCGTTATCCTCAGTAAAAGAAGTAGATGTACAAAAGTTTTTATTACACGCGGTTGAAAAATTTATATCAGAATTATCTCGTGAATATGAAACAAAGACCATTAATGCACGCGTAAGAGAACTGAAAAGGGATATGTCTAGTGAGCAAAAAAGTAAAGTATGCAGAAATCTGATAATTCGATTACTATTAATTTCGATCTAATATTCGGACAATTATCATATTCTCGTTATTGTGCAAGCGCAAGTTGACGCTAAGTTCAGGATTAGTCGAGTTTATTCATATCACTGTCTTTGGCGGAGTTGTATTAACGACGATCTGTTGCAGAAGTTCTTGCGAGGTCGAGATTACTATCGTTCTCTCGTCGTAAATATTAATCAATTCTGTGAATTCGCTTTCTGATAGTATTCCGTCGTTAAGCCCCCATCAGATCGACAAGGATAGTTTGGAATATGCTAACGTCGCTGTGTGTAATTGTATTATGTAATCCTGTAGTTTATTTTGATTAAATTTGAATATGTTTGTAAGGATATTAAGAAAACCAGTAATTACTGTTGCAGCTGAAACAAAAATTGTTAAAACCTCGGGTGCGGTTAATGTTCATAGTAATACACCAGTTTCAGCGATAACAGCGGACACGGAATATATAATAATGTTAACGACGATTTCACATATGCGATATTTTAAAATAATTTTCTGTATACTTATCAACGCTAAATTTTAGTAGAATCTGCCATTTACGTACCTGATTGTATCTACTGCTGCACGTTGATTGTTGAGCTGATTTTTTAATTAGGTGTAGTTTAGCAATTAATTTAATACACCAATGACAAATGAAGCCGAGTCTTTTTCTTAAGGTTCCACTTCAAATGTTTCTTCGTTTTGATCTAGTAGTACTAACATAGATCCAGAAAATTTGTTAGTGGATCACGCCGTGGTATTGTAGTAGGCATAGTAAATACTGTGACACCGATTACTGACAACCTCTATATACCGGAAACCTTATTTAATAAATTTGTTTGGCGATGACCATCATGCTTGTGCAGACGCTACCGTATATACTACGCTATCGTTGATCTTTCTTATGTATGTGAGTTTAATATCAACTACTAATGGATTTCCGAAAAATTCATAAATGTTAATATTAATGTTTCTACAAAAACTCAATAACATGTTTAAATGATTAGAAAATTTAGTTCTAAATTAGGTCACTTCAGTATTGATTATTGTTAACGAGTCCGTAATTGGAAGGTTTTCATCATTGACGTATCTATTTGTTACGGTGTCATCGTTTGATTCTGGTTCTCCAAGACCAGAACTTTTATTATTAGTCATGCCATTATATCACCAGTTTTTTGTACTGGCGCGTAAAAATTATCTTACATCGTTGATATAAGAACACCAGGTTTAATTTTTCCCTTGTTATCAAACACGGATATTCTGTTTTTGGTTACTCCATTAATTCTGACGAAAATATCTTGTAATAAAAGATTACTCGTTTTCAATTTTCCTTGCTTATCCTAAAATACAATCGCTTTACTGGTCCACATTTGCAAGATTTAGTAATTCGGATAATTTATCGTTAATGACTTTTTAAAATACATTTTCATGCAATATTCCGTCAGCTACTTGTTTTTATTTAGAGGAAAATCTTCCGTAAACATCTACCTTCATACTATAAGATATATTTATAACGATAGCGATTACTCGTCTGTTCGTGTACAACGTTTGGAGTGGTTTGGATGATTTTGATACACCACTGAGCAAAGCAATTGCTTCACGCCCGCATATTGGTAAGTCAATTATTGTCTGCGATTTTAATAAGTTCCGTTTAGATATTTTAAAAATTCTTTTGGTTGTTCCAGTCTGTACGAATCAAAATAAACTGATCCACTTGGATCAATCGCGTAGTAGACCAAATGAGTACCAGGACCAGTTCTATTGCCAAGGGTAATGATTTCAGATTCAATTTCATTGTGCTGGTTGGGTAATTGGTCGAGCTTAAAATAACCTCTAGAGTTTATATAAAAAATTGTTAGCAGTATTAATTAAATCAAAACCTGACATGGGTGAAAAATTTAACGAACTGTCCCTGGAAGTCTCCTTGTATTCTTAGAATCTTTTCGTTGTGAGGTGCCGATAATCTTAGACGACCTGCTTAAGGCATCCTGGATGTTTTTCGACGTCTTCCTGGGTTATGTTGGCGTGTTCTTTGTTTTATAAATTTTTCTGAGTGTACAATTCCCTTTCCTGTTACTCGTATAGTGCCATTTCTGCAGCTGCTTCGACCGTCCACAACGCAGCAGCTGTTACGACAGCTGGGGCGGCAGCGACTATTAACTCTGGCATGAATACAATAATACAATAATTGGAAATGCACCACATGATTTGGTCTTATCGGCAATAGCACCCTCAAAATGTTTAATTCGTATTCAGGCTTTGTCTTGTTTCGTACCGTCGAAATTTTTACGCTGACGTTCTGTTAGTGATAGCTTATTTTCACATCCTGTAATTGTACTGCTTTTGTTAGCGTTATTATGGCTCCGGACTGTTTTACTGACGCGGTTTGTAGTTTTTTTTTATCTGTCCCGGAGTCAGAGTACAATTAGCAAGATGATATGACATTTTATAATATCTTCGAGTGATTCAATTACTGTTACATATTTTCAACTGGGGCATTAATAACACCAGCACCTTCAAGTAGCATTGCTGTATCGCTAAGAATAACAGCATGTGCTCTGTAATCAACACCACCAACATGGATGACACGAGCTTGAAAGTGGATGTAAAAACAGATTGTCTAAATAAGTCTATATATTCTTTTTTAAAATAAAAAATCGGATATAGCGTTGTAAAATCTAGTTGTGATATTTGTCAACCAGTGACTATATTTAGATCTTGTTATATCAATGCCATCAAGCGATATAATGCGCGTGCTACGAAAGTTTAAAAAAAATCAATAATATGTCTTCAGATGGTTCTTGGTGTCTGTGTATTCTCAAGGAAACGACAGAGACTCCGAGTTTATAAACTGTCATTGGATTATGTTCTTGATTGTTTAATCTTGCAATATAATGAAACGCTTGGAATATATGCCGTGTTGCAGAAACACCTCGCTGTGATGCTATCTGCCATGTAAATAAACCATTGATAACATTTTGAGTAATGTCTGTGGTCAATGTTAACCACCATAATACCGATTTTCCGTCTGAATCCATACAAGAAAGCACATTTTCTTCCTTTGCGACCGACGAAGTCATTTACCATCAGCAGCTACAGCTTCTCGAAGTAGAGAGCATAACTTTTATCACCATTTCGCACTAGTACAATTGTATGTTTGGCTCCGATCATAACCTTTCTAACATTTCTGCAAAATCCAAAGATGTGAGACAGTGGAATCGCGCATGATAATCTTCTACGACTATCTTTTAACACTGCATTACGGGCTCTTAATCCTAAATTGAATTCATTGTTGGCACTTAGTAATATCGAAAATGCAGCAGCTGGTCTAGGTATCATTCCATCTGGTTGTGGATCAACCGTGGTATCCCGTGATGTGTATGCCGTAAGGTATGGCTTGTCATCAGGATTTTCAGAATTATACTTGGCAAACATCATCGTTGAACCAGCTGATTGAGTATAATCATCTGAATACCTTGTTAGACATAATATCGCTGTGGCAACGTCGATGTTGTATTGTATTGTCTCAATTTCTTTATGCATCAGTAATATAAGTAGGGCTTTTGAATAACACAATTATACAATATTAACAAAACAAACTCTGATATCAGCTCCGTATTCTGTATTAGTGGCGACGTTTGTCACAAGTTCTTCTTCTTCTTCAATAAAAGCTTCAGCGGTAGGAAATATCTACATGTGTCCTTAACTTTTAATTCAATTCGTCCACGCTGATTTGGCATTCGTGCTTTATAAGAATTATAATAGTAATCGCGTACAGATTCATCTCTAAGAGCAGGTTCATCCCTGTCAAACGCTGGGTTGGAGGTACGTATAAGCATCTTTATTATATCGTTTATCATCTAACACGATGACCACTTCCTGAAATAAAACTTGTATTCGTGTTTTTTTCTACTTGTGGGGTAACGGCGGCCAATTTTGCTAGGTTCTGTTTGCCGCTTGATTTATGTTTTTACTGACACTCACAGGTATAACGTCAGTACTGGATATCTTTACAGTTTGTGGGTTTCGTCGTATTAATTGTGCTAGTATATCCTTGATAGCCGATAACGCATACAATAACACCAGGAGCTTTTTCACAAACAACGTCAATAGCTTTCGTTGGTATTTGTTTTGCGATCGGTATTGCCGGTCCCGGTTAGTTAGAAGCTTCGGCTTGGCGTTGTTGGCGTAATTGTTTTGTTTGCGTGAGAAGCGTTTGTTTAACAAATAGAACCTTCTAAAAAGTGGTTGCTTCTTCCTCCCTGCTGCTAAAAGTATTTTATTCAGGGATAGGAAAATATTATGATAATAAACAAAGCTTTGGGTTCAAGAAGCGAGTTCTCTAAACTACTTACCCATGCCTATCGTTTGTCCATACGCAGACTTGATTGTCCCCGACTTGGTCTGGAATCTGGAGAAATAGCTCAAACTTGAATTTGGTGACATTATTGCGATTATAACTATCAGGCTCACTTGCCATTGTAGTCATCGCTGGAACGCTAGCCATTAATTCCATTTCACTAAATAGAAAATGCCAAGCACAAATCAATACTCTTAGTTATAGAAAAGAGGATAAATTGAATAAAGTTTAAATAACAACATGTGAACGGAAATTATTGCCTTTTGTCAGGTACAATATCTCGTTATACATTTCAAGTTTGAATACAGACAGATTATGATGATAATTTCCATAGTCATTGCAGTCGTTGTTGTAACGCTAGCCATGGCATTCGAATTTAGTCGTTTATATATAATAATGGTAGAGGTTTAAATTTAGACGGAGGTAGTGAATCGGCCTATCTTACAGACCTTTTTAAACGTGACATTTTAGGTTAATTCTCATTCACATCGTCTTACTTTGTGTGAACATAAAATATAAACTATTTAAATATGTGAACTGAAAACACAAATAACAAGATTAACATTTGTTCTCAAATATGTATTAAAAAAATTCTGCATTTCTTTAATTTAACTTTCACACTCCATTTAAAACCATATTAGAGCAAAAGATGTAACGGAATTGGGAAGTTTGACTTTTAATGTTTAGAACAATATATTCCACGACCTTTCAAAGTATGTTGCATATTTGAATATTTTTGTATCTCTTAGTGTTTATGTTGCTTTCCATATAAAAGAGTATCGCAAAATTATCTTTACATGTCATCATGCGCCAAATAGAACGGTGCTATGTTGATTAATACGCTACTGGCATTCACTTTCTGAAGCATAAACGGTTTAACAAATTTGATACCATTGGTGGCTGTATCACAACTCTCAGAAGTTTGAATTACTTTCATGGAAAACTGAAATTCAGGAAAAGAAAAACAACATGGTAGATAGATGAACTTTCCTTATTCAAGTTGGTTTTTCTTAGAAATGCACACTAATGTAGAACAATAAATATTCATTGTATATTAAAGTGCAAGGTTATAGTGATAGCGATGTCCCTCCTTTGTGAATCCGTCTATTTGTAGACAAAAGTGGTTTCCGGAACAGAACTTGAGTTTGCTGTGATCTTGGTATTGGCAGAAGCCGGGTTTTATTTTGAAGCTGCTAGTTCCAAGGTCAGGTACAAATTCCTCATGCCACAATCTCTTAATATCAGTCACTTGGCCAACATTGAGGTATTTATATCGGACTCAACTAAGAGAGAAATTCTACAGCGTAAAACTGACCTAATGTAAAAATAGAAACTCAAAATGAGAACATATCCACATCTAAACAATTATCAAAGCCAGTAATATAATAGAATGTCGATTAAAAATTAAACTCTTTAATATATAATAGAGACACGAAGCCAGGCAAAATGTTACTTGATACCAATATTCGCGATAGGCATGAAAACACTAATTAGAACACGAAATCGAGCCAACTGTTGCTGGACACCACCATATGTGTAAATCCTCATAGTGGGAGTGAAACAGAATAACAATAGAAAATTTAAATGTCAATAATTTAAACGGGGTAGTTTTGAAAACAATACTTTAGGACAAGTACTGAATGTTGATGACCTAGGTATTGCGTCAGTAGAAACATCCGTTGTAAAATGTTGAAGAATATTGCAAAAAGACAGATAATGTATCACTATTAAACAAAATATTAACAATAAAAGTACAAACGAGAATATTTAGAGAAACTGCCAATTTATGACTGTCAATAATACAAATAAAATCTGTAAAAATAAACACACAAGAAAGAGCTTCTTATTAAATTTTAAAAAAATAATTCTCTACAATTAATTTTGTGTTGTTAAATGTATTTAATATTGATCGCAACATTTTTCACTTAAACTTTAATTTTCTCGGTCCACATTAATCAGTCTGAAATAAGTGTAGCTAACTTGTTCAAACTATACTTAAAATTTGAGCAAGTCTGTCCGAGTACCGGATGAGTATAACGTGTTTTAATGAAAGAATTATCAAAGTGTGCGACTGAAGAAAAAAGGTATACGTACCAGTGATTCAAATACTTGACATCACGTCTTGTAAATATATTTTCCGGTGCTGCTAAAACACAGCTACTTTGAACCTATTGCTTCATTTTGTTACGTATATTTGATTTAAATAGTTTATTTATTTTTGTCAGATTAAAAAAAAATTGACATTTTGGATTAAAAATTCATTCATTGGGATTTTTTTAAAGAAATTTCCTCTACAAGTAAACAACAGATGTTAACCTCATTTTCTGACTTTGATTCAGAGTGTAAACAAGCTTCTAAAATGATTGGTTGATTTCAAGGACATTAGAGGTTTATTTTAAAAATGGTTGGTTGATTCCAAGGACATTAGAGCTTTATTTTAAAAATGATTGGTTGATTCCAAGGACATCTTTCTAGATCATGATGTTTGCGTGATTTCTTGAACGTGAGATTGTTCTGAGAGATTCTGGAAGGTCGTGACCCCTTTCCTGTTTACGTAAAAACAGGTATTTAAATTATTGTTTGGGAGAGAACAGTTCAGTAGAAGTTGGGCTTTTATAATATTAAGTTGTGTCTTCTTTTTGAGTTATTTTTAATTACCGTGTACTGGAAATTGTGTCAATTCGTTTGGCGCAAGAGGAATTATTTGATTATTTATCTGGAAAAGAATATGTGCTCATAGATTTTCATTAACAAGAACTGACTAAATCAAGTGAAATCGTCGTCCATATTGGATTAAATCGTCAAGATTCGAACTATTAGGACATTTTATTATCAGGACTCTTATGCTTCCACTAGTGGATTATCTTGTGAATTCTTTTTGGTACTTGATTCTCTAAAACCGTAAGTTTATTTATTTTCTTTTATGAAAATATTTGTACTTAATAAATTGTTTGTTAAATTTTACATGCTTGTTATTTTCATTTCTTTCTATGTTGCTGCTTATTCGAGCCTAAGCACGTAACAATTTATTGTGCTGTTTTGACTACAATTATCAGGAACAGAACACACACGAGATAGTAACTCGATGTAATTCTTAGTACATTTGTTTTTCCGGAACGATATTGTAGAATGTAAGTTTTGCAAAGGGTTAATAGATTGTCTCATTCACTCCAAAATTAGTAACCGCTCCGGTGGCCTAGTGGTTAGAGCGTCCGCCCCGGAAGCGGGAGGCTGTAGGTTCGATCCCCGGTTCGATCCCCGGCCGAGTCATACCAAAGACTTACAAAAATGGTACTAACAGCTGCCTCGCTTGACGCTCAGCATTAAGAGGTTAGTGTTAGGACTGGTCGGCCTGGTGTCAGGATAATGTGACTGGGTGAGACATCATGCTACATGTCTGCGGCATGATGTCTCAGTGCTAGACATCACTATAAACTGCCTCACTGCAGACATCGTAGCGATATGACTGAAAAATTGTTAAAGCTACGTTAAAAATCCTAATCAAACAAACAAACAAACCAAAATTAGTAGTATTTTATAGCACTGTCCACTTTGATTGATAGAAGATTAGACTTTAATAATTATGATAGCTATTGGATATATTGATTTCTAAGATAAAGAAGATAGTTGTCGACTCACTTGCAATGGAACCGCGCTTATTCTGTTACTACTGGTCAGATTCCGGCCTCCAAAATCAAAGAAGTACTTTGGAAAATCTTCCACTACTAAAGTCAGGCGATACTTGAGGTTTATTATGTAGAGTGTCGATGCAGACGCAGATACTGTTAGGGTGCAGTTCAGCTTTTCAAATCATAGAAAAAGAACAAGAACATTTAATTGAATTTTTACAATATGATAGTAAACAAATTTATTAAATATAAAGTCATATGTTAGAAAATGAAGAAAAACACAACCCAGCAAAGATGATAAACAAAATGTATAAATCATAATGTAATGCTGTACAAACTTTTATATGTGTATGATTTGCAACTTATCTGCATGCCAAAAATCAATATAAACTTTATACAATGTAGGTAGAAAAACGTTATGAAGAGAGAGAGAGAGAGAGAGAGAGAGAGAGAGAGAGAGAGAGAGAGAGAGAGAGAGAGAGAGAGAGAGAGAGAGAGAGAGAGAGACCTGGTCCAGAATAATGGTGTTAGGCGGGACATTAGAACACCCGGCGCCACACTCGTCAGTTTCAGCCCACCGACAATGTATTAAGTCTCCATCAGGATCATTGACAGGAACTTTTATGGTTGTAGAGCAATTATACGGGATACTAGAAAACAGATATCGGCAAAATTATCAAACTCAAATTGTCGCTTGGGTGTTTGAAATTTGACATAAAGGTTACTTGTATTTTGGTTAAAGTACTTTGTGTCTTGGTTAAGAAAGTACCTGCTGTTTCCGTAAAGCACAGCCTTTAGCTTAAACAAACTGCTCCTGGGTTAAATGATCTTTCGCCAGCTCTGAGATAACCATGTTTTCTCATTAGCATATAAATCATATATTTTAGTTTGATACTAACTCTCGCTTTATTTACTATTTAATTTATATATTATGATTTTAGTTTATACTCATGTTTGTTACGACTCCATAGTCGCAAACTAAACAACAGAAAGGTGCGAAAACCAAACAGGGTTGTAAAACAAATTTATTTCCCTAGAATACAAAAAGAATTCATTCGGTATTGCGAATGAAATACCAAATAGTCTTAACAGTTATATAACATCTCCAGTGTATGAAGTTCTAATTGAATTCCATCGGTGTACCAAAATCTTCGGATATTTAATGTGTTAATGTATCAATGACATGGAATGCGGCGATGTGTTCAGACTCCTTGGATGCACAAAATAATATAATCCAAAATGTAATTGACCAAATTTATCATAATTCAAACTGAATTATTTATTCCAAAATATTTTAATAAGCATTTTGTAATTCAAGTGGATAATTTAAAATAACAAATCTCCACTCAGATGAAAAACTGAACAAACAATAAGATTGAATGTACTTCGGATGTTGTATACCAAAAGTAAGCAAGTTTATATATCCCTCCAATTGACGTAGGTTGCAATTATCATTTTCGAGAAATATCCTGTCCTTTTAATGGAAACGTTTGTTCCTTAAACTTTCTGTGGTCAGAAATAAAGACTGTATCGTTAAGTAAAACTGAAGTAAACATGGCTACAATTAAAACGATATAAATATTTATTATGTGCTAAAAAATTTAAATTAGATATGTATTACGTTGTTTATAAAATAAATGTCACTGGTCAGGTAGACTATAAACTTGATTTTAGACAAATGTTAATTGCAAAATACAGATATGCATAATATAAAATCACTGAGAAAAGCCAGCATACAATACAAATTAAATATACATAAACAAAAAACTTCATGGAAAATGGTTGCAAATGTTTAACGATACGACAATTGGAACTTGTGATACAGTGACAGGCTTCTATCTTGCATGTTTATCACATGGTGCATTTCATTTTTGCCAGCAATTGTATTTGTAGTAGGTAATGGAAAGTGATAACGTTTATCAAAAATGCTACAATACCTTCTGACATAATTTAAATATTTAAAAGCCATTCCAGAAAGAACATTAATACTCATATTTAAAATACTAGTATACTGTTAACCAATCACTCTTACATTTTTTGTGAATTTGAGACAACTAACCAGCAAATGCGTCACTAAATCCTACCAGGTCTTTAAAAAATGTGACCAGACAAAATTGAAGAATTTCGATGTCTGTATGTTAATATTAAGCATGTCCTTTGTAATCTCACAGTGTAATAAATAAAACAAGGGTCATTCAGTTTTACTTTCTGAAGAAGAACATCAAGATTGATCGAAATGGTTACTTGACACTTTTAGGCAATCAACTAACTAATTCATATCAGTATCCGAAAATGACTAGCACATATCGCCTAAAATTGATTATGCAACTAATTAACTAAAGAAATGTTTTTTGTTTATAATATTTTTGCCTAAATATAGTTGTCGGTTATTTATAATACTGCAGGATATTTAAAATACATGTTTCATGTATCCAAAACTGAGAGAATTAATGAAGCAATGAAATAAAATGTTTTGCTGGATGTTTAGTAGATAGAGTACTTGTAATATTTCCCTGCAAAAAGGACAGATAAATCAGAATAGATCAACAGACTCAAACTATATACAATTACAAGTTTTTCACTAAACACTATAGATATGAAACTTTTTGTACGCAGGCCCTCCAAATAGCATTTATTCGATGACAGCATAAATATATAACTACTTATAAATACAGTTTTGTTTTTATGCATCTTATACTCTGTTGCAACTGATTACTATCTTGAAAAATAAACTATATTCACGGCATACTCGTAAAAAGACAATAATATACAAGACCGTGCAAAATGATATGATTCAAGGCGTCCATAGCAGCATCTGTATGCGGGCATGGGTAATGTATATTATTGTATTTGTACTGAACGGTATCTCATGTACTATGCGACTTGGTCTTTATAATGTTAGGTGGTTTTCTGATGAAGAGTTGTATAAATCTTTGGTTGCATCCATGATGCTGGGGTTGATAGTTAAGTTAGCTGAGAGACCGTATATATTTACTCGCAGCAATAGACCAAAGTTCCCGGACCAACGGGTCTATGAAGGAAAAGGCGAATCGATGGATCCTTCTGCAGGTTGGAAAGTAAGAGCCATGCATGGCCGTTTATTGACTGTTTGACAAGAATTGTAGAACTTGACACAAAATAAATCATGACTATCTCATGGATGCCATGGGATATATGAGTTCCATTTTTGAATCAATATTAAGTACACTAAACAACAAAACAACTACTAAAAAAGTATGGGATAAAATAAGAAGGATTAGGGGGAAAAAGACCACAAACACCCCTAAAATAAGTAACACCTCCAATGATAAAGAACAAGCCGACTTACTAGCTCAACATTTCACTAGCATGAGCAATAACAGAAACCATACTGTAGAATTTCAAAACCACAGAAACAATGAAGAAAAAACAAATAAGCAGATATTTAAAGACCTAGGACCTAAAGAATCCCCTTTAAACAATAAAATAACAAAATATGAATGGGATCAAGCACTAAAAACCAAAAAGGAAACCTCACCTGGGGAAGATAAGATAGGGTACATAGTATATAAACAACTACCACATAACATAGTCAAGTGAAATAATAAAATTCCTTAATAAAATATGGGAAACATACGATAATTAACAACAGAATGAAGTCACATCTTACTAAACATAATCTACTATCAGAAAATCAATGTGGATTCAGAAACAAACGCTCCACCACAGACCATTTAGTAAGACTTGAAACCGCTATCAAACTAGCATTTAACTCTAAACAAAAAGCGAACAGAAACTTAATTGCGGTATTTCTCGATCTCGAGAAAGCATTCGACCTAGTATGGACCAAAGGCCTTATAGCCAAATTAAATGATTATGGCATTACTGGACGAATGTTTAACTTTATCAAAGACTTCTTAGCAAACCGCACTATAACAACTAGGGTAGGGGCAACATACTCTGAGACTCACTCCCTTGTAAACGGGACTCCACAAGGAAGTGTACTCAGCCCCACCCTCTTCAACTTAATGATAAATGATCTAGATAAAAATTTGGCAACTAACAAAGTAGAACTATCCCAATTTGCGGATGATGGCGGCCTATGGAGACCAGGAAACCCCTCCAGCCGCAAAAACATCTATGAAATTCAAACCAGTCTAAACAATATTGGAAACTGGGCTAATAAATGGGTTTCAAACTATCGCACCAAAAAACGGTGGCTATAATGTTCACCCCAAATAGGAAAAACATACAATATCCAAAATTAACCATACAAAATAAGGAAATAAAATTTGTAAAAGTAGCTAAATTTCTGGGTATGTATTACGACCAACACCTAACATGGGCACACCATATTGATGACCTAGTTAAACGATGTAATCAGGACTTAAACCTAATCAGAAGTCTTAAAGGGACACAATGGGGTGCTAATCAGGAAACCTCACTAATGCTGTATAGGGCACTAATAAGATCAAAACTAGACTACGGCTGTCAAATATACTCATCAGCCACAAAAACTCAACTAAAAAAACTAGATAGAATCCAAAGAATAGCCCAAGTAAAGAGCACTGGAGCTCTCAACTCCACCTCGACAGCTGAACTGCATGTAATAACGGGAGAATTGCCCCTACACCTGAGACGGCAAGAACTCACTTTAAAGTATGCAGCGCGACTGTCCACCCACCCCAAAACACACCCCACACTACTGGCCATAAACAAAACCAACATCCCATATAGAAAAGGCTTAAAACAAAAACTACCCATGGGAAAGCAAGTCCATCTATTAAAATCAACATTACCAGTGGAACTATTCCCATTAGAACATAACATAGTGTACGAACACGAACCTTGGAATAACGTACAATCTAAAGTCAACACCTCCCTAACTCAAAAAGGCAACAAACAAAATCAGGAATTCAACTTAAAAATAGAAGCCTTAGAAATTATTAACACTCAGTACCACCAATATACTAAAATATACACGGATGGATCCAAAATTACTAATCCATACAAAACAGCTGCAGCAATGGTCATACCAGAGCATAAAGTACAAATAGGCAGACGCCTCCCAGACTACTGCTCTATTTACACAGCTGAATTCTGGGCCATCCTAAAATCATTACAGTGGATTGAAGAGTTCAAACCCAATAAGACAGTGATTATTAGTGACTCGCTAAGTGTCCTCTCTTCAATTCAAACAAACACCACTAAATGTAGGGAAGATTTTCTCAATCAAATAAATACCAAACTAAAACAACTCAATAACGAAAATATTATTGTAGAATTCATGTGGATACCCTCCCACATTGAAATTAAAGGCAACGAAATGGCAGACAAACTAGCCAAAGAAAAGCTAAGCGAACCAAATTTCGAGCCACTACAATATAGTACATCAGAACTATACAGTCTAATAAGTACTCAAATAGATAAAAAATGGCAAAATGATTGGGATACTAGTACAATAGGGAGAGTGTTGTACACTACTGTTAAGGAAGTAAACAGGAATATAAAACCGCCCAAGGGCTTACCTATAGAACAAACAATCATAAATAGAATAACTATAGGTAAAACCAGGCTGGCAAACAGCATGGGAAAATACATAGGACCCTTTCCTCATAACATAAACTGCTACAATTGTAACACCCCTGAAGATCTCCATCATATCTTCAACAATTGTACCAAAACCAAACAAGAAAGGGACAAATTCAGATCAAAACAACTAGAAATTAAAGCCCCCTATACATACCCAGAGATATTACTAAAAACAAATAAAAACTTAGCAGGGACACATAAAAATATGATAGAATATCTTAAAAACATATAAAAAATAGATAAAATATAAACCACACTCACAATAAAATCCCTGAAAAAGACAGGAAGTGTAGGCCCCTAGACGAATTATCAAGGAACCTCTTAAGGACAGGTGAGCTAAGCAACGGTTCGGACCATGGTGCGGTTCCTGGGCACAACTATGGATAACCTTTGACGTGTCGCTTAACGGCCCCTTGAACTAGGCAGAGGCCCATTTGTTGTCGCTCGGTCACCAAACCTCACGGCCTGGACCGGGGGGCGGTTTTCTGGGTGTGACAGTGAAAAAAACTTGACCGTGTCGCTTAACGGCCCAGGATATTTCCTGCAAAGACCCACTAGTCATCATCTAGTTGACCAAACCACACACCTGACCCCAAATTGAGGAAAACCTTAGGAAACAAAATAAGCCACACTAACCTGAATACAAAACATCATAATGGTCATAAATAGTTACATTAAAAAACAACCAAACCAAAACAGAATGATAGGATGCCATCAAAACAGCATAAAAATAGGCAGTAGGAAAAGACAACACAAAACCAAAAGCTAACTCCCTACTCACCACATTCTGCCTCTAATCTGTCACTTCTTAACCTCTCCTAGTAATACTAATAAAGTATACAGTGCAAATCTACACATCATGCAAAAACTAGGATAATTAAAGTAGCACAAACCAGTGAACCGAGACCGGTGCACATAAACTAGACAAGAAAATAGGATATGACCCCAAATTAGATATATAAGGTAGTCTAAAACACCCAAAGACTATCAGGCCCAGCGACACAAGGTCGCACATAAAACTAAAAAATAGAAAGTAATCACGATAAGACCCTAAACCTAGAACATATAAGGTAGTCACAACTCCAAGACTATCAGGCCCAGCGGCACAAGGCTGCAACTATAACCAAATGCAGAAAATTAAGTCACTAATAGGGCCCCAAACAGCGACTATAAGGTGACCCAAGCCCAAGGTCATCAGACACCGCAACACAATGTTGCACAGAACAAATTAGAACCAACAAACTCAAATAAATATCACACAAAACACTAAATTCCAAAGAACATCACAAAAAAGCACTGTATACTAAATACTACTTAGACAATAGCACAGAGTATATAAATAGGGGTTAGACTCAGAAAAGCAGCCTACCAAGCCTGGCCCTTCGCCTCGCCCACTACCTACTCCGCCTGCTCCAGCAACTACACGTGCTTAGCACGTCCATTAATAACCAATAACACCGGATGGCATGAATATGAGTGTGTGCTGGAACTATTCCCACTCATATATATATACAGGCCCTACAATCACACCGCAGTAGCTCAATAGTTACTCAGATGTGACGGTATAATTAAATAGTGTTCCCTGAACACATAAACGCCTGCAGGGTGGTGGCTCCATTCCCACCCTCAGGATAATTAAATAACCGTCCATTGACGGATAAAACAGTGATAAGAGCCCTCGGGACGAATCACTTAAAGCACATTATTCAATTCAATTCAATCAATATTACTATCACTGTAATAGTGCAATCAACAGTTTAATGTAGCTAAACATGTGAAAATCAATAATACATGCATCTTACTTGTGGATGAAACATACATCGTTTATAGATTTGGACTAATTAATTAGTGATGGAATATTTAGGTATAACTATTATGCTCTGACTGGTTCCATTTGGGAACGATGTAGTTTCCAGTGCGCATAGTTCCGTTCAATCCATTGTATTTTATGCGCATTAGTATGGTGTCAAATTCTTGCATTGTTTAATGGTGTCAGATTTATTCACCGTTCAAGCACATTGTGCATAAACATCTCAAGGACAAAAATGCATTCAGTGTCATTGCTAAATTCAAAATAATTTAAATATACAACCAAATCAGTATGTATGGCGGCTCTATTCTAAACGTATAATAGACATCCATCGTTAAAGATGAAGACTTAAGTATTATCAAGCTTGATATTTAGATTCCATTTATCACAATAAGCGTGCAAAAAGTATTCGCGAGCCTTGTTTTCGGAAAAGAAATATAAATTGTCGTCACCAAAGAGTAGCAGCAATAGAGACAACAACTCATCTAACTCTATGCATATATCTCCTTTACAGTATAATGTTTACTCATCTTAAAAAAATAACGATAATAAAATCGGTGACAAAGCTTCATCTTATATCAAACCTACTTCATTGCACACATAAAATGTATTATGAATGAATAAGCTATGATTTAACTGTGCTGTACATAGAACGAAGAAAATTTAACATTTTTCAATTAGCATCTTGTCCAAACAGATTTAACCACAAATGTTTCTGTAAACACCATCAAAAGCATATGGAAATCAATAAAAGCTGCGTAAATTCTTGACCGTAAAATTTATTAATAAAACAGTGTTAAAACATATATGGCACCAGAAGTTACCACTCGTTTTTAAAACAAAATCGGGGATCCAAAAAATCAAAATGGTAGAGTAACTTCTGGTGACCAAAATTTGTTAAACTCGAGAACTCGTGTGATAATATCTACTGGAACTTTGCTTTATATCTTTCTAATGATTTGTGTTCAAACAGCAATAACATATAAGGTTTCTGTGAATGTTTCCTTAAAATTGATAATTAATCCTAATAACGCTGATGAGTCTAGGTAAATTGTTCACTGTCTATATTACGCTCTATGACTTCTCAAAATATGGTTTTCAAATGTCGTTTAAGATATCCATGAACTCTGTCAAAGATATATTTACATCACGAAGATCATGAACATAGATATTCAATATAAAGTTGTCAAAAAAGAGCCTGATTACTTTCTTGATATTTAAAAAATGCGGTGTCATGTTGTGAATCCTATTTATGCGTAATTTTAACTGTCTGCGTTCACCTTGTAAAGCAAATGCTAATAGAGAACGATCATAATGAATTGTAATATCGCAGACATTAAACTCCGAAAGTAAACGTAGCAGTACCATCAAAAAGTAAAATATTGTCTACCAAATACATGTGTACATTTATTCATATATTACAATCAATATGGGTTTCTATATGACCAATCAAATCGGGTTTTGAAGCAGTTTTGGCGTTTAAATGTGCTGCTGGCTTAAACAGACAATACCCTATGATTGACGGAAGAGAAGTGTATGGACTTCCATTGGGTTTGCGCGTGTCTCCCCGAATACTGAGGTCAATGACGGTCTTCAAAATGCCAAAAGAGGACTCCGCTGAACCGTTGTTTGGAGTCCACGGGATATTTTCCAGACTGCAACGATAACGTATAGAAATATAATGGACTCTATTGCATTATTTGCCTTATCCCATCCCCCGACAGTTTGTACATACCTCCCACATTTCAAGAACGAAAAACATCATTGATATGCAAAATGCACAAACATTAATTCCATTCATTAATTTCTAATTTCTAATATGATAAGCGCCAATAGGTCCATAACATTGGCATCGTCGCCTTTCAAACCATACGGAAGCTGTCGATTTAAATAACCTGGCATACACTGCTGACATTTTTCCTGTTTCCAGAAAAGCAAGTTTTCAGAGATAACCTGTATGCCTGTATACAGTATTTTATATAAAAGAACGATTCGATAAACAAAAGCGATGCAGTTATATAAATGTGGTAATATGGATGTAACTCCCAACGTTACGCAAAGTTATTCATAGCCCATTGAAGACGGCAATGACCCTGATTTGGTGGTCATACATGTGAGCAAAAAAGGATCTATACTTTTCCGAATGAGTTAGACTATTAGAAACTATCATCATTTGAAATATAGGGATATACGTTCCACGTTTCTTTCGCAATGCCAAAATAAATTTAAATTCTCAACAACAAGACATAATCTCATAAACATTAAATTTCATGTGTTTTGTAAGGCAACCTACATGATTGAGTACTGATCGTAGTCTTTCAGTTCATGCATAAAGAACCCCTCTCCTTGCTCCCATCCATCGCTGTATCGACTGACTGACGTCAATGTATAGCTTATATCACCAATTTTCACAGGTAAGGTACCACCGCCACAAGAACAGTTCCAATGCAGATCGCTTAGCATAGACGATGAACTGTTTCTTGTTCTTCCGATGTCTTTCTCCGAGCATCCATATCCACATGGGCCAGTCCCCTTCTCCCATGCCAGACGGTATGTAAATTTTACCTTTAGTAAAAGTGGCAATTATCAACACGACGTAATTAAATAAACATGGTACATGCCATCTCTCTGGTGGTAAATACATTTTCTTTATTATATAATTTCACCATCTCGGAACATTTTAATTTTAAAAAAGAAAGAGTCACGAACAATTCTAAACAAAACTCGTACAGTTCAACTAAATATAGTGTTTAGAATCTTAACAGCAATACTCTTAACAAGGACACTGGTCACCTTAAGTCAGGCATGTGCAACGTCCTGCAGAGGGCAAGCCGTATAAGCGATTTTTTAAGCCACATTTAAAGATCTAAGTTGCACATGTATGCCTTAAACAAAGCTAATTGCATAAAGTGACAAGATTATCAGAAATTATACTCCCCCGCCTAACTCCCAATCTCCCCCCCCCAAACAAAAGATAATACTATATGATGTTTGGAATAAAAATGATGTAATGCGCTATACATAGCGAAACATAATGAACTTGGTGAGATATCGATGTGGTGCAATTTCTTATCGCCAGTAATTGTCTTTCATTTATTTGTTCTTATGTTCTGCATTCAAAACGTCAATTGCGTTAAATCGTGAATAGCAGGACTGACGGTCGAAGTCTACGTTCTGTAAATTGTTATTTAAAAGGTGTAAAGGATCTCATTTCTTGTAAATGAACCTCGGTTATTGGTAAATGTTGTTCCAAGGCGCTACATGAAAGGGGCAACATTTTCAGAAAATCAAACACTGCGTAGGAGTGGCTTGATTGTCCATATTTGCCTCTGTTTCCATGGATCTCAGAACAACAGCCACGGTGAACCCAAAAAGTTTTTAAATATGCAAATGTTGAAATAATTTATATAATAGCCCAATGACCACACAACATGAAACTCTAATTTCATACTTGCAAGGTTTTCTTTGTTTCCCATTTGCACGATCCCAAGCTTTTCCGAGCCGAATATTAATAATACTCAACACTATAACAATCCACGATATAAATACCTAATACAAAGACATATTCTAATCTTATTACTAATCAGGCTTATCTCAAATTACTAATTCTTAAAATATCCCGAAAATTTCTTATGTTAAAAAATTAAAGAAGATATATTTTACAAAATTGCTTCATGTTATCCTAAAAGCTTAAGAATACTGTATATTTATAATGCCTGCTCCTAGAAATTGGCTAGTTACTAGGGCTGAGAAAGATCTTCCCAACACCCCATACTCAACCCACAATCACTTAATCCAACAAAGCCGTAAACTGAGACGAAAATAAAAAATATCATAAACCTTAGATTGTACAGGTCTATTTTCATACATTGGATTCATTGATCATTTTAGTATCAATACAATATATTTTGCTACAAATTTACCATTTGTTGGTTTTCAATTGGTACACAATTTCAATAAAGACATGCTAGCAAACACAGTGATTCTTAAATATTCTACAAGTGGTAGAAAGAGATTGTAAAATAAAATTTGTGCTTAATGTTCATGCCTGTTTCTTCGTGTGAATTTATTTTGTTCTTCACGTATATGTTTTGTGATATTTTGCAACAAAAAATAAATGTTTTGGTAAAGATTGTTTTTTCGTCGAAAATATCAATACTTATGATACAAGTATGTATGTATGTATGTATGTATGTATGTATGTATGTATGTATGTATGTATGTATGTATGTATGTATGTATGTATGTATGTATGTATCTATCCATCATTCATTCAATTGGAACTCTATACAATTGGACTTGTTACATAAATATACTGTTAGTTCTTTTAAATATTCACCTTGTATTATAGGAATTTTTTTGTGTTGCTTTTCTTAAAACGTGTTGGTTTTCTCTTTTCTGTTACTTATTTTAAGACAGAGTATTAACACTAGAAAGTCATTAGATGGCACATCATTCAAATTTGTCAACAGCTTTTTCAGAGTCCGCAATTTAGTGCTTTCACAAAGTCCATGAAACTAATCAATATAATTTCCATCTATTAGTATTTGCAACTAGATGTCAAACATGGAAGCTACACATAAACGTTGAATGTGTAATTAGTAAAGGTCAGAAAGACGAAAAGCACTATTTATGTATTGGTTGTCTAGTGTGTGCTGCAACAGGAAGATCTGTTTTGAGAAAGTGGCTCGGGGACTACATTGTATCAGAGGAAAGTGGCTCAGGGACTACATTGTACCAGAGGAGATAGCTCAATGTTGTGCAACTACCCAGTTCTTGAAAGGACTGCCCAGAGAAGCCAAAATATTCCAGTCCACGTCACATATATAGCAGCAGGGAAACCAAATTGCATCAAATATGTTTTTAAAGAATCATGATCAATACACTAATTAAGATCTTCGTCATGGAGAGTTAAAGCAGATCCATTCTGGTTCATACCCAGACGATAATCAATATGTGAGCAGCTTCCATAATCATTTTTACCAAGCTTGTTAACTAAGCCGGACTGCAGAGTATTGGTTTTGCTGCCGTATGATGGTTACAAAAATGTAGCAATGGTGTTATAGTATATGTGTCAAACTTGACATAGCTGAAGGGACATGGAATTGTACTGGTAATAAAGCATGTATCGGGCACATTCTTTTTTCTGGGAATATACTTCATGACTGAATCAGAACTAAAACTACTGCCAGGGCAATAAAACGTGTTGTCGTCAGACAATTTGCCACAAGAGGATTATCAGATCTTGGGCACATGTCACAGATTAAAGAGAATCTCGGGATTACCGGTTAGTGGCAAATTGTTAAAGGGTAATTGGATAGCCATGTATAAGGAAAATAACAGCCTTAGAATCAGGTTTTTCGACTCAGACCGTAAATGTTATAGCTGTGCTAGTGAAAATCAATGGAAAATTCATGTCCTGAATTTATATTATAAACAATATTAAAGTTACAAAAGAATGTTCATTTTAGTAAACATGTTGAAATGGAAGAGAAGCCAGAGATAAGAATGATCAAACCAGTCATGTGAACCAGTGTTACAGAACACCCCAGTAACCCACTTTTACCAGTGTTAATGATATATAGTCCTTCCTGGTCCTAAAACAGTACTAAAGAAGGTTTGCCCACGTCTATGCAAAATTCCTTTTCCACTCTATGCTCCTAAGAACATGTGCTCATTTTTGCTGGAATGCCTTCAAAGTGCGGAAGAACCAATCATTATCACGTGCAGTCAAGCATATATAGCAAACAATATCTATTATCTATTTATTATTGGCATGGATATATTAAGCACCAAGATGGTCACTAGAGAGCCGTAGCAACAATCATCCGCATGTCATGTTCAGCACAGGAACGGTACTGCCTCAGGCATCGTAAGCTCTGATCACTTTAAATTACGTCTAGCTGAGACACCAGTTAACCAAGCAAACTCGTGATTACAGCTTGGCATGGATGCGGAGGGTTGTCGTGTAGCGGAAGTGATGTGACTGCTCAAAATATAACCCTTTTGCAATATCTGATATTCGTTTTAGCTTGTCAGTGGGTCTAATGGAACCCTATATAGTTGAGGACGCAACGAAATATGTAATTATTAAAATGATATTTACCTGTCTAGTCGTACTCTGCACAGTCAAAGACCCTTTACAATGCTGGCTATGTTACCGTTATGTTGAAATACTTTGTACAATAAAATACATTATTTAATATTAGTCTGCTTAGATAAAGTATTTACTAGACTTTGCCAGTTAAAAAAATTTATAAAATTCTGACGGTATTAAAAAGAGACTAAACATTACAATCAATAATAGCCTTCCATATTGCGTCGTCAATAAGATATATTTATGTACATAAGAAACACATCTATCGTAGAATCATTGTGCATAGACCATTATTATAGATTTCAACTTACAATGTGAATCTTCATATACATACCTTATTTTTAAACTTCATCCATTTTACTGTTCCTCCAAGGAAGAAAGCCCAAGTCCCAGTTAAAAGATACAGTATGCAGAAGAGTCTATAGTGAGATGCAGACATTTAAGTCTGTGTTGATCAATGTTCTAAAGCAGAAATCATGAAAAGGGAAGTATTTAATAAAGGTGTATCACACGCATTTGATGACTATTCCTCTTGTTATTTAACCTGTTCTGTAAACGACAGTGACACTAAAAGTATTGCAAAGTACAAAAGGTATCTTTATCTGTCTTTATGCTAATAATATTATGCAATCCATCGGTCGATCCATCCATAGTTCCTTTTATATATTTATATGTAAAACTGGAAAAGAGTTAGAGCTGCTAGACTATTTAATATAAAAAAATGAAAACCTAATTCTGACCAAAAACAGGTAATTTACATAAGTTTTTTGATTGCTTTTGTACACAATTAAAAGTAACAACCGAATCAAAACAAGTCTCTTATTATTTAGTTCACACTTAAAAGTAATAACCGAATGAAAAAACGAGTCATTTATTTTAATCAGTATACAATTAAAAGTAATGACCGATTCAAATCGTGTCATTTATTAATTAGTAACTATAGTAACTATAGCCAGTCAGAAAAATGCGATCAGAAAAGTTCATCCCAAACATCGTTGCATGTGGTACAAATACGCTGAGAGAATGTTCATGAGAAGAGAATTACGTTAAAAATGATGACATGTAGAAAACACATAATGGAACTGATATCGATGAAAAGCATTTAAATAAAACAAAGTACACCATATGTTCTACTTAGGCTGGTAAATATTCTGTAAATATAATGTGACAAATTGTAATATTTAAACTCGATTTTTTATTCATTATGTATTGATTTGTAATATATTTACAGACAATATATCAACTTAAAATCTAATGAAATAATGTAATGAAATAATCTAAAACAAGATAATTACAAACATAGAAATATCTTTAGCATTCATTAAAATACGTAAGGACTGTATTACGGAGTGAAAACGAAACTATTATTGCCTTCATAGCTTGTTCCGTAAACGACAATGTTACTTACTTTGTTGAAATTCGACGATATGATCTTCAGACAGGATGACAAATTAGTGCTGCTTTTTCCAAAATGTTCAATAATACTCAGTTCTTTTGTACTATATGATTGAAACAATTATATTGTTGCTGAACGATAAAGTTATCAATTCTATTCAATGGGACTCCCAATATATTATCACTGTTAGACAGTGTTTGAATGATAATGCTAGTATCATATCTATTGTTCGTACCGTACTATACTATCAGTACCGCGGGGGGGGGGGGGAGAGTGGCAGAGTGGTCTAAAGCGCTCTCCGTTACGGATCACTGCCATCTCATCTCTGTCTGCGTAGGTTCGGGTCTCGGATTCCGCCAATGTGGATATGTGTGAAAGCTTGCCAGTAGTTTCTCGTGGGTTTGTGGTTCTTTATGGGGGGGAGGGGGTCCCGCATTCTTAATCCACCAATAATATTGGCCGCCATGTATAACCTATGTGTGATGAAAAATGGCTTTAAATACTACAACAACAACAACTATCAGTATCGCTCCTAGACTAACACAATGATGTGTGTGCAACAACGATATGAAGTTTTGTTTGAATTGGAATTTCACTACATTTCTGGAAGATGCTCTTTTAAGCAGACATCTTTCACTACAGAAATGTTTTTCTGTTAACTCCAACAACACAGGCTAAACTAAAGAGCATGTATTAAATTTGTTTCCATCGACATTGTATATGGATCTAGTTAAGACTGAAAAAGTATAAACTAGTTCTTAAGGAGGCTAAACACATAATTCGAATTCACTAATAGATCTGCACAAAATAAAACTGCCTATTAATCTCACTCATTCGTTTTCTTTTCTTTAGAAAAAAGTACATTTACCACAGAGACAATGTTTCCTGTTTAAGGTCTAGTATTCATTACTTAGACACTTGGACAAGGTTTATGTTCCTGTCACGGTCTATCTGGGATTAAATGCACCCGCTTATCTGTTCTCTCATAATCTGCCTGACGCAATCTTTAACAAAATCATTATTAAATAAACTTCGAGGATATATTCGAATTTCGAGCAATTCCTCAGCCTATTACTGAAGAATATAAAACAAACTACGTCAGATTATGAGTGTGAAAGTTATGCTTGTGATTTTCATATATTTTTCACTCTCTCTCTCTCTGCATGATAACAATTCCGTGACCATCAAAAGTGTGATCAACAAAATAGTTCTAAATCTTAATTTTGAAGACGCAATGTTTTATGAAACCGTTTTTTACCCTCCTTACAATTCAAAATATTTTTTGATCTTTCATTTAAAATATAAAATACATAAGGAACATTCAGGTAAGGTTATATATCTCGGAATCGTCGTTACTTATATTATATTTCCCACCATCAGGTGGCGCAATTGTATGCAGAAATTACTCTTAAAATTTTAGAATAGTTAAAGCTTTCAGTACAAATTTTCAGTTGAAAACAGTGAAGCAGTAGGGAAATGAAAATCAGCATAATCAATTAAATAATAAAATATATGAACAATGATTACGGATATATATGGCTTGGGTGCATTCATGTTATTAGGTTTCCAACATTTATAAAGAGGAGTTTTAAACCGAGTAGATACATATAAAGCTATGCTATAAAAATGAATCACATGCAGAAGAGACTAACCAGGTTCCTCATTAGAATTCCATTCGTTAACACAACTTGAGGAATAATGAAACAGTTAAGTTAATATTCCTTCTATACCCGAATCCTGCCTTAAAGACACCCCGAATCCCACTAATTTACATTTACAGCAACTATCCAACGAAATGTTGGTAGCAGTGGCAGATCACAAAATGTGTGGGAACTATTTCCGATGACTTTGCTTTAGTGTACGTTGTAAGTTAAATGAAATATAAAGGATTATGGAACAATAGGAGGTCTTAGAATGGTAAATTGATACACCTAATAAGCGTGAGTCATAAAGGTTATTTGCTATAGGGTCATATAATACTGATAGCTGGTACATGTTTTCAATTTAAGAAGGTTGTTGGTTGAAATAACCACCAACTATAAATAAGTTCAATATCGCAACACATGCTGGTGGGGTGAATAGATAATATCATGATCTTTACTCCATTGTGTATAGCTCAGATTGCGGACATTGTTTAATAATTTAATTTAATCGTGTCAGTTTATGGATTCATGAAGTAAAAGGGCAAACAATAAGCATGATTTACAATGTAATATCTATTCTATATTAGATAATAAATTAGACGTCACAGAGTTCTTATACATTTTGTTTTAAATGACCTTTATCGAACAAAGGTTAAGGTTGCATCATTATGTGCGATATTTCTTCGACACGAAAATGTGAACAAAATTATTTTCTGTAATATAAATGGAAATACACATCTGCATCTAACATCACCTATCTAGACGAGTAACAATACTATCAATATCAGTATAAACTAAGCTTAACATGGAACAATTAAGGGCATGTAATAATATCATGATGTTGGTGGAAAGTAGGAAAAAATTGTTCACAGTGAGCTAAATGAAGATGCCCTGATATCAAATTTCGATAACAATAATACACAGTAAGTTAGCATCCTTCAAATCCGAATTCTCTCTACGCACAAAACAAATACCCATATGATACAAGACAGTCATAAGATTAAGATATCACTGAAATAAAATAGATTATTTATGGTTTAAGAGTCCTGAATAGACACGTAATTGGTTTTGCAAGTATGGTAGACATATTGTTGATTATGAATTACCTAAAATTCTTAAACATTGATGGAACTATAATACGATGTCATTCTAAATACTTAAAATGTACAGATTTGTTTGTTAAACGTCATGTTGTCACGAAATTGTGTTTGCAAAATTGTGTTTTCCTGATATATCATAATAAATATAGACTGGATTTCATTGCCGAGACATCCATGTTTATTTTGTATGGTTTTAGGAAATTGTTTGCAATATCGAATTTGCTTAACTTACTGCAAAATGTGCAAAACGCGGCAGCGTCGACGCTATAATGTCTGCGCGAGGTTTAACAAAAAGTCTTTGTACAGTTACGAATCTGTTTCAAAATTTGCAACAGAATGAAGTGGAAGTAACATTTTTAAGTAAAATCAACAAGTGATTTATTTCTCTGCAATACAGTGTGAGATTCAAGAGACACTGACAGTATTTTGAATTAAATTTCCTATAATCCAAAATGTCCCATCCCAAATACAAAATAATGGAATGTTATATGTACTACAAGGATGCGATCCAGAGTATATTTGAATGAGTTCACGATAATCCAAAATAATGTGGCAGTCTAAAGGCCAATAAGCAATTTAGTTATTACAATGAATATTTAAAATAACAAATTCCTAGCGAATTAAATCTGATAGTCAAATCTACAGTAGAAGTGAATTATCTGTTTATAAAGATTTACAACAGAAAATCCCAGTCTAACTGCTGTTGCTACGTAAACTTACAATCATGGACAAACGTTAATCTCAAAATATATATTAACATACACATAAAAGTAGATAACTTTCATGTTTTTTTATATTATTACAATACATACGAATCTTGTCAGGAAGATCTCAAATTACATAAACATTCTTTAAGTGTCACTGCATATGCAAACGATATAATCTACACTTTATCAAATATCGACTGTACATTATACAACTGTTTAATATTTGGAATGTTTTGGGTTTATTCTAAATGTCAGGAAAGTCAGAGATATGCCTGCTATGCCACATGATGCCATACAGTTGCATATGGCCACTATAATGTCCGTGATATTGATATCTGAATAGACAAGCTTAAATTGATGTATTAATCTTTTATAGACATAATTATTTACAGATACTTTCATAAAATCTTACAATCATTCTTATTGAAGAACTATCTAGTGTGGAACAAAGTCATTTTGTGTGCACCAATGTGTAATGTATATAAATGTTTTCGTACTTAAATATATTTTGAGATGTGACTCGTATTTTTCACAGTTCAGTTGTTTTATATTTAGGTGTAGATAAGAATTTCTAAGATATGTATGGTTGATTAACCCGAAAATCGATGTTAATGCAAATTTGCTGACGTTGGGGCACGATACTGGTCGATTCAGCATGAGAGTGTTGTGAACCGATGGATTTGTGCAAAAGTGTGATTGTCAAGGGAAGATTTTGCTGGTTCGATTAGAGAGATACATTTAATCAGTGATTATGCGAGTGAGGAGTTGACATTATTCGTGGCCATTTACGGGCATTGTGTAAAAGTATCATAATATTTGTTGATGATAAGTTTCTTTTAAAAATATTTTTACACAGACTTCAGGGTCGTTATAGGCATGACAATCTTATAAGATATCTTACACGTTGATAAACTAACTATACATTTGTACTTATGTGTTGATGACCTCTCTGTAAATTGCATATACAGTATGCATTTACCAATTATACATTCATCATATCCATTGAGTAATTTTATATCCATTTATCATATCTTGTGACCTTCCTGACAAGGTCAAGGTTAATGAGGTGTAGAATTTTGTATACATGTATCATATCTTTTGACCTTTCTGGCAAGGTCAAGACAAGTGAGGTGTGACCTTCCTAACCAGGCCAAGTCAAAGTGAGTGAATTGTATATCCATTTTACATATCTTATGACTTTTCTGACAAACTCAAAGCATGTGAGATGATATCCATTTATCATATTGTGACCTTCCTGACAAGGTCAAGGCAAGTGATGTAAATGAATTTTATTTATCTTTTACTCATCGCTTGCATAATTGTTAGTAGCAGTATTTGAAAATTGGGGCCACAAAGAGCAATAACATTACGATTTATGTTTACATGCTGGACAGGTCTGGAGCAATGTGGGGAATGCCATGTTAAACATGTCAATAGGTTAAACATGTCAATAGGTTAAACATGTCAATAGGTTAGACATGTCAGTCAATAGGTTAAACATGTCAATAGGTTAAACATGTCAGTCAATAGGTTAAACATGTCAATAGGTTAAACATGTGGGGGTCAATATTGATCACTCTGAAAATTTAATATTACGACGGAGCAGTTTAAACTAATGATGTCAATCAAGTTCATAATTTTTATTATTGTTAAACCTCTAGCGGTCTATTTGAGGACCATCTACATCCCTTAGAAAAGATAAACTAATCAGTGATTGCAAATCTAGTAAAAGTTAAATTCCTTCATGATACAATATGTGCGTGTGTGAGTGTCTATAAGCTTGATATTCACACTAAAAGTGAAACAAAGCAATTAAAAATGAACATTTTAAGACTTTATTGTTGTTTTATTCTGCGTTTCTCTTGGTATAAACTGTCAGATGCCTAATAACACAGCACAATAACGCCCGAGTGGTTTTATTTAATCTGTGTAAGTCGGCAACTCACAGTTTATACCACGATAAACTCAGAAAAGCAGCATTCGAAACTAATGTCTTTATAAATTTATTCAATTATTTACTTTGATTTTGTTCTTAAAAAAAGTTCGTATCAGTATTAGAGCATTATTTAAGCGTATGGAATGTTGTTGAGGGAGTCTGCGTTGTAGCTATTTATTTAACACTGAAATCTTTGTCTGTAACGTAATAGCTACGTCAATATCAGAAAAAAAGTATACCAATGGTAGGTGATCTCAGGTTTTGAATATTCCACAGTATGGTTTTAGTATGGTTTTAGTGATGGCAACATTAATTAAACAGTGCGCAAGACATCGAGCCTGAAGGTTACAACGGGTTGAATAGCGGATCTATCACCTTCCCACCCCCACATCGTACCTATCAAGGCCAGCGTCTTACATTGTAGGACTGTGAATACAAATATTATAATGTTAGTCTTTGAATCCTCCTTACAAACCATATATCCATTTGATAATAGTTTTAAATTCGTTTGCAATGACCATCAGTGAAATGGAGGTAACTCCAATGTTGTTCTTCGCATATGTTTGAGTTTCTCAGCTTTGTTTTTCAAATATAGTCAAAGAAAGAACTATTCATCTTACGAAAATTACAAAGATTTCTTATTTGATTCTGTAAATTCAATGTATTAAAATTTTCTAAATAAAATATAAATTCACAGTTTTTATTTCATTTTAAAGGTAGGCATTGTGTATGCCTTTCCATTCAGTGTCTATATTAGTTGCTATTCTTGTAACTCTATTTATAGAAGCTAGTAGAAATAAACGGAACTTTGATCACTTGATTGTTCTAACCAATGGAAATCATCCATACATTTATCAACTGATGCGACTGCAATTATTCACGTTTATTATCAGCACGAGTATTTCTATGTCATTAAAACTGTAACAGGATTGCTCGTATACAGTCATTATGGCGAGAAATCTGATCCATGATTACCTAGAAGTTGTTTTGCAGATTTTGTATTCCTGAAGAAAAAGAAAACAAATCACAACTCTTCTGGCAGACAAACATATAACAGTCCATTCTGTTACGAATAACATCAAATGAAACATTCACAACACAAATATAATTGATCCAACTATTGAAAGCATGTTATACTTTTGGACATTTTGTTATAACGAATAAATCAAATGTCACACTTTTGTTCAGGAACTGTCGTTTTTGTGATTAAATTGTGGACTTCGATTATTAGTATTACATTAAAATTAAAACTATAATCTCGAAGAAAAAGTAAAGGACGAGCAGTGCAAAAATAGAAAAAGACAAGTAGATTTTATCTTTCTTGATTTTGAATGTCCACAAGAGAATGAAATTCATATTACTAAGCTTTGTGTTGGTCCCGTGATTAGCGTATGCTGGAAACTAAATGTTTTCCAACAGTAGATTCAAAGACGAGGGGAATATAACGTTCCAGGCTATCGTACCCTTGATTGTCGTGTCAAATCGATTCTGGATCCAATCGACGACTCTTGGAGCGAGTAGGAAGCACAGCGATGCGGGAACAATGATCGACATTTTACAGTCATTTCTCACAATTTCTGAGGAAACTACGGACACTTTCTTTTAATAAATTATCATGAACGAGGCAACGAAGTTGCAACAATCGCTACGACTGAAGCTAAACGCATTTAAATGAAAGTGGGAAATGCACAATTTAACGAATCCATGGGTTGTTTCGTAATTGCTCTGAGCAGAATGCCTTAAACGTTTCCTATAGCAGAAATTGTCGAAGGCTATTTTCCACACTTGTTAAATGTTGAATTTAAATCAAATCGTCATGCTCCAATATTTGCATGACGGTTGGTATTAAGACGATATGCTCCGAGAAAAACAACAAACATTCTACGCCATGTACCAAATCCGCTCTTCAGATCCTTTTCACTTTCAAGAAGATATGTCAAATTATGGCTGATTTATGTTGAAATTATAATACGGTATTGTTGATAGAATCGACAGTAATGTTTTGAATCACTTAAAATATGTTTGTACCATTACTGAATCGTCTGAAATAGTCAATCGAAAATAATTCATTGCTGAGAACAGACTAGCTACCATAAACACTGAATGCTGTCTGTTTGCTGTCTATATACCACCAAAGCGTAGCACAGGCTCCATTACTTGTGTGAAATTCAAGACAAATTGACACAACGTGTTGAATACAGAGTTAAGAAACCTGGAACTCATTCTTTGGATATTTGCAATTTAGAAAACATACTGCTAAGTATTTAAAGGATGTTTATTTCACAGATGCCTAACTTATTACCTCAACGAGACCTGATAAATCCTTTCTTTTAGTTACCCACGCCAGAGTTTAGAAAGTCAAGGATATCAACTGATAGAACATAGGGAAGACCTAACCATTGAATCCATGCGACAGTGATACGACGCTTTCTGTAGCACGTGGACGAATATCAAGACTAGCAAATAAAATACATCGATGTGTTGAAGCACGAATCAATCCCAGAAGACTTCACGTTTCCCATAGCTTGTTATTCTCATTTTACTTCTCAATTCCACACGTTTTAAAGGGAACTGTAAGAATTATATAAAATGACCCCTGTCCCAAATGTTTACTCAGAGCAGGATTTACATACGTGGGACAAAGAGAGAAAGTATAGCGTTTCATCTGACACATACTGAGTCGATTTTGTCGTACCTTGCTTGGGTTGTTAGAGAATGTGATTTCCTCATGTCCGATACTTTTCAAAAGAGTATTCATAGATAACCTTTCGAGGTGCCGAAACAATTTGCATAGTTAGTCGAGACCGCTCCGGTGGCCTTGTGGTTAGAGCGTCCGCAATATGACTGAAGTTTGTTAAACCTGCGTTAAAATTCCAAATCACACACACTGTTTATCACATCGCTCCATATATATGCCTCTAAAATCAAGCTGCATAAAACGATAATTAGTATCAAAATTGTTAAAACCCACAAAAGTTCAGATTGTTTCCTCGTTGAAGTTACCCCTGAAAATAGAATCCTGTTTATAGTAACCATACCCTTCATAATCTTTTAAATCGACAGATTAAACTAACTTGTCCGGATCAGTTCATCTGTCTTGCACATTATCAAGACTGGTTTAGAAAAAATTTATAAAGATTGAAATTATAAATTTGTTAAAGTTATATTTGCTTGTTATACTTAATATTATATCGCTATTGATGAAGTTGTTAGAAAAAGGAATACCATTCCACCATTTGAAGCAATCTTATCATACAGGTGACAAATGTTTCAACTTGACTCATGGGGTTACTGTTTCTTACGTCTGTCATAATGAAATATTGAAACATATCAATGGCGGAAGAAATAAATCGTTACAGGTGTGATATCACTTTTGGAACAACTTTCTTTTCTCATTTTCGTTAGGCATATGTCTAATGTATGTTATTGAAATGTGTGTTTCCTTATCCTTCATTTGTCAAAAGTCTTCCTCTCAGGAGTAGTTTTGGGTGGAAAATAATCTCAATTTCATTTGTAAACTTCAAATTCTCAATCAGGTACACATGTAGAAATCAAAGACCGATCAGAAATCCTTATCTCTACCGACGTGCACTTATTGTAAGAATAAAGAAAGAGCACGTTATTTTTAATTACTAAATGTTTCAAAGGGCAGCAGACAAAAGATAAAGGCTCGTATTCCCATGAGGTCAAGGATATAATCTTGCATTGAAAGCAATATATCGGATGCATCAAAACAGAACTTAAAGACACAAATTTACGAAACCCGATAACAGATACATGGTAAAAGATCTAGGGAATCGTCAATCCAGTCTGATATTATTATTGACAATTATAAACCACTAATATAGAAAGGTTCCATAACACATATTTGAGATTATGACAGTCTTATCACTATTAAAAAAACACGGGATACATTGGCCTCTTGGTGTGTTTTTTTATCACGAAGTTTGGCTTTATCTGATAAGTCTTCTTTTAGTAACAATGTTCTAATTCAGGGAGTAGACTGGAGCTTGTTAATTTTACTCTCCATTTTGTACATTTGTCACCATACTTAGTCTCTCGAATCGTGACAGTCGGAAAGGTGTGGTGTTTACCCATTGATGGTATTTGTTTATTAATGTGAAATAACCTAGCTTGAGATAAAATTATGGTTAATAAACTTAAAACTGATTAGCTTTGCTTGGATACAACCTTTGATCCTGGTTAGATTCATATCCCTGATTTATACCCCATTTGTGCAGTTACTACAGCTTTAGGAAGAGAGTTCATACGAATACCTATCAGAAAGTTATTCCTTTAGCTGACACGTTTACTTATTAGTTTTTTGATGAGGTCACTTTTGCTCCTGGTATTAATCAATCAAACGGCATTGGTGACAGTGGTTCTCTTTGGTATTATTCGTCCGCGTATTTCAATCAAAGTAACAAATGGAAATTACTAATTGTCGAAAACGAGATTTCCAGTTTGTTTAGGAGGCTATTAACGAACGTTAATCCAACAAAGTACATGTTCGCTATTTTGTTAAATCAGTGGGATCCTCATGATAAACTGTACACTACATGAGGTACCCCTGGTGATGAGTGGTCATCGATCTATAAAATTCTTGCTTCCAAGTCATCTCGACAGAATAATTACAGTATAACCCATAACATTTCTTTGGCTGGCCATTTAGGAGTCAATAAGACGTTATCACAAGATCCTGAATAATTTATATAGGTCTAAAATATGTAATGAACATGTGGTTCTTATAAACTTGATCTTATTAGCTCCATATTGTTCAAAAGTGCTAGTACTCGTAGATCTAATATTACGTGTTTGATTTTGAGATGTATTTGCATTATGAATTTTCATGTAGCTTCGCACATAATATGACATAAATGTGTTATAAACAAATTTGACATTAGGCATAACATCAAGTAAATGGACAATACCCGATTTGTAAAACAATAATCAAAGATTTGTCTGTCCTTGATTTCTTCATGCGGATAAAGACCAACCCATCCAAGCATAGTTAGGATAAAAATAAAAATTCCTCGTTTCGAAACTCAGTTCGTGCTTTGATTGTTGGTCCGGCTGAATCATTAAAATCTTAACAGTTGCTAAATACAGTTTGGAGATGGTTAACCTGTTAATTTCTTTTCGCCAGACGAAGAAGCTACTATCAATGAGGATATCGATGCGAGTTAAAATAATCTCTTTGCATATGATGATGTGATACCAGAACACCAGTTCAATCAGGCATTTTCCCGAGATCGATACAAAATAAGAGATCTAACTTATTTCCATGAAAGATACGCACACGTACTAAAAGTAATCTGAGACGACTTAAACAAATAAATGATATTCCGTGACATGAAGAACATCGTCTCGCAAAACATATATTGAGCCCGGAGCCTCGCAGATGTTTTGTGGGATGAATTTCAGCGTACGTTATCTCAATGACGAAAAGGAAATAGAAGTAATTCTCCACGACGTCCTTCGCTACAACAATTTTCAGAAAAGCAGTTTCACAAGGTCGTAGGGCCGTCTATGATGTGTGTCAAAGACACAAACGAACATAATGATCATGCAGACTATCTAATTAACCACGTCATAAACGCGGGAGGAGAAGGAATAGCACCTACTATATTTACTATAAAATCATATTTTAACAGTTGATTTGCACAGCTTGAATCACAACTTTACTCGCTCAGGGAGTTTTGCTTCACAATTTCATATATTTTGTGTTTTATAGAAACGATCATAAAGTGTTTTTGGGGCCAAAGACAAAAACAAATTAAACAGAAGGGCAACGCGAAGGATGCTACTTGTCGTTTTCGGTAAAGATGAATGTTCCAAATTTACATTTTGTATCATTTCAAAGAATCCATTAGTAGCCCGAGGCACACGTTTGAGTCTCTTGATAACCAAAGACTTTAAACAAAGTGAAGCTGTAGGAGAGGTCGCATATCAAAGAAGTACCCAACAAAGCACCACGAAACTTGTTATTAGTATTTGAATAAACTGTCCACGGACATTCACAAAGCTTGGGTGTGATTAAGGTATCACCAAGGTTAAATGGTCACCAAAATCACACGAAAAAAATATTTTGCTCAACTTTGTAAACTATCAGGTTGATCGTGTTTATCATCAACATATATAAATACATGTACCGAGAACAAACTTTTGACACATGCTTTCATATTTCTCAGCACGAGTCTCGTACGTTGTACCTGAATATTGCTTTAACTTCGATGTTCCAGACCCCAGTAAGCAGTACGTGTTGGGTATGTACTTCAAAGAACATGCAGGAAGAGTCTACAATAACTCCCGAGTACAGATGTATTTGAATAATTCTCATTGACATGAGTTTGATGTTGCAGGGCTAAAGTGGTCGAATGTGGTTACTGATACGTCTGTAAAACATGTTTTGAATTTGTAACCGAACCTGTTATATTTGATGAAAATATTGTTAAATTACAAAGTGAACGTTGGACTTAGCCCAAAACAGCCTACTAAAATTAAATGCGCAATCCGAAACGATTGCGGCATCACACTGAAACTTTGTTGGCAAAGTTAACTAGAATTATTTCCGCGTGCATGACACAAACAAAATAACACATCTGTGACATTAAAGTTATCAGGTTCAGAGATGGCACGAATGAAAAAGACCGTTTGAATATATTAATTTCTAACAGGCATTTCAGCGCTCTCAACAGTTGCGTCCCCTATAATCGATAATCGGATACATAGGGACAGTCGAAGTTGCATCCGGGATGCCTCTGAAAAATGCGGTTGTTGAACGATATGTGTCTCAAGGCTGAGCCAGAAATAACACGCATTCGAATATGCAGGCGAATGGACTTAAGTGGTCATCGGTTGTGGGCTCGCCGTTTATTGAAGAGAATATTCCCAAGCTCCATTTGACTTATTTTCATTTATTAGCAATGACAGAGTCAATCGAACATATCTGAGGCATCTTTGCGCTAGATGAACTTCGAAACAAAAGCTCTCGCTGGGGAGTAGAAACAGGAATTAATAACGAGACTCATCAAATAGGAATAGCAACGCATTGGCTTGCACAGATGGCGACACCATAACATCTTTTGCATTTTGACACGTACGGATCTGCACATACGCTTGGAGTTGTTGATCATCTATCCAGAGACGTGGACGACAACCACTGTATTATGTAAATTAGACTGGATGGTCCAATATGTATATATACTGTCGTTACTCAATGTTGAGTACACTTTAGCATTCACCAACCTCACAAATGCTTATTGATTAGTTCTTGTCACTTAGAAATTAAACATCGTAATATACGAAATATCTATTGATATTTATGGATGCTCAAACGCCCGACGATACAACACATGTCTAGAACTGAGCAGGTTTATTTAAGCTAAATTCAAAGACTATTAATCAAGGAAAGACAGATGGAAAATTCACGATTTAACCATAGCAGATGACAAATTTATTTTTCTTGATCTTCAAAAGGGTTTTGATAGACAAACTCGTCACATCATTCACGTGCGTGAATTCGTGTAATATTTGTTTATCATACCCTCAGTTTAAGAATTCGCATTATACTTGTTTATCATACCCAGAGTTTAATAATTCATATAATACTTGTTTATCATACCCAGAGTTTAATAATTCATACAATGCTTGTTTATCATACATAGAGTTTAATAATTCATATAATACTTGTTTATCATACCCAGAGTTTAATAATTCATACAATACTTGTTTATCTTGCCCTGAGTTTAATAATTCATATAATACTTGTTTATCATACCCAGAGTTTAAAAATTCATACATTACTTGTTTATCATACCCTGAGTTTAAGAATTCGTATTATACTTGTTTATCATACACGGAGCTAAAAAAAATACACGGAGCTAAAAAAAAGCTTGTGGGGTAATATGCTAATGTTGATAAATGACCAGCGATATCTTGGTCGTAATGTTTGTCCCCGATATCACTTGTTAACAAATCGAGCAGTTTTGTTTAAGAACATATAAAATATCAAAAATCATGCCAAAAAGATTTGTTGCTGTGATTTATATTATATGTATCATTACGTATATGTGATGGATTCTAACAGAGGTGATAAGATTGCGGAATTTGTTGAAGGTTGTCAGACAGGTTGCTAAAGGAATCGACGAATAACTGCTTCTATACGGTTTGAGCAGACACTCGTAACCACTCAAGTATAATCATGTTTAGGGCCACACTGAAAAATACCTTTAGAATCAAGATTTATTGGATTCACTGCATTAGCATGTGTAAACGCCCAATCGTTGACTGCACAGCGAGGAATGACAGCACTAAGGGATTTTTTTTGACAATGAGGAAGTGGAATACACCGCTGAATAAAAGTGGTTGGGTGAAGACAAGAATGATAGTTTCAGACATTATTCAATAGTGTAATTGACCTTTTCTATATGAACGTAGTGTGAGACCTCCAGACCTAAATAATCCTTAGACAGAGACTTTCAACAATTGTGTGATAGTTAACACCAGTAATAACGACTAGCTGATTAGAAGAGAGAGCGTGCATTGCATCTGGTCAATGATGTCATGTGGAGAAAATATGATACGCTATCACGCTATTAATAGAATAAATATGAGAGATCCTCAGTGCGAACGACACCAGAGAATATTAGAAGCTGATGAACAACTGCGAGACGAAGTCGTCAAGAGAACCGCACAGCTAGTGAAATACAAACGCCTGTTTATGGTTGCTACAGCTATTAGCGAAATCGCCACAGCAGCCACCATTTGTCAGATACATCCATGTCCTAACCTGGATATTATAATTAATAATCTCTCACAATAGTTCTGATAAAATAACACTGGTCAACAGTGAAATCATTACTGACTTGAAAAGGCCCTAATCTGTAGTATTTTGGTGTGCCGAACACGAATATAACCGTGAATGTTTTTTATTGGCTCTCGTTTTGAAGATATTCATATACCTCATTTTCCATGCTTCACTGTGTAAATTTCTCCAGTAGGACTGCAGCAACATCCGGAATAATGATGTAACATTGCATAATACCATCATGCTCACATCATCCACAGTTGATTGCATCATTTTCTGATGCAATGCAATACTAATGCCATGCGGCTGCTGAAGTAAGTTGACGTCAGCTGTGTACTATACATGTGTAGGCCTATTATACTAATGCCAGGCGGCTGCTGAAGCTGACGTAAGCAGTGTACTATATAAAGCCCAATCAGATAGGTTCAGCATTTAAAATATTTTAGACGTTGTACGAGACAGTTCAAGCTACTGTTACATAAAACTTATTATTTTATCCATTTACGTACAAAAAAGAACAATAATGCCTCGAAAGTGTGTTAATACGGCGGACAATTTTTGCTATATTTGTGGGGAAGTGACATTTGCCAACCAGAAGAAAAGTATCAATTCTCAAGTGAAGAAGGCATATCATCTTTACTTCGGATGCAAGGTTGGTGACCAAGACAAGCCTTGGGCTCCGCATATATGCTGTGCTACATGTACAACACAGCTTTCACAGTGGTTGAATTGCAAAAGGTCATCAATGCCGTTTGCAGTCCCAATGGTGTGGAGAGAGCCAAGCAACCACCTAAATGACTGTTACTTCTGCTTGGTTCCTACTCTTTCCGGCGGAATAACGAAGCGAAAGAAGTCGAGAATAGTCTACCCAAACATTCCGTCTGCATTGAGACCAGTTCCACATGGTGAGGGACTTCCTATTCCAGAACCTCCAGCAGAATATTCTCTTGATTCATCTGACGTAGACAAAGGTGAGTCGACCTGTTCTTTTCCTGGTCCCTCAGCATGCAGTGATCCAGATTTTCACTGTGGTGCATCATCAACCCCACACAGAATAACACAGGAAGAACTAAATGACCTGATTAGTGATTTGGACTTATCAAAGAACAAGGCAGAATTGCTAGGATCAAGACTCCAACAATGGAATCTTCTAGAAGAAGATGTCACAATTACTGCATATCGAAAGCGCCACCAGCAATTGGAGCCTTTCTTCAGAAAGGAAAGTAATCTGATATTCTGTTCCGATATTGAGGGCCTCATGAATGCTTTAAAAATCACTCATGACCCACAAGAATGGAGACTATTTGTGGACACTTCGAAACTGAGTCTCAAGGCTGTGCTGTTGCACAATGGAAACATTCTTCCATCTATTCCAGTAGCGTATGCTGTCCACATGAAAGAGACATACGATAACTTAAGGCAGCTACTGAATTTCATTGAATATAACAAGTACAGCTGGCACCTCTGTGGTGATTTGAAGGTAGTTGCCCTTTTAATGGGACTGCAGCAAGGATATACAAAATACATGTGTTTCTTATGCGAGTGGGATAGCCGAGCAAGGAAAATGCACTACATGAGGAAGGAATGGACTCACAGGCAGAATGTAGCCATTGGAGAGAAGAATATCCAACACCCAGCTCTGGTTGAGGCTCAGAAAATCTTGCTACCACCCCTTCACATCAAACTAGGTTTGATGAAGAACTTCGTGAAAGCCATTGACCGGACTTTGCCAGCATTCCGATACCTGCATGAAAAATTCCCTCGACTCAGCGAAGCAAAGATTAAAGAAGGAGTTTTTGTGGGTCCTCAGATTCGAGAGCTTTTCAAAGATGACCGGTTCAACAACTTGCTGGAAGGTGACGTGAAACAAGCATGGAATGCTTTTCGCCTAGTTTCTACAAACTTCCTCGGAAATGTTAGGGCAGAAAACTATAAGGAACTAGTAGAAGACATTTTGATGAAGTATAAGAAACTTGGCTGCAACATGTCTCTAAAGATTCACTTCCTTCATTCCCATTTGGATTTCTTTCCTAGCAACTGTGGTATTGTTAGAGATGAACACGGCGAACGTTTTCATCAAGATATTGCAACAATGGAACAAAGATACCAAGGAAAATGGTCCACTACAATGCTGGCTGACTACTGCTGGACACTCCTCAGAGATGCTCCTGAACAGCTGTACAATAGACAGGCGAAGAAACCTAAGATGTAGTCAATGACTTGATTTTTTATAGGTAGGCTATTACAGTTGACCTTTTACTATTGGAATGCATTTCGTTATGTAAACATTAATTTCTTGCAGATTACAAAAAAACTAGAGCCAATTTTGCAATTTGACTGTCATATTCGTGTTCATCACATAAAAATTTATAAGAATTGACTAATTTTATTTCAGTAACATGACTTTTATAAAAATTTGTTGTCCAGTGTAATTTAATAATTAATGAAGGAAATTCATGGGCACGCATACGTAACAGATACAATTGCATACCTACTTAAATGCCTCTCTTATTTTAACGGCTACAGTCATTTTGGATGTAGAGTTGTAATAATTGGTGGGGTTTCTTGTATCCTGTACCCTGTTGTCGATGGTAATGCTAGCTCGTAGGGTAGTATTTGGCTTCTCACAGTGAAGACCAACTATTCTGGACAAACCTATCTGCAGGAAATAAATATGGATGCTCTTGGGGGATTCTTCGGAAGACTGGGAGATGCAGTCCATGTAAATTGGCTAATTGACCATTCGACCAGAGCTAAGAAACCGGAAATATTTCGTCATCGTCAGTTGGGACTGCGAGTTACATATATTCCGTTGTTTCATCAAAATACGATATCACTATATGAGTTAAATATAATTATTGAGTATCACTATGTGAGCGAAAATAACAATATATATATATATATATATATATATATATATATATATATATATATATATATATATATATATATATATATATATATATATATATATATATCTTACTTGTTAATGACACATTGTTCATATATTTGTACAAATTCGCTGCTTTGATTACCCTTGGAACAGAATCAGTCCTTATTAATTGTTGCGTAAATCCTTGACTTTGGTACCCTTGTTGATCGATAAGGTATTGTTATACTTTGTTTAAATTTTAAACATTGATCATCTATGGTTATATATCAGTATATCAGTCATATTTGTGTATAATTTATATACGTTGAGTCTTCTTGGATCACTCGTTGGAATTAAATGTTCTGATTAGTTTCAGTTAGGAAGGATATAATTTCCTTTCATCAGTTGTTTAACTCGGTTCGCATCATTCTGTTAAGTCCGTTGTTGAATCTTGTGCGCAGAGGTCTGATATCAGATTCAGTCATGGTTCAAGTACATAATAAATACAAATCTCACCCACGAAGTCTTTATAAATGTCTTTGCTGAAACCTAATCCAAATCTGGGTTCATGCTGTTACACAAGTGTTAAGAACAATGATATCTGATCAGGCAACCAGATGTTAAAAGCAGTGATATTTGATTATGTAACCAGATGTTAAAAGCAGTGATATTTGATTATGTAACCAGGTGTTAAAAGCAGTGATATTTGATTATTTAACCAGGTGTTAAAAGCAGTGATATTTGATTATGTAACCAGGTGTTGAAAGCTAAGACCCATCTGGAGAGACACGAATATCTGTCTGAAAACAAAATTCAGACTATTGAGAGAACTAGTCATCTCAATCTTTTTGTATTCATGTGAGGCCTGGACCCTTACAGTAGAATTACAACGAAAAATCTAAGCAATTGAAATGAGATGCTACAGAACCATCCTTGGCATCTCTTACAATGACTACATCACAAATTAAGAAGTGCGTAACACCATCAGGAGCGATGTAGGCCAATAAGAAGACCTCGTCACCACCGTAAAAATGAGAATTCTGAATTGATATGGCCATGCCACTAGAGCCAACAGTCTATCCAAAACAGTCCTGCATGGCAGCGTCCAGGGTGGACGAAGGAGAGGTAGACAGAGAAAAAAGTGGACTAACAACATTACAGAATGGGGCAGGAAAGGTTTTGCGGAGGCACAGACATTGGCACTTGATTCCGAAAAGTGGAGGGAACTGGTCAGATGTTTAGCAGCACAGTGCCTCAACGACCACTCCAGGGCAAGAGACTGATGATGAAGAAGATGATGATAAATGGTGGCGGAAAACCCTAGAATGGACTACTGACTTATGGAAGCTATTTGCAGCTTTCTTACATGCTCACACTAGCCGAGTCCGAGTCATGTAAGATGTTTAGATTGGTGATAATTTATTTGATTATGCAAGCAATGCTAAACGCGCGGATAACTTAATGTTTACAAGTGCTCCGTTTTATAATAATGTAATTATTGATTATGATTATTAAACTTGTTTGTATGCATGCTTTAAATATTATGATATGCATATATATGGAAATGTTTACCGATGGACTATTTCATCATATATGTAAGTATTAAGCGTGACAATAATATTGTGATATCGGTAGATGTTAAACATGGCGATGATTTAAATATCTACTCAGTTGTTAGAGGCGATCTAATTTGGTATGAAAGAGCCAAATGTGGTGATGCCTTCAATGTACATGCAAGTGTTAAGCGAGGTTTTATACTAGTGTTAAGAGTTGAGACGATCTCATAATGTATTCAGGTGTTAAGCGTTGGGACGATCTGATGATATATGCAGACATTAAGCTTGATAATAACATTCCGGTAATGATATATGAAGATATTAAGGATGCTGATTTTTTTAAAGCATGTATGCAGGTATTAATCATGGTGTGCTTTACTCGTATATGCAGGTATTAATTGCATGGTGCTTTACTCATGTAATCAAGGTCTAAAGCCCAGAGAGTATTTAATCATTCATGAAAGTATTTAATCATTCATGAAAGTATTTAATCATTCATGAAAGTATTTAATCATTCATGAAAGTATTAATCATACGGAAGATTTATTTAGGATTTTAGATTGCCAGTGAATCAGCTACGCGCCAGTTCTGTGTCGCGAACGTCATACAATTCTGTAATGGAAAAGTTGCTTCAAGAAAAGTAAAGCCGTTGTGTCAAAAGACTCGGCTGCCTAATGACAACGGACATGGTTCGACAAACATAATTTGATAAAGTATGTAGTCTAAATTAAAGGCAATACATGCCGTACATGAAGTCTAACGCTCATGTTCACAATGTTAATGAATAAAGTTATGAACTTTCTGTCTCGAGACCCGTCTTATTGGTTAGTGGTTAGAGTGTCCGCATCAGATGAGAGAGATCGCGGGTTGTAATACCGGCGGAATCATACCAAAAATACTTACTAAAACATTACTCGCAGTTGCCTCGCTTGACGCTCAGCATTAAGACATTAGTGCTAGTTCGGCCTAGTGTCCGGATAATGTGACTGGGTAAGACATGATGGTTACGATATGATGCCCCAGTGCTAAACATTGCTATAAGATGCCACACTGCAGACATTGTAGTGAACATGTACGTTAAAAATCCAAATCACACACACACACACACACACACACACACACACACACACCCACAGAACAAGACGCATCGTTTTGTTTTTCAATAAATACAAAGTCAAAGGTCATGCAAATTCAATCGTAAATCATTCATACACATCTACCTTTCCTGCTTGTTGCGCGAAGTTTCTCTTGCTGGGGTCATGATGGTTTAGTGGTTGATATCTTTTGTATTGTGCACGTTTTTCATCTCAAGCCGCGAGAGGTACTTGAAATTAAGACACACAGTAAACGAAACAAAGATATAATTCATGTGAAGATTGTATGGATCAGTACATTGTCTGCTTTGAAGTTTTAAATGTGTGCTATCCTACACAAATCTTGAGAGGTTTTGAATAAATCGTGGCTATAAACACTTTTTGAAGTTGTGCCTTTGGTCATTCCGATGGGGTTTATATAACCAAGGCGTAAATGTTAATTTGGTTTGCTGTTTATGTATATCTACTCTCCCGTTTGGCTTTGATTTTTGTCATCAATTTTTATGAATCTAGCACTCTTCTGTTTTATAAGCTTGATGACACTTATAAAACTTTAATAGAAAGCGGGATTTCCTGTTTTCTTGTTAACTTTATTGCCAAAAGACCATTCAGTGAGGGGATCCCATTTATATTATTTTCCTTTTTTTCTGTGTTAGTGTGAATGAACGTTCTGACAAATAATAATAATAATAATAATAATAATAACAATAATAACAACAACAACAACAATAATAATAATAATAATAATAATAATAATAATAATAATAATAATAATAATAATAATAATTTGTTTGCAGAGGGTACTACACATTTTTGTCAATTAGTTCGGTAATTTTATATGGGACCTTCATGGAAATATATTTTATTCTTCACATGTAAAGATTGTATACAAAAGAAAGACAAAATGAAGGAACTAATTACGAGTAAATGACACAAAAATAGTTCACTTAATATATGCGTTGTTTATGCATGCGTTCAGTGTACATGTTTTAGCTGATTCAAATGTATGAGTACGTAGAGAGAAAAACGGGAAGCGTTTGGAATATTTCGGCGAGATAAATTACATGTTTATGTAGTTGAAATAGTCTGACCTGAATACGTCAATCTTTGTTGCCTGCTGTAATTTAATTATACCTGATTTCATTCAAAAGATTATATATATATATATATATATATATATATATATATATATATATATATATATATATATATATATATATACTTGTTTAATTTCTCATAAACAGTAACATGAAAAAGTGAAAACAAGTTATGTAAAATTTAACAATTAATGTATTCCCCTAGATAAAAGCAAGGCAATCATGAGATATAGAACTTACGGTTATCCAAAAATAATCAAAGAATTAAAAGTAGAAGTTCAAGGTATAAAATGTTCTAAGGAATCTGAGTTAGTGTCCCGACAAATTCCGAACTGAAAGGCGATGCAACAGTTCATTGTTAAATCACAGAATATAATATTCCCGTGTTTGAATTCTGTAAATTTCTACACCTGTCTTTGTCCAAGAATTAATTTTGAGTACAAGTATTTCCAGGGAAAATTAATCTCTTAAAATCCAAATAGTTTGAAGGAAACTTAAAAATATTCATTAGACTTTGAAAAGTACTTGTGGAACATTTCATCCCAAATGGAATCACTTTATCTTGATAATTTTCATCTGGAGTAACGAATGAAGAAATTTCTTATGCTCTTTCCGTCAGAGGAATTCTTCAAAATCCTTTCAGAGATTCAAATTTGGTGACATACTTGGCATTTCCGATTTTATCAATGCATGTATATATTCTTGGTATTGGAAATCAATCTGCTTTTGTCACACTGTTCATCTTCTATAATCAGTGCCCATGTGGAATGTTTTATCTGGTTTCGGAACAATTATATATGGTGAACTGCAGTCACTTTTACTGGGATCTATGAAATCACTCTCAAGCAAATACATTAATTTCTTTTTTTTTTAAGTATTCCTGTTTGAGAGGTTTCATCCTGTACAGGTGTTGATTCATATGTTTGGAATTAACAGTTTCAAAATCATTGACATTTTTTATTTGTTCTTGTAGGAGCATCTGGAAATAAGTGCTCATTTTCAGATAATAGCTGTTTAAGTTAATTTCTTTCTTGTTGCTGCAAGTTTCTGGTCCAGATCTTTTATAATGTCTGAATTGCAAAGATTTGTCACTCAAATATCAGTAGATCCGATGGTATTCCTTTACTTGAATCTTCACTAAGTGGGACAGGTACAGCTAAAAGATTTGCCCGTTTAACCTGGCTATCTCTCTCTCTCTCTCTCAATATACTTGTACTCCTATAATATATTTAGATCCCAGGAACACTAATTTTATAATTGAACTCATTCATTTTCTTAATAACTTTTTAAATGCTAATTAATAACTACTTTTAAGAATGAGCCAGAGAGATAAAACTTTATTACCAGACTCAACAGTTTCGACTTGAGTTTCTGGATATTAAATTCAAGCATACTAAGTTTAAAAGTTTCAGAATAAAATGTGAGTCTTTATCAGATTGGACGGATTTGGGAAGACCAAATGGAATTAAAAAAAAACTTTATTGAAACTTTTGCTATTGTTTCTTTATTTAATATTCCTGAAAGGAATTGCCTCCGGAAACCTTGTTGACGCACACTCACATGATGGTCAGCAATTATTGGTTACCTGACTTGGTCTGAGATAAAGGACCAACAAAATCTAACATAATTCGACTTCCCTGCTCGCGTGGTTGAATGGGCTATAACTCGCTGGGATTTACACAGCCAAATATTGTTTAGTGTACACTCGTTAGAGAAATATACCTGTTACCTTCACTATAAATACTTGATAATTAAATTATGTTTTCCCCAAAAGACAGACTCAACATGTTACAGTTATTCTTACTCTCATGTAATATGTTGGATCTGTCTAGCTGTAAGAATAACCGTACTATGTTGAGTTTGTCTAGCTGTAAGAATAACTGTAACATGTTGAGTCTGTCTGTCTGTAAAATAACAGTGCTATAGGTTGTATCTATCTAGCTATATGTATAACAGTGTAATATGGCGAGTCTGTCTATCTGTAAAATAACAGTGCTATAGGTTGGATCTGTCTTACTGTAGCTATAACTGTGCTATTTTGGTTATGATTAGTGATAGCGATTTCCTAGTTTAACCTAGCAGCAAGATTTCTTTAAAAAAAGGTGTCTGTCCAAATTTATTTTGCCTGATACATATATTAGCAAAAACACATAGCAGTAGTGCACCATAACATGGTGTGTGTCTGTTTGAGATAAAAGTACATTGACGTGGTTGAGAGAGAGAGAGAGAGAGAGAGAGAGAGAGAGAGAGAGAGAGAGAGAGAGAGAGAGAGAGAGATATATGATTAATGTTAATAAGTTTTACTAACTGCTTTGTGTAGACAATATGGCTGTATCGATCGATTCTTGTTATTGATACCTATATGAATCGGACCTTGTTCCAAAGGTTACATAACCCTCAACATTTTATACAAGGCACCCATATAATACGATTGATTTAGTCATCAATACAGAGCAGTCGAGTTGCTATGTGTCTGAGAGTGATAATTCAACAGTGTGTGTGCGTGTATGTGTGCTCGTGTGTGTCTGTGTGTTTGTATCTGTGTGAGAGAGATATGCAATATAAATTAAACGAATTAGAACTGGCACACAAGTTCAAGTTTAAAACTATTGCTGAGTATTTAAAATGGGCAAGTGGGCATTGGACTGTTTTGATTAAAACCAACATGTGATATCTACACTTCATAGTCAGAACAACAAAGTGCTGATTATGTTGTGGTTAACGTGTGTGTGTGCTTTGGATGTTTAACGTAGCTTTAATAATTTTTCAGTCAAATCGATACGATGCCATTGTGTAAGCGTATACTTACAGGCACATTAATTTGACACCAGGCGGACCAGTCCTAACACTAACATTTTCACGCTGAGCGCCTAGCAAGGCAGCTAGCTGTCGTACTATTTGTATGTCTTTGGTATGATTCGGTCGATACCGCGACTTCACGAATCCTGAATTGATATGATTTGTCAAATGTCCACAGTGAAGAAACACTCAACAATTCTTCACATTTTGGAACTTTTGTTTCGGTAAGAATTATAATTAGATACCTTACTCAACAACTTACAGACCATAATTTATATTATTATTATTATTATTATTATTATTATTATTATTATTATTATTATTATTATTTGTGTGAGAATGGCAGAACATTTAATTTTGTTTGAGAGAAAGAGTGTAAATTTTAACGAGAATCCAACAGCTAAGTGACTACGACATTCCTCAAAGAGATGAGTATAATTAACTGTTCATGGCGCTAAGTTTGAAGAGGACATGATCAATCCCAGTTTAACATTATCGTTCTCCACCATACGGAGAGAGTCAAACTAACAAAAACATGAAAATCGTGTCGTAGCTCTTGAAGATTACTGTCACATTCCAGCAGCCTAGCAAGCGACTTTCAGAAAACTTCAAACGACCGCTAACACATACAGGTTGGAGTTTTCAAGAGTTTAGGTCTTGTATTTTCACAGAAGAAGCATCACGGGAATAATTATTTAAAACACCGAAACAAGTGTCAAATTAAATATTAGGCTCTTTTGAGACGACACGCCAGTTAGACGTCTCCTGCCTGGATCAAATTTAGTGGAGATGTAAAGTTAACGACTTCCAAAGTTATCGATAAAATTTAAATGTGACGACGAGTTTAATTTAAGTTTAGAAGATAACACTCGTTCTTGTGTACGTCACTGTGACCTCCATTAGTGTAAATATTCCTCACTTTAATCAGTTGTGTTGTGGCAAATTATTTTTTTTATATGTTGCATTTGTAAATCATTTTACTCTCTCTGACCACAAATCAAGCCCAATTCAGCCATGCACTCCAGTTGGTTTATTCTGATTCTCAAGGCAATGGAATGGTCTCAATAACATTTTTAAAGAAAAATAATTTCCATATCAGAAAGGTAATGCAGTTTCCATGTATTTGTTGTAACTTGCAAGTGCTCGTGTTTAATGCTGCATGCATAACTTCTGTTGGCATACACTATTAATTTGTCACATAACATGATACGAAACTTGTCTTATAGCATGTGAAAATTTGTTTCACATCTGAAAATATATGAATAAAAATATAAATGAAAATTACATAGGTATGTAATACAATTTGATTATTGTGTCAGATAAATAGAAGATCTATGGATGAAACGATCACTGTAGCTATAAAACCCTTATAACACCGAAATGATTGTAACGTTGTTTGCTGTTATTAATATGCACTAAGTAAACTTTGAATCACGATGACTCGGTATAAATATCGTCAACTCAAGAAAGCTTTATTTTTACGGACTAGTTTTAAATTTGTTTTATATAAAAAAAATTGATCAAATCCCAGAATTCGTGTTGCATTCTCTTATACAGAATTTGTAACGTGATGGCAATATACTTTAAATTCCGTTGTTCTCTGATTTCTTTCTTTCTGTTGTGATAACATCAACATATTGCATTGAAAGATAAATTTACGTTATAGGAAAAATATTGACATCAATTAAGGATTTCTGATACTTGATTAAATCGTTCCATTGTCTCCTTGAAAAGAATTTCAATGAGTAGAATTTTATTTTGTTTTTAAACGATGACCAATCGAATTGGAACGTTGGGGGAGGCACACCTGGTTGATATGTTTTCTCTGGTGAGTGACTATATTATTTAGTTTTAATTCTACCAAAGGAAAATACATATCTTGTTCAAGGAAATACTCTCCAATATTTTAAATACATATGGCGTTATGAAATATGGATCTCACTCAGCATATGATATTTCTCCAAGAAATTATACTTTCGTGTGGAAAATCCGGTATAGATTTATATCGACTTAAATTAGATTTACAGCCAAATAATGTTCTTCTACATTTCAATACATATGGGTTGAAATATATAAATGAACCAGTAAAATACCATGATTGTTTAAAATTTTATATGAACGTAAAATGTGTGTGTGTGTGTGTGTGTGTGTGTGTGTGTGTGTGTGTGTGTGTGAGCACAAGAAGAAGTCAAGAGGATGCTTTAACTGAACTCAGTAAAGCTCGGCTTAAAGACTTAATTTTCCAAAATCGATAGGCTTATGGATTTACCCACTGGTAATCCACATGTGAGGCTTCATAACACAATAATACAGCAAGTGAAAAATAAGTAGCATAAACCACTTTGTAAAATGTTATCAAAGTCTATTATTTCATCTCACCACTATTTGTTTGTTGATTGAAAGTTTATTCATTGCAGTGCATGGACAAACAATAATAATATAGTGTATATACCTGTTTATATTATGCTGTAGCGATTCAAATCATATTATAGTTTTATCTTATAGGGAAATGTTATGAATATGTTCATATTTTTCCGCCAAAGCAAACTCAGCCCTTTCGAAAATAAAGTTATCTATCTCGTCTTTCTTTCACATGTCTTTCTATCGATCTTCAACAATATTTATTTCATTCCTGCATACCGACTTGGAATGTTCCTTTCCTTCACGTCCGTGCCTTTCCTGTGTAATGCAGTGCGTTCACCAGTATTGTTATTTGTGTTATTGGTTAAAATAAGATGTCTGCACTTGGTGCAAAATCTCGATACATTCGCAACTATTTTACTCTTCTTGAACTTGTTTCATGCAGTGTTGTTCATAACAAGTGGACTGACAAAGGTTCACTTCCACGTCAAACAATGAATTCGTACTTTCCCTTCGGAAATCAATTTTTTGGATACTAAACCTCGAATACATCTCTCTCTTTAAATAAATATATTACTCCCGATTCTTAAAGACTTGGTCCCATGTCTAACAATGATGTCCATATCCAATAAATTAACCTGGTCGTATTGACATCGAAATGCTGTTGGTAATGGTATACATAAATGTATTTTCAGTCTGGAAAATCGGGTTCCAGAAACATGAGAGCTCCACAAACGACTTGTGGTTGCACTTTCATGATCAGGGACAAATACGTCATACAATGTATGCATTTCAGGAATGCTACACACGGTACCTTTGGAAAATCCTTCATATTCAAAACGTTCTGTTCTTTTCGTTGATGGGTCTGTCTGATGTTTAAATACATGCCCATGTTCTTTTCCATTCTGCCGAATCGTTTTTCTCTGTATACACTAGACCTACGATGATGGCATAGGTTAAGCACATTTGATCTTTGTTTATTGTCAGTTTGAACGACACCGCGTTTAGTACGTCAGAATTCACCTATCAATACCATTTATACGGCAGCTATCTCTCGGTGATGTAACTGGGTCATATAAATAGTGTGATTTTTACCGGCGATGTTAAACTTGTCATTGTACTGGTCGTGTTGACTTTTGGCCCCACTTTAAGACGAGACTAATAGTGATAGGAGACTTAAACTGTCGTGATGTGTGGAATCGCAAACGATCGTCATCTTTGCATTCACACTATCGTTTCAAATCTGTAATAAGGAATCCCATAAAGTTGTAAAGATATCTGCTATGGTCTCTAGTGGGACATCTGAATGTAACTCTTAAAATTTCACACCGTATGTGTAAACTTGGTTCTAAATGTTCTGAAAGTTACTTTTCTTCCTTCCAATCTTCAGCAGCTACTGAACGTAGTTCTTCTATGGTGAATCTTGGCTCTTATGTGTGCGCCCGTTGGGTTAGATTATATTAGTTCAGACTCACTTGTTTCATCTTCGAAATTACTTTTGCTAACACTTTAAGGGGCGTATAAAATGGAATCAAAAGTCTTTGCAGCCTGGCTTCCTCAATTTCATTTCTTTCTTATTAGCATAGTATAATCGTTTCATCTTGATTCTAAAATTTGATTTAACTACGTTTAAAACAGTTTCCCCCTGTATATGAAATCCCATATAGACCGTGACAGGAACATAAACCTTGTCTAAGTGTCTAAGTAATGAATAATAGACCTTCAACAGGAAACATTGTCTCTTTGGTAAATGTACTTTTTTTTTCTAAAGAAAAGAAAACCAATGAGTGGGATTAATAGGCAGCTGTTCTTATTTTGTGCAGATCTATTAGTGAATTCGAATTATGTGTTTTGGCTCTTTAAGAACTAGTTTATACTTTTTCAGTCTTAACTAGATCCATATACAATGGAAACAAATTTAATACATGCTCTTTAGTTTAGCCTGTGTTTTTGAAGTTAACAGAATAAACGTTTCTGTAGTGAAAGATGTCTGCTTAAAAGAGCATCTTCTAGAAATGTAGTGAAATTCCAATTCAAACAAAACTTCATATCGTTGTTGCACACATATCATTGTGTTAGTCTAGGAGCGATACTAATAGTTGTTGTTGTTGTTGTATTATTTAACGCCATTTTTCATCACACGATAGGCTATACATGGCAGCCAGTATTAATGCTGGAGGAAGAACTCGGGAAACCCCCCATTTAGAACCACCAACCCACGAGAAGCTACTGGCAAGCTTTCACACATATCCACATTGGCGGAATCCGAGACCCGAACCCAAGCAGACAGAGGTGAGATGGCAGTGATCCCTAACGGAGAGCGCTTTAGACCACTCTGCCACTCGGGGCCTCCCGTGATACTGATAGTATAGTACGGTACGAACAATAAATATGATACTAACATTATCATTCAAACACTGTCCAACAGTGATAATATATTGGGAGTCCCATTGAATGGAATTGATAACTTTATCGTTCAGGCACAATATAATTGTTTCAATCCTATAGTACAAAAGAATTGAATATTGTTAAACATTTTGAAAAGCAGCACTAACTTGTCATCCTGTCTGAGGATCATATCATAATTTCAACAAAGTAAGTAACATTGTCGTTTACGGAACAAGCTATGAAAGCAATAATAGTTTTGTTTTAGTCGAGTAACTACAACTGTAATCTCCAGCTACGCCTTTGCCTAGCAATAAATGAATACCCTTGATAGACAAAAGCTACTGCTCCAATAGTTATGGATCCTAAATAAAAGTTTAATGCCAGATCGACGAAATAGATTGAAACATTATTAAAGATGCATTTTGCTTCCCTGAATAAGAATACATTCACTAGAAAAAGACTTATCAGATAACGGCAAACTACCTGATAACAAACAACTCTTGAAGCTCATCTGAACTTTAATATTTTAATAGGGAAGGGGTTGTTATAATCACCATTAAGTGATGTAGAATCATTCGACACGAATCGCTCGTAATTCTCCATAATAGAATCAAACCAGACTGGGGATTGTTCGATCCAACGACTGTATTGACTTTCAACTCCAAACCAGTAGCCTCGAACATTTTAAAGAAGATCTTTCGGAAGTGATCTGTCATTTTTCTGTTTCTAGTTTGGAATATCAATCAAAAACAATTGTAAGATGAAATGTCACACCCTTAGTGCACATAGTAAGAGATATGGATTTCTCAACCATTGTATCATAAATTTGATTTCTAACATTTGTTCCAGATGTATATTTAGAAGAGACTTAGATGATTGTTTAACAAAAGGCTGCTAGAAGGATCACTTATTGACAAATGAAAATTTGTGAGCCATTGAAATAAGCATCAGCATTTTCCAAAGTATCGACCATTTGTTTCTCATGAAAGTTATCGACATTACAATGGCTGTAACTGTTGAACTCTTTAACTAAGATGAGTTGTCTTGGAATATCATAATGTTGGAGAAATCTCTTAACTGAGTACCGCTTTTCAAATAGCATTTGTCTTTTCCTTGCAAATTCGACATGGGTTTTCCAGTCTCTTTTCTATCAATTCGTAAACATGTGTCGATATGCCTCAGGTAATAACTTTTAACCCTCCAAGATACATTCCTAAACTAGATCAAAATCGTGCATATGTTGAAGACAAGCTTTGCCAATACGAACACTAAGTACTATCACAGTCCAATGCTCTCTTAGGAATTCCATGTTTATAGCAATTTTCTCAAATTTAAGAAAGTGTTGATCTACATCTTCTTCTGTAAAAAGAGGTACTAACCTACGATTTCTGGTAACATCAAAACCTATAGTTGTTTGTAAAGGAAAAGCAGCATGCTCCACCTGCCAGTTATAATCCTTTCAAATGCATATCTCTTTTTTTCTCTATATTTGAATTTTATCTCTCTTTTTCCTCTTAATTAAGAATGTGTATTTCCTCCTCTTTTTGCATTTAAACTAGCCTCTTCTCTCTGCATTAATCTTTATCTCTCCGTCCTCTCTCTATCTTGGATTTTGTATTTCAATCATTTTATTCTGACGCTGAAGCATTTTTAGCCCTATTTTCATCTGGCATTTTAAATGCAATTCTTTTACAGGCTTACTAGTGAAACCCAGATAACTTTCACCGAAACAAATTATTACCCACCAATTACTAAATCGATATATTATGTATCTCTTTCTTTGTTTAAAAAGCCTTCGCTTCAGAAATACCATATTATTTTGCAAGCTCAACAACGCGTACGTTTTCAATGAATCTAACCCTTCCTAAGTCGGACATAACAGAAATCTCTTCATTGCATATGACTTTATGAAACTTTAGTGGTTTTAGTAAATACGTTTCAATAATGCCAAATTAATATTTTAACAACGACAATGATTATTCCGATTATTTTGACGAAATTCAGATCCCGGACGAGCTCTCAATCGTTCTATGGTCTTAAGCTCAGTTAGAAAATAACCAAATTTCAACAGGCTTAATAAATACAATGATGAACATAACACATGAGTAGAAAATAGATTTGTTTGTTTGTTTGTTTGAATTACAAAAGATATCGCATGAATAAATGTACTAGTTTACTACGAGGTAACCTAATAGCGAATTACAAGATATATCGCATGAATAAATGTACTAGTTTTTTACGAGGTAATTTTACAGCGATTTACAAAATATATCCCATGAATAAATGTTTGTTTGTTTGTTTGTTTGCTTGAATTTTAACGGCGCGCCAGCACGTTTAGGCTATTTAGCGCCATACAAGAGGTGAGATGTTTAAAAATAAGAAAAGTTTAACATCGACTAGCGATATAAAAAACCATAATAGTTAAATATAAAATAGTAAGATATTGGTGACAGGAAAATATGAAGCTTCCCAATCAACGGGAGATGTAAATGGTGTATGTTGATGATAAGATGTTGTAAATAAGAGGTGATATTTGCATTAGATAAAAATATTCTAGGTGATGGCACACAAGTTATAGTTTAAAATAGAGATTTACTTCCTTTAGGAAATCTAAAATACAAGTAATTTGTATTGTATCAAAACGTTCCTTCATGTCATGTACATCAGAATATTTAGCACGCGTAGGTTGCAGGTCGGAACACTCGGTCATAAAGTGTTTACAGTGAATGGCACATTGCAAGAAACGCACTCTGGTGGATCTTCACCTTTCAGTATGTGGGAGTGGGTAATGTATGTATGACCAATTCTGATTCTTGCAATGACAACCTTCTCCCTACGGATAGTTCTGTAGGAAGGAGTCCATTCTCCCAGGGTTGGTTTGATGGCATGAAGTTTGTTATTGACTGCATCATCCCATGACACCTGCCACTTCTGATGTAGGTACTTTTTGATACAAAGTTTAAAATCAGTAAACGGTAATTTAAAATCCGATGGTTCTTGGGATAGAGCCATCTTAGCAGCCCGGTCTGCTTCTTCATTACCTCTAATACCAATACGGCTAGGTAGCCAACAGTATACTATATTGTAGTACATGAATAAATGTACTAGTTTATTACGAGGTAACCTAATAGAGAATTACAAAATAAATTCTGACCACAAGCTAACAATCTATAATATTATCTACATAATACTCAGCTCATTTCTCGAATTCGCCGGCAAATTAAACATTCATGATGATCTGTATACATTCCATAGAAGATGGCATGATATAACAATAAATTATCTAAATACAATCAATGAATAAGTACCCCAAAAAAGAAATGAATATCTTACAAACAAATACTAGAAAGAAAACAAAAATTGAATATTATAATACATATATAATAGTATATCAGCAGCAGAGAGGGCGAATCAGACAATTTTATAGAAGCGTCTATTTGGCAAACCAACGCTTCCTCCAAAATCGTAAAAAGATTTTTATCTCCATAGCAGAGAAGGCAAATCGGACAACTTTAGAGAAGCGTCTATTTGGTAAGCCAAGGCTTCCTCCAAAATCGAAAACAAAATGTTTCTTTTGGAGACGCAGAGTCGTTGTCGCGTCCTCTCTGCTATGGCGGTAAACATCTTTTTCACGATCAAAATCCTTTAGGATTTCACAAACAGACTAATTTGTAAAACCTCAGCTCGTAAATCAATCAGATTATTGGACTGGTCAGTGTGTTTAAAATTAATTCTCGTTAATGAATCATTATGACATCGCATATACACTGGATTAGTTGGATCCTCAATTATTAAAAATTCGGGTGGAGCTGTTGTTGCAAATGAATATAAAATATATCCCTGCTGAGGTGATTAGATCTTTCGAGATTTATTTGGTAACTTCCTTCGATAACATCACATACTAAATTCAATGCAATCACCGAGGATATATTGACGTTTAGAGGAGCGTTATGCCTACCACCACCATCTGGGTCATTATTTATGGTTGAGTATTGTTGTTGTTTGTGGTTGTGCTATTTTCTTTCATGCGTCGTGAATCCTTTTAAAACCATCATCGATGGTGTCACTGAGAGATTTTTACATCCCACGGACGTTATATCCTGGTAATTTAAAATTTAATGACTTTCCTTTTCTTAAATTATATGCGGATAAAAATTTTTGTTTTTCTCCTTCTCGCACGTCAATAGATTCATCAAAAGTTTTTATACAAAATTCATTTAATTTTTTAATATCTTTTATATAAGTGTTCATATATTTTATTATTTTTATGATTTCATCACGTTTACCCGTTACATCCAAAAGATATTTTTGAAAACTTTGCTGTAGTCTCTCTCTATCAGATTCGAAATGTTCATTTGTTGTTTTCAAAAACACTTTAATATAATTCATCTAATAGAACCGTGTATGTACTTTGTTTATCACCGTATTCAAATTCAAAATGCAACTCAGAGAAACCCTTCTTATAGAATTCAAAATATGTTTTCTTTACTTTTATTATATCTTCTCCATTTAGAACATACAAAATTATATTTCCATCTTTTTTATTAATCTCATCTGTGGTAAAATCAGATTTTTTCGGTTCAGGTGGAGGTGTTTTTTTCAGGCCAACCCACCATTGTCCTTATCGAACTCTGGTAGATGTCTACGACATACCCGGGTGAGTTTATCTCAATGGCAGATGACAGTTTTGGTTCATGAACTGTTATAGCGATTTTCTTTTCCAGTAATGAATTTTATTCTGCGTTGTAATTCGTTATTGATTTGTTCAATTCGGTAGGACCCAGATGGTAATGAAACAACGTTCCAGTCTGGAGTACCATAGGGTTTATTCTTACTCGCAAACACCAAAGAATTATTCGGTTGTTGACCACCGAATGGTACTGATTTAACGTTAGGCCAACTGTGATACACTCGTAATTTTGCTAGTGCTATCTCCTTCACCAAAATCGCAGAAGGAAAATTCACACTGAATGCAGGATTCGTTGAGGTTATTGAGATCATGCTGGTTTTCAACGGGGTTGTGTTTTCCGCTATTCGTTGAAGTAGTTCTTGCGATGTTGCCATTGTTATTATACTCATGTTGTTTTTCTAATTTTGACATCGCGGAATCATAAACACATACCATCGCTGAAATCTCACTATCGGATATTAATGTGTCATCGAGTGACGACGATATCATCGAAGATAACTGGGAGTATGCGGTTGACACAACATGGAATTTAATTACGTAATCCTGCAGTTTACGCTGGCTGCATGATGATATTTTTTTTGTTATTATTGAAATAATTCACGCGATTGTTGTGGATCAACTGCAGTAGCTTGCGGTGTTAGCAATTTAACATATGGAATTTGATCAGCGTGATCAGTGAGATCCTTAGAGAACATTATAGACGGACCTGCCGATCTTGTATTATCATCAGAATATCTTGCCAACCCAACTATTGTTGTGGTAACATCAACATCATGTTCTATAGACTCGATTACTCTTCCATCAATCATGTATCTAGCACTCTCAGATAGCGCCATTATACCATTTTTACAAAGCCGACTTTGGCACCAAGTGCACATGGCGGATCATTAGCAACACGGTTATTTGTTACAATTTCTCCTTCTACTTCGATAAACGCTTCAGAGGGTAGAAAGTATTTGCTGGTATCCTGGACTTGAAGTTCGATTCTTGATCAACTATTTGGTGGTACTGCATCATAGGAAAAATACTGATAATTAAGTATATTCTTGGGTACTGGGGCGTTGATATCAAACGCTGTATCAGAAGCCGAGTTGAACATATAATTAAATATTTCTTGATCTTAATCGTGATCTCACTCGCGATTTCAAACCACTTTCCGCTATCATATTTGCAGTAATATTATCCTGTACGCTGCTCAGTGATGCTATTTTTTGATCCACTGCGTTCTTTATTATTTTACTAATACTTGCAGGCATAATTTGCGTATAATGTAGTGGTCCCAATGACGAAGTCATTGGTGATTTTGTCACTGGTTTCCTTCGCCGCCGAACTAACGCTACTAGTTTTTCTTTAGCCGCGGAAAATGCTTTCCTGGCAATATCACCAACAGCGCTAATACCCTTATCACAAATAACATCAATAGCTTTCATTGATAATTGTTTTGCAATTGGTGCTATTTTGGGAGCCATTCTTGCGAATAACCCTGAAATGGTATTGCTGAGACCATCTCCATAGTACGCTCTATAAACTGGCAATCGTGAGTTTACTACATAGACCATGGTTGGTTTGTTGTGGTTGTAGTGTATGATCATCTTATTTAAATGCTATTTATCTAGTCGCGAAATTCGAAATTTTTTTGACGAAGTCATCAAATTAATCACTGTGGTAACCGTCTGCTAGCTCATCAATACACTCTCGATATACACCAATATCCATGTTACCACCCTCAAAAAGTCGTCTGCAGATATCAGCTGCCTCAATAATTACTTCCGGTGAGTTATTTCCGGCTCGTTTCCATTCTACAAGAACTTCTGATCGTGATGTATCCCCGAGAATACTATTTGGACCGCGAACTAGACCACTGCCTAAAAACCCCCTTGGATATCCATCTCCAATGTTTTCAGTTGTACCAGTTGCACCTTGCTCGCAAGATAATTCATCCAGTGATCTGTTAATTCTTTCTAAATCATCATCTTCGAGTTGGTCAAGTGATGTATCCCATTTAGATTCTTTTTCTTGTTTTTTTGTATCCGTGTTTGTCTCCGTGTTGGTGTTTGATACTTCCTTTCTAAATATCCTCAAGTGGTATATCCCATGAGGTTCTTCTTGTTTTTTTTGTCTTCGTGTTGGTGTTTGACGTTTCCTCTATTGTTGTCGTATTTCTTGTTGTTCTTGTATATCATCATTATCAACTCCTTTTTTAAATTCTATATACCCCAATTATCTTCTATTTAAACGATCAATCCTCTTGTTTATTTTATACAACCCATCAACCCAGTTATCGCGTGATATTATATTTCTTTTATAATCGTCTTTAAAAAACAATTTGTTGAATAATAGCTTGTAACAGCAAAATCACCAAAAGCGTGATAATTGCTGAGTTTTAATAATTGAATTTGTTTTATTAGTGTTTTAGCCTCATCGGTAATGTTATCTACTAAAGAAACACCCTTTGTTTTATCAATATTACCCCGTTGTTCCTCTTCATCATGTGGTTGTTGTTTATCTCCAGCTATCTGTTTTAACAACGTGAGAATACCCTTTTTTCTATCTTTTTCGTCAATAGTCTTTCCCAAAATAATTCTCTCAGTACTTGAAATGACGGGTTTGAATAATTGTTCAATATCCGTTGCAAACCAGTTTGAAATTGTTGTCTGGTTTGGAGCTTATTTTGAACGGAATCACAAACTGGAATAAACTTATTAATCGCAGCTAATCGTTCATGTGCTAATTTAGTCGTTAGTGCTTCATTTACCATTATAAATTAATGTACGATTTAAATTGTAAGTGAAAACTCAACCCCAAAATTCTTTTGAATTTCACACTGTGTTCTACTTCCGCGTAGTGATAAATCACCATGGAAAATAATTACACTATCTTAACTGTCTATAGAATGTCTGTTCCGTACCTGTATTACTCATGTATGGTTGTGTTTAGAGTGTCAATTATCATTTACTATGTTGAGGCAATCAAAGGGGAATTTTCATTTTGGCGGATAATCTCTTATTGTTTTGATTTTCGAGTTAATTGTGCGTTTGATTTCATATTGTTTCTCCAATTCACTTCTGACCATTTCGACAGCAGTGAATAACGGGACGAACTTATTGATGTCGTTACAGAAAGTAAGGGAATTATTTACTGCGTGTTGAATTCGTTTGATCAGTCCATATTCCCTTGAAAGTACATATCTATTATTCCGAGCGCTATCATCAATATCTTGAAATTCAGAAAGAATCTGATTACAATCTAATTTATCTGACAATTGAATTCCTTGATTTTTCAAATTTGAAATCTGTTTAATAATGACATTCATATTTTCAAAATTTGTATATGAAATATTATATATTTAATATGAAATAAAAAAATTAGGGGTCAATTTTTGACCCGCTTTTACGTATGATATGATGAACTCCATTCGCTCTAAGGTGTATTCACATCTTATTGCGCCTAGAGATTTTATGCAAGTTATATATGATGAACTCCATTCGCTCTAAGGTGTATTCACATCTTATTGTGCCTAGAGATATTATGCAAGTTATATATCATTATATATGATTATATATGATGAACTCCATTCGATATAAGGTGTATTCACATCTTATTGCGCCTAGAGATATTATGCAAGTTATATATGATAAACTCCATTCGCTCTAAGGTGTTATACATGAAAAACCCCATTTGGAACCCCTCAGGTGTTGTTCACATCGGAGAGACCCAGAGGTTACAATATAAGACAACACATCCCTATTTGGAACCCCCCAGGTGTTATTCACATCTGACCGGGCCCAGAGGTACCACAAAGCATAGTCTCCAAGAGGAGATCTAACTCGTCAAATAACGGGTTAGAACTCCAAGAAGGTATATTTCGTGAATGGACGTCACATTTACATATAGATACATGATATTTACAAATATGCATAGTGATATTTACAATGAAATGAAATGGTATTTACAATGAAATGATATGGTATTTACAATGATATATACAAATAGGACAGCACAAGACAATACAACATATAACAATGGATTATAGGTGGACACACAGCACATACACACACGGGGCTGTTCTATATTTAAACTGAAATCACCATACCCCCAACAAATTCACCCTGGATTGAATGCAAAAACACATTCACAACGTGTGACGGTGTGTGACATATGGTGGTTTCACGGTTGAATTTCGAATGGCTTAAAGCCCCAATTATATATAGAAAACCTTCCGATCGGTACCGTCGACAATAATGCCTGCCACGAAATTCGAACCATGGGCCCCAGGACGAGATCCCAACCGTGTATGGAATACACTAGTGTTCGTAATCTACGGGTATATAAGTTTGAATATAATATAAGTGTATAACGTGAAGGGTTTAACGGATGGTGTATAAACCACACAAAGAAAGCCATTCAGTTAGACCATGAGTCATCAAAAAATCCCATTGAGATCCGGTGACAGTGTTTCAAAAACCAACACACAAAAGGCCATTCAGTCATCGACAAATCCATTGAGATCTGTGACTACAACAAAAGAGTTATCGTTGTTTCAAAACCGTATACACAAGCCCACACGAGTTATTTCCCTTGGTGTTACAATATACAATACAAAACAGAACTCAGACATATGTAAATTAAATTCTATGTCAGGTTCTCTTGGAAATGGCTGATTGATATATTTGTTCTGCAATAAATCGTACGGAAGGTATACAAATATCGAAATACTTTCCAGCTTCATTCATTGATTGAAATGCTCTTTCCGCGTTATTTTCTGTATTAAATGATTGTATAGGTTTCGCATTTTTCGAGTGTTTTCCAGTGCACCCTCGTTTGGTGCTTTCACTTTGTGTTATAGCACGTAGATTCGATAAAAAAATTGTTCTTAGGATTGGAATCAATGTGGTCGATTACAAATCCATATTTTATCAATCCATGGAAACACTCGTATACGATTCTGTGAGAGTAATATTTTTTCCCTCCAGCACTAAACATAAGATATCCAAGACTATTGTCCGTCCCTAGTGGTTTCTTCAGCTTGCAGTGTCTGACAATACCATCACGATATGCTTCATAATCGATGATCACAGGATGTGGTTGAAATTCTTGGTTCATGTATATACTATAATATTATTTGTCTAGTTCATTATTTGGTTTAATTATTACTTGAGAATCTATCAATGTAGTCTTGAGGTGTTCTTATAATTTTGTCCTTGACAGAGTCAAGGACGCCGTCAGGGACAGAGTCAGAGTCGGAATCTTTGATGGAATCTTTGATTCGTTTATCATAATAGCGCTTTAGATCTCTGTATCGCTTACCACCGCAATTGAGACACAACTGCGACTTACCACGCACACCTACCCCACATCGTATGCAAGGGCCCTAAGCTTCCACGACGTACGCTTTGTAAATGATATTCACATAATTCATTTCTGTATGATTTGTTACAAGCGGTTACTGATCCTAACATAGGCCCTTTGAAATGATTCATTATATAATAAATTTCTTATTTAAATACTTGTTTTAATTATAATATGGAGGAGTTCTAGAGATTATCGAAAATTACGTCTCGGGAAAATATTGTATTCAATCTCGATAGAGTCTCCACTGATGTAACAAAGAATCTAATAAGTGATAGAAGCATGTTGGGTAGAATCCGTGATTGTTTTAATGAATTCAAGCGCTTTTGTCAACATTTCGAATTGATGGTAGTGTTGATGCTACCATGAACGACGAAAGAGCAGCAGTGATAATCTCACATCATGACAAGAAAAAGTATTGTTTTTTAGAGTGAAATTCATTATCCGCTCAGTATCAAGGAATTGTATTATACGCGACAAATTTGAACCCATCCTGAAAAATAAGAGAACTATCACTGAGTCAGGATTCCAAACCAGGAATTCTGACTGCGATTGACAAACCGTATTAAGAGAGATCCTATCCTGTAACAGCAGTTGTTTATGGAATATATCCGATAAATGATAAACCGAGTATTGAAAAAGTAAAACCCATGAAATATTCGTCAAGAATAAATTGTGTATCAGAACGAATAATAGAGCATTTTACAAATGTGTTGCGTGGAAACAAATTGACGGATCTAAGGCTCAAAAAAATAAATGAATGGGGATTAACAGTGAAGGAAAGCGGAGCAACAATTCAAGATATAGCCAAATTAGAAACATCATTAAGATTCCCAATAACCGTAATGACGATAACAGGAGAGGTATTGGACGAATCAAAATATAAATCAAATGGAGCTCCAATCAAAATTATTGACCATAGTGAACATGCATGGACACCTGCGGTAACAATATTTCCGCGGGATAGAACCATAATATATTACACGGGAAATTTCTTTGATTTTATTTACGAGTTAAGTAAAAACGATCCTGTGTCATTGTGGTTACTTCACAGTTTTGAAGACTAAGAGGGCAAATTAGATCAAATTGTAGGACCCAATGGCGAATTATACCGTACTGAAGCCCTCCACAACGAGATGAAAAAGCTAGCTAGTGGTTTTTCAACGGATTACGACGAATTATTATTAACAAACTGTTTAACAATTCCGTCAGTTGCAGCTCATTTTACGAGAAAGAGAAATCTATGGAAACCAACACGCGCAGAATTTCTCTCAGATATCGAATCAAGCTGCGTTGTTTACGGCCATGGTGAATTATGAAATACAAAATACGAAATTGAAAACATCATTTCGGTTGATATGATTGCGTGTTATCCAGGGAGTTTTTTGGGGTATGGAGAGTGTTCTGAGTACTTCTAAAGATTTGGACATCTCACACACGAGATTACCCGTGTTGCGATTGATGGACCACTGCCCGATTTTGATTTAACCGGATTCGCTCGTGTGGAATCATTTGAATTGGCTAAAGGACTTCATCCGTGCTGTTATGTTTGGTTTGGTAGACACATCTCTGAAAAACACTGGATGCTAATAGTGTTATTACGGTATATGATTGATTCTAAAATGCTGATATCGCTGATTGTCAGTGAAGCAATTATATAAAATCGGAAACAAACTGAAGTCTGGTTACCACAACCCGATAGTCTACATATTATGGTCAGCGAAAACAAAAAACAATTTCCCGATCTCGACGAAGAATATATCGTGAAATGGTCCAAAGATATCTTTAAAGTTAGAAATAAACACGCAAAAGATCTCGGTAGAAGAATAATTGGTAAGTTCACACAAGGTCGAAAATACGACCACAAACGATATTCTTCGCGCTGGATTATAGATGATGCTGAATACGATTTTATAATCGCAGATGTAACATCTAGGGGTATATACGTCGATCGTAAAGACGCTTTCTTATCTGATGGAACCAAATTGGGTACAATTGTTACTTACACAGATGGAGAAAATCCTCAATATACATACTTAAGGTCGTCTATGCTGGCTTATGCTTCTATTAATTTACTTTCGATGATAAATATATTTCCTTACACCGCAGTTAGAGTCGCCACTGATTCATTTTATATAGACGTAAAACATAAAGAAGCAGTGGCTGAATTCACTAATTCAGACGAGAGTTGGGGATCATGGAGAATTTAAAAGAAAATACTGCGTGATTATTCTAAATCAGCAGATGTTACAATTGAAAACAATTACTTGAAAAATAATCAGATATCAGAACTATCTAATGCACCGTCGTGTTCCGATCCAATATGTAGATATAAAACTAGTTACTTAAACGGCTGTGGTGGGTCAGGGAAGACGACTCGTGCGATCGAATTATTTCGAGGGAAATCAAACATGATTGTGCTAACACCAACACACATACTTGCAAGAGAAATGAAACAGCGATGCATTTGCGTGCTGATAAATCCCCATGGAAGTTAGGATTCGCAGCGACGATAATTCTTTGCAGGGGTTGACTATATCCGATACAATTGTTTGGATCATAGATAATTGCATCGAGTGGTCGAATTTAGTTTATCTTGCAGTCTCCAGAGTACGAAGAATAAATCAACTTAGAAGAGTTGTTTTAGACTATAATGAAACTACAATAAGTGATATTGTTAGCGATGATATAATAAACAAAAAAAACTCGCTGGTTATCAACAACAGGACAAAAAAAATAACAGAAAATTTGATATTGATGCCGAATTTATAATCAAACTGAAACAACAACAGAATAGTCACTGCGTGAGTTGCAATTGTATAATGCGTTGGTGTTGGTCAGATAAAGATCCTCGCCAATTTACCGTAGACAGAAAAAATAGCAGTGTTGGTCATACCAGAGATGCTGACTTGTCTTGAGTGCAACAGACGCAGAGGTGCTAGTTAAGACCATGCGGCGGTGATTGAGTATCCTCGGGTATCACTTGTAGTTGTTCACGAGTAAATCCCCGCTGAGGTGCAGTTGAATCCAACCTATATACTGGCGGTCTACCCGAGGATCGTGTTATGTTAGATATTTTATGTGCAGTGACACTCCAAATAGGATCAGTAGCTCTTTTTTTCTTCGAGCTCTCCTGGTTCATATAAATATCTAACAGTATTAGTTGTTTTGAAAAATCATTTTGCGGTTTTACAGGTATATACTTTCTTTTAATCGCGTTGTTAGGTTTCATATTAATTGTTCGAGTAATCTCATTATTCAGTGCGGTAATTACGCCTAGTAATCTCTTGACCCATTCACAAGATCGTTTATCCTGACTAAAATCCTTCGTGTATTGATATCCAAATAATCTTTCAGCAATTGTCCGATTAAATCGTTCAACAATTGCCTGATCGCGATGTAGTGCAGTATGTCCTCGTCTGATTGTGACATTATGATGCTTCGTTGTTGATAACACTGCACCCTAAAATTCCTTGCCAGGATCAACTTGTAATATATTTGGCCAATGCAGAGGACCCCTTCGATAGCTCCTTTTAAACGCAGAAGCGACTTCAGTTGATGATTTTGTTTTTAGCGGTTCTGCTTGTTTGTATCGAGTCGCAACATCAACTACGGTTATCGCATGCTTGTAAACACCATCATGCGGCAGAAATAATATATCAGCTTGATGAACCTCAATAGGGACGCTCACATCAAAATGCGAGAAGATAATTTGTTTAGGCGGTGGTAGATAAATTTGATATATCGCCTGTTTGGATAACCAATCCGCTGCAGTGGTATTTTTCACCTTTGCGGCGCTAGCGATTTTACTGATTGCTGATTTACCCCTCCAGTATCCTCTTGGAGAATAATAAATAGATCCCATGTTGTTATTAATTACCAGCACCCAACATCAATTTACTTTTCATCGCCGATTTTATTAACCATGAAGCCAATTTGTCTTTGAAGGATTTATCAGTGATAGAATTCAACACATGAATTAATTTCACATCTGCAATATGTCTATGTTGCAGTTTACTGCTTTTCTAAGCAGCATCATGAGCATGACATGCATTATCAATGGCGTTTATTGGGTTTTCACCGGATCGGGGTTGGTTTTGATCATCGAGTCTGGTCCCGGGTCGAAATATTTGGCAGACTTGGTGCGGCGATGATATGGATTATAATCTCTTTAGAAATTTCTTTAGTCACGCTCAGTCAATGCCAAATGGATTTGTAACGATAAATTTGCATGACCCGAGATCAAGATATCGTGTCGGACTTGATAAAATATTCGGTTGAAGTCGTAAAAAAGATTTTTTCCCCCATAGCAGAGAGAACTTGACAACGACTTTGCGTCTCCAAAAGAAACTTTTTTCCCCCGATTTTGGATGAAGCCTTGGTTTGCCAAATAGACGCTTCTATAAAGTTGTCCGATTCGCCTTCTCTGCTATGGAGATAAAAATCTTTTAGCAATTTTGGAGGAAGCCTTGGTTTGCCAAATAGACGCTTCTATAAAGTTGTCGGATTCGCCCTCTCTGCTGCTATATCAATCAATAAAGTGTTCCTCATCTGCATCAGTTGCAAATTCAGTACTTTATTTGCAGAAGAGAGCTGCACCCTGCATGACAAAGTATGCTGCAATGATGGCTAATAGCTTGGAGTTATCTTTGGCGAATATACCTGCTAGTAACCTTTACGTAGAAGATATTGCAGTAGCATCTCATCTTCTGCATTAAATAACGTAATCTGCAGGCTCGTTGGACTTGTATGAGTAAGGAAATCATAGAAAGAGTTTCTGAAATTTGATATATAAGGACAAGCAACACAACAATGAAATATCAAGTTTGTATAAACACTCCCACATCTAATACACATATCGAGCTGTGTTTGAGATACAGCAGCCCATAGATTAGCTACATATATAAATACTTTCGTGTGTTGTCTAGTTTTAGCCGGCTGCCACACTCGGACAGGTCGTAAGAATTCGTTTAACGAAGACAATCTATCAAAATCTGTTTGATTAGACATACGAACCAAAGAGGCTATTTTCAAAACCAACAACTTTTAACCATACAATTTCTTTCCAAATTTGTTTGTCTGAAATTTAGGAATGCTGGAAATAATCAATTAGTTACACGAGCAAGTCAAGCTTCATTAACGAATAATATATATTTGAAATTAATGCATAGATTAACATGCATGTGCTAAAAATAGCGTTTCATCCCTTAGAATCTGTTTCTAAGATTGCTGCCAAATCACGAGTGGCTTCCTAGGAGTAACCCTATTTCTTTGCAGTCTTCCCAGGGGAAACTATATTTTTAGCTTGCTAGCTAGAAGTTGAAATTTGATATAACTATTGCCACACCCTATATCTCAATTCCGATTGGGTGTCGCTGTGACCCGATTCATTCAACTTTGCAGACGATGTCCTTCTCGTTAACTGTCCATGTTAGGAACGAATTTATAACACGCCACGTTCTCCCTCGCGCGTTCCCTTTGATCGTACACAAAGATGTAATACATAGGTGGGAAATCAAGCGATCTAAAGCCTGTGCTGAGCCAAGATGTCGATTTTCTCTCTGCTCACGGTAAACTTGTGTAAGAGATTAATTCAAACCAGCGGTAATGTTTAGGCATGAATACCTTAGTTAATACACGACTTACTAACTTGGGTTGAGCAAACGTGACACATATCTAAATAACATGAGATCAACAGCAAATAGATGAATATGTATGATGACAAGGGTTTTTGAGTTGACGATGTAGATACATTTTTAAAATCATATTTCGGCTCTCTAAGGTCATGCATCAGAGCAAGTTTCTCTGCAGAGAGAAAAATCGAATAGATGTGTAAGTCTAATTAAAAAGTTAATTTCAAGATTTCTCGCGATTTTTAAAATGGTGCATGCGTCTGCTTTCAATTAAAGTTTACCTACTGTTTATTTCAGATATTGGTTCAGCCGCAATGAACGTTTCAGCAAAAATGTTGTGAACTTCTACAAAGGCTAGTACTTTAAAGTACACGTCTAAAACGAGCAGAATAGACTTTACTAAAATGTTATCAACGTCTGGCGCTAGGACTAACACGTATTCACCCTTGAAGTCATCAGAAACAACGAACAGAACACGCTTTACCGATATACCCACGTCTTCGACCAACATTCATTCAAACTTGTCGTCATCTAAACCAACGATCAAAAAGTCATTTACTGAAACTATTTCTACGTTGGGTACTATGATTAACACATCTGCAACCTTACTGCAACCTTACTGTCATCAAAACCAACGGATGTAACACCCTCCTCTGAAAGTATAACTATTTTTCGTACTATGGCTAACATATCTGCAACCATACCGTCATCAAAACCAACCAGCAGAGCAACCTTTCCAGAAATGATATCCATGCCTGACACAACGACACACACTTCTGCAACCTTATTGGTATCAAATCCAAGAAATAGAATATCCATTGCTAACATTATATCGGCCTCTGATACTATTACTAACAAGGATGCGACCTTACCGTCATCAAGACCAACAAAGAAAACACCCTCTACTGAAACAATCTCAATATATATATATATATATATATATATATATATATATATATATATATATATATATATATATATATATATATTCCATAGGCTCTAATAAACAGTAACACAGAAAAGGTGACAACAACAAGCTTTTTAAAATTTAAAAAGAAATTTTTTTCCCCTGTAAAAAGATTGTAGAAATGAAGGGAACAAAATAAGTTTTAAGAATAAAATACAAAAATAATCTATGAAAATTCTACGAATTCAATTACAAGAGTCCTAGTAATGAAATGTTATAATGATATCAAAGTCCTGTTTGTTAATCCAAAATGGAAGACGATGACATATGTTGAAATCTGTCTTGTGTTTATAGTTCATTGTTGAATCATAATATTAAACAATCCGGTGTTATAAATCCAATTAAACTTTTGATATACTGACTTTGTTCAAGAATTCTGTATGAGCGCATCAAATATTTCCAGAGATATGAATTAATTCTTTAAAAACCAGGTTAACTGAAAGAAAGTTAACACGGATTCAAAAGTTTGGCTACAATTAATTGGTTGTATGAATAGAAGAACTATCTAATCCATTTTCATTCATAAATTTGCAAGTGCAAATTTTCAGGCATTACTACAATAGTTTCTTATGGTTTCAAAGTACTGATATTGCATAAAACTTAATGTGAGACGAAAATGATTTGGTAGGTACAGTTAATATTCATTATTAGCCACCATCCCCCACTTCCCATGTTATTAGAAAACCAAAGTTAATATTATTATAACAAAATATTCAAAGTAAGCTAAAATGGTACATAGCGATTTCTTAAAAAATCATCCTTATTCTCCGTCAGTTCTAGATGCCTTTTCTCCAGCGGTATTTCCAGAATTTTCAGGTTGAAAATATCACTTCCCTCTGAAGTTATCTATCACATGGAAGGGTTACACTTTTCAATGTATCAAGAGCTCTAGGATAATTTAAGATGTGAACAAAACGCTGAGGTTTCGTGATCGATGAGGCATTATGTACCTCTTTAACCGTATATGCCCTCATAGGGGATTTTATGACTACCATCACGACAAGTACCGACGATGGTGGACAGAGACTTTTCGAAACTTTGCCCTCCCATATTCAAAATAATACTCTGTTGCTGTGCAGTGCCATACTTTGCAACATCACGGCAGTATGGGGTGTCGGGGTATAGGCCGAAACATAGGGCAGCCTCCAGCGATTACTCTTCAATGAAGAAGGATGAAAAAAGGACTTTGCTTCTCAGGGGAAATTTCATCTGTCCTTATCGAGATCGAGGTCTTCTTCTGAATCACTGGCCGACACCACACTTACGGTGTTCAATTCCTCGCGTGATTTCTTCTCATGATGAACGTGCAAAGTGCCTTTAGAGGCGGGAATCACACGACCGTCAACCTCCGTGCGTTCCGATCATTCTAATTTGAATATCTTCCTAGAATATAGAAAGCTACACCACATTATCCACAAGGACACTGTTACGTGCTTAGGCTCAAATAAGCAGCAACATAGAAAGAAGTGAAAATAACAAGCTTGTAAAATTTAACAAACAATTTATTAAGTACAACTATTTTCATAAAAGAAAATAAATAAACTTACGGTTTTAGAGAATTAAGTCCAAAAATTAATCCAAAAAGAATTCACAATAAAATCCACTAGTGGAATTGCAAGAGTCTCGATAAATAAATGTTCTAATAGTTCCCGATTCGAATCTTGACGATGTAATCCAATATGGACGACGATGTCACGTGATGAAGTCAGTTTTAGTTTTATAATAATAATCCAAATGAGCACAATTAATTTCTAGTTAAATAACACAATAAATTCCTCTTGATCCCAAACGAATAATTTACAGTCAAACAATAACACACACATGTTTGTAATCCAAAGCCCAGACAGACTACAGAACTGTTCTCCCCAAACAATAATTTGAATACCTGTTTTTAGGTAAACAGGAAAAGGGTCACGACCTTCCAGAATCTCTCAGAACAATCTCACGTTCAAGAAATCACGTAACCAGCATGATCTAGAAAGATGTCCTTGGAATTAACCAATCATTTTAAAAATAAAGATCTAATAATGTCCTTCGAATCAACCAATAATTTTAGAAGCTTGTTTACACTCTGAAGTAAGGTCAGAAAATGAGGTTAACATCTGTTGTTTGCTTGTAGAGTGTATAGGTGATCCATTTCTAGAAAATCTCTCCCAACTAACGAAATTTAAAACCAAAATGTCAAATTTGAATCTGACAATCAATGTTAAATGATTTAAATCAAATATACGTAACACCTTCCCCCATAAATTAAAAAGAAAGGTTTATATGATAAAAACTTTCTTTGCATCACAAACCAATTTACATCTTAGGTTAAAACAAATCGTATAAATTATACAGTGTATAATATATTTATACACGGGAAAGAGCGTCTGCAATTACATTATCTTTTCCCTTGATGTGCTGGATGTCAAGATTATATTCCTGCAATAACAAACTCCACCTTAGGAACCTTTGATTTTTTTTTTCATCTTGCCGATGAAAGTAATGGGGTTGTGGTCACTAAAAACTATAATCGAAGAAGGAGCTGAACTTAGATAAACTTCAAAATGTTGCAAAGCCAAAATCAATGCCAACCATTCCTTCTCGATAGTTGAATAATTTCTCTTGTGCGTGTTTAATTTCTTTGAAAAATAGCACACTGAATGTTCAATACCAATTTTGTCTTCTTGAATTAAAACTACTCCAACCCCAACATCACTTGCATCGACAGATAATATGAAAGGTTGACTAAAATCTGGAGCTGCCAGAACAGGTGCTGTTTCAAGTATGACTTTCAGCTTATCAAAAGCCTCCTGACATTTTTCAGTCAAAACTAACTTGTTCTTCTTTTTCAATAAATTTGTCAGGGGTTCTGCAATTATGGAAAAATTTTAACAAAATTTAATATAGTATCCAGCCATACCTAAACAAGGCATCATTTGCTTCTATTTTCAGGCACAGGGAATTTAAAAATAGCCTCAACCTTAGCATCTATTGGTTTAATATAACATGTTGTGAATTCTATAATAGAATATTACATCTTATGCATTCTTAAACAGAATATTACATATTGTATCTTATGTAATAGATAACATCTTGTGAATTTTTTTAATAGAATATTCCATCTTATGCATTCTTGAACAGAATATTACATCTTGTGAATTCTGTACTAGAATATTACATTTTATGAATTCTTAAACAAAATATTACATATTGTATCTTATGTAATAGAATATAACATCTTGTGAATTTTTTTAATAGAATATTACATCTTATGCATTCTTAACAGAATATTACATCTTGTGAATTCTATAATAAAATATTACTTATTGTATCTTATGTAATAGAATATTTCATCTTGTGAATTCTATAATAGAATATTACATTTTATGCATTATTAAACAGAATATTACATCTTGTACCTTATGTAATATAATATTACTTATAATGCATTCTTAAACAGAATATTACATCTTGTACCTTATGTAATAGAATATTACTATTATGCATTCTTAAACAGAATATTACATCTTGTACCTTATGTAATAGAATATTACTTATTATGCATTCTTAAACAGAATAGTACATCCTGTACCTTATGTAATAGAATATTACTTATTATGCATTCTTAAACAGAATATTACATCATGTGAATTCTATACTAGAATATTACATTTTATGAATTCTTAAACAGAATATTAAATATTGTACCTTATGTAATAGAATATTACTTATTATGCATTCTTAAACATAATATTACATCTTGTACCTTATGTAATAGAATATTACTTATTATGCATTCTTAAACAGAATATTTCATATTGTACCTTATGTAATAGAATATTACTTATTATGCATTCTTAAACAGAATATTACATATTGTACCTTATGTAATAGAATGTAACATCTTGTGCATTATTTTACAAAATAGTGCAACTTGCATTCTGTAATATAATATTACATTTTGTGCATTCTGTAATAGAATATTACAAAGTGTGCATTCTATAACATAATATTACATAGTGTGTGTTCTATAACAGAATATTACATCTTGTGTGTTCTATAATAGAATATTGCATATTATGCATTATGTAGCAGAATATTAAATCCTGTGTATTCTATAACAGAATATTAAATCTTGTGTATTCTATAACAGAATATTAAAGCTTGTGTGTTCTTTAATAGAATATTAAATCTTGTGTATTCTATAACAGAATATTAAATCTTGTGTGTTCTTTAATATAATATTACATATTGTGCATTCTGTAACAGACTATTTTATTTGTCTGTTATATAATAGAATCTTACATCTTGTGTGTTATATAATAAAATATTACATCTTGTGTGTTCTATAATAGAATATTAAATCTTGTGTATTCTATAACAGAATATTAAATCTTGTGTATTCTATAACAGAATATTAAATCTTGTGTGTTCTTGAATAGAATATTACATATTGTGCATTCTGTAACAGACTATTTTATTTTGTCTGTTATATAATAGAATCTTACATCTTGTGTGTTCTATAATAGAATATTACATCTTGTGTGTTGTATAACAGAATATTACATCTTGTTCATTTTATAACATAATGTTACATATAGTGTATTCTATAATAGAATATATCATCTTGTGCATTCTATAAAACTTTTTAATTTAAAACTTCGAGAACAACGCTAACAAAATTGAACTTTATGCTTCGAGATTATGTCCATGTCATTCGTATTTGGAATGTAAATGGAAGACTTCGAAAGGACTTTTAATATAACCCTTTTAGCATATATGGAAAAGTAATTTCATTTTCAGGAAATTAAATAAGATTGACCTGTGGAATAAATTAACTTCTGGCGTCATTTGATCTCATTACTCTTGATACAATTATATGTGATAACATTACATGATCATAACCAAGAAATCTAGGATGTTACCCGCTTGAGTTTCGCTTGCTGGTTTGTTTAAGGTGGTGAGTTCTGATTAGTTAAAGGAATAAATATCTTATTAGAAAACTTTTACAAACTACAAGCAACTTGTCTTCGCACAGTAAACTTTATAAATTGTGAATTGGGTATTTTGTTTCTATCACGAAATAAATTCAGTTCTATGACACATTCTTAAACTAGTTACTATTATATTTTTAAAAAATCAGTTATAAAAATAAATGCATTCATAGCTTCAACTGATGAATCAAAACCATATAATATAGCTAAGCGTACATGTGGATTTATAACAACCAAGCAGTATATTTTAGCGGACTGATAGGGGCAACATAACCCTATAATATTGTTAACCGGACGGACAGGTACATCCTTGCCAACAATTTAGCTAAACGTAGAGGGGTAATAGAGAAACATAGGAATATGCTAAACCAAATTAAATGTAATTTGTTGAGAGCTATCTGAGAAGCTGACCGCAGGTCACTGGCAAATTTATATCGGAATTTAAAAAAGGTTTGTATCAAACAAATATACAATAGGTGTTTTAATTGAATTCAGATAAAATGTCCACTTAAATTTGAACTCAGTGAAATGTTTGAGGTGAGAATATTCAAAAGAAACTTTTTAACACAGCATTTCTTGGAAAAACATATACGATTTTGCAGAGTAATTGGACTATCCCCACCAGTTCATCCTATCCTCACCTGTTAATTCTGAAATATCTTGCCCCACCATTTAATTATGAATTGGATGATCACGACCAATTAATCGTATTAAATATCGTATGCTTGTTTTTATTTGCTTAAACGTATTGATCTACTTGGCTACGTCTGCATGTACAATATTAATCAATGATTCCAACATAATTAATTTCACCCGGAAGAGATATCTTTTTAAAGTCAGGCTTTATAATTCAATTAAATTTAAGCTATGTATATCTGTATTGCATAATTAACTTATAATGGTAATTTTTATATATAACATCTGGCTTGGTCAATGATTGTAGATTGGAATGGTCATTTGTACACAACATATAACATCTGGCTTGGTCAATGATTGTAGATTGGAATGGTCATTTGTACACAACATATAACAGATGGTTTGGTCAATGATTGTAGATTGTAACGGTCATTTGTACACAACATATTACATTCTTGGCTTTTGTCAATGATTGTAGATTATATTTTAAGGAAAAAAAATCTTAAACCTTTGTGTTAACTATCCAAGAGATACCACTGCGCATTGCAATATTCAATGCAATTCAGTAGGACCACCGGAAAAGCGCACATAAATAGTTAATTTTATCAACGATAAGAATATCGACGTCTTTCTCCTGACAGAAACATGGCTGAAAACATCGGACGATGAGCCCATGGTGGCGATTCTAGCACCCACCGGTAACTCCATCAAGTCGTTTCTCCATCCCCTCGCAGTTCCCGCGGATGTTGAATTGCTGTCAACGCAAAGACCTCCATTAGCAAACGTCTTAACCACACCACAACCTTCAATTTCTGCCACATATTGTTTGAAATAGTCCGTACCACACTCACACTCGAACAAAGGCCATATTTCTGCCATTACCGCCTCATAAAAGTAATAAAAAATAACTTGACTGAATCTTTCATTTTGAGCAGTTTTCGACTCTCGTGTAGATTGGAAATTCAACAGGTGGCAACCTGATTATCATTCGAGGTTTCAACTTTCACTTTGACTGTCCTGGAAACCCATACACATCAAGACTCCATGATTCCATTCATATTTTCAACCTCAAACAGTCAGTTAACTAATTCACCCATAAACATGCTCACATTTTTGACTGGATTCTATATAGACCTGACGATATTATTCTACTGTAATCCCTGGTATCCAACGAACTTGCATCAGAGCACCGCTGCATCATATGCCACCTTGACGTATCAGTCCCTAACCCAATACCTTTATTTGCTACTAAGAAAACCCTCTCCGTGTGATAAATAGAACCGAACTAATGCATAACATCCAAGCAAACGTGCTTACCTCCAACGGCAGAACAGCTCACTAACTGCCTGCGTGTTCATTGCTTGACAAACATGTCTATGCAGCCAAGCGCATAGTATCAATTCAAAAGTGTTTTCCGTGGTATTGTAGTTTTAGGGACCAGCATCGAACTGCTTACAGAGACCGCGGTAAAGCTGAGACACTTTGGTTTGCGTCATACTCACTATCCATAAGCAATGTCAATGAAGTGTCTCCCACAAGAAATCACAAATATAAATCCATGCAGCGAAATCAGCCCACTGCATTACTAATATCACGGAAAGTTCCCACTGAAAAGATATCTTCTAGATTACGAACAAGCTAATGTCAAGGAACAAATGTACAGCACGTCCAACTACCTTCTCTACAGTAGACCTTCCGTACCTGTTTTGCAAATGTATTCCTTGACAAAGTACAAACCATTAGAGATAAGCTTGACAACACAATTTCATTTGACTCATTATCAGCATAAGTTGCGATACAGAATTTCAGCGGCAACACTTAGCAGCATTTGAACCTGTTTCTATGGATTTAATACTTATGTTACGACATTTGTTTACAGTAGATTCTATATGATTGGAATGTTTCTCTAAAATGGGTTATTAAAGTTATTTGCATTAAAATAATATTGAAAGTAAAACGTATGCTAAAGTATATTGGGATAAATTCATTCTTTACAGTTGTGTACTATACACTATTCAATAGGTAAAGCATTATACAGTACGTTAGGAAAAACTCGCTTGTAAGATATATCGGTCAAAGACAAGCTGACTTACAAAGATATATGTTAGAGATCATGCCAGCATCCATACATGTAGGTTAAGTTAACATGGTAACTAAATAATGGTCAGGCCGTCTTTTCACGCATAATTCACGTGTTCTCCAGCAAAAGATGCTGACCAGGTAGAAAAATTCCATGACGTAAAGGAAAACTTGAACGACCTTTAGATACGAAGATGCGCAATGACTGTTCTGTGTGTTGTGGAAGCAAAGTTGATCCTGGGGCAGAGAGGGTTACCATTTTTGGTAATGCGGTTGGACGCAGACTTCGATATAACCCTCGCCCCAGTCTATTAGATCATTCTTTGTTTCCACTCACACGAAGAACTTTTCTTGCATTTCTTCTTACAGGTAAGAAGCGCTATATTTCTTATGAAAAATTAGGAACTTTACATGTTGAGATTTTTAATGATTCCAGTACCTCTCGCACATTCAATCGAGTCCTACCTTGCTGCTTCATTCTTCTCTCTCTCTTCCTGGCCGTTCGTCATTATCATTTATGAGAGTTCCACGCAAGAATTTCTCATAAAAATTAATGAAGAATATACCAACCAAGCAAAGTTTCTTCATTTCATGTTGGAGAACTTTCTTTATTAAACTTAGAATTGTGATGAGGAGTACCACAAAGTCATGTGACTTTGATCCCATTCCAACATCATTGCTGCTTGAGTGCTTAAATCCAGTATTAGCCTTCACTAACTGATGTTATTAATACCTTCATATCATCTGGGGAATTATCATCATATTTTCCAAACTGCCATTGTAACGCCTCTGCTGAAGAAACAAACACTCAACCATAATGATTTAAGTAACTAGCACCCAGTTTCTAATATCTCATTCATACAAATATTCTTAGAAACAGTTGTTCTATCCCAACATGTAACTCATCTGAACTCAAACTTTCTTGTTAGCAATGTACAGTCTACATCTCGCCCTTACAATAGTACTAACACTACTCTTCTAAAAGTAGTGCATGACCTTATGTCTGCTTTGGATAGGGGAAAAATTACAATCCTCATTATCTTGATTTGTCTGAAGCATTTGACACAATAGACCATGATATATTACTTCACATTCTCCAGCAAGTATTTGGCATTCGTGATACAGACCTTCTTTTGTTCAAGTTCTACTTTGTCAACAGGACACAAATTGTTTCTGCGAAAAGAATACAATCCAGTGCAGTTGATCTATGTCGCAGTGTTCCACAGAAGTCTGTTCTTGCACCTGTTTCTTCATTCTATACACTCAGCCGCTCTCAAGTGTCATAGATCATCATCCAGGGTCTCACCAATTATATGCTAATGACACTCAAATATACAAATCTAGCCACCCAAATGAAGTTGATGCTATCATCCAAGGTGTAGCGAGGTGCATTTCTAGTGTGAAAATATGGATGGCATGTAACAAGCTGCAGATAAATGATGATAGAAGTGAAGCCATTCTGATCACAACACAAGGACGTTCTCATTCACGTCCTTTACCTCAAACAATAAATATCAGCAACACATATATACAATGTATGCACAGTCAGTACGACATCTAGGTGTTACTCTGGACAGTACTCTCACATTTCACCAACATGTCATGAACATATGCAAGGCTGCATATCTTGGGCTGAGACCCATCAGCTCCATTCACAAATATATTTCAGATGATGCCACTAAAACACTTGTGCGTTCATTAGCACTTCCAAGACTGGACTATTGTAACTCAATTTTATCTGTTTCTTGTCAATATCTTCTCCCAAAACTTCAATCATAGCACAGCTTCCGTGCTCACTGCTATCCATTCAATCCAGAATCAAACAAAATTTGTTCTGTGTGCCACGCTTCACTGACGGACTCCAGTCCAACATACCTATCCGACGTCACCCATGTGTAGACACCAGCAAGATACTTATGCTACTCTTCTGACAGTCGTATACTTATTATTTTATTTCCAAAAAAAAATGATGTCATATGGACAACGTTCGTTGGCATACCAGGGCCCGTCAACGTGGAACGAAGTTCCCACTGAACTTAAAAACCAAGACACAGTGAACCCATTCAAGAGTTCTCCTAAAACTCACCTATGTCGACCGCAAGAACAAACTTAAAGACATAGTAATGTATCCTACCTTAAATATTTGCAGCATGTTTTTACATTTTCTAAGGTCATAGTGTTTTTTTTTTATATAATCATATCATTATATATATTTTATATTATAGGTGGTGTATACTGATTTAAAGCGCTTAGAACTTTGAAAGATTAGACGCTATAAAAAGTCATTATTATTATTATTATTATTATTATTATTATTATTATTAGTGAGATTTTGTTGCTGATAATTTGACTGATTTTAGGTGTTTGTCGATTGGTTTCATTTTTATGTTGATTTTATATATTCATTTGACTACAATTTTAAGTCTTACAAGATAACATCTCTTGTAGTAAATGTTATAGTGATTGTTTTGTTGTGTGTATTAAGTGTCATTGTATTGCAATATTTGTTTGTTATATCGCAATACGGTTCTCGGCTACCCAAGCAGATACATAAACCAAAATCCAAGTCAGAAGAGATAAAGGCAATCTCAGAGTGTCCTTGCAAATATGGTAACTGTGGGGGTAAAAGGTGCAAACCCTGTCAACCTATGACAGAGTCCTTCACATTCTCTAGCACAGCGACGAACGAAAACTTGAAAATATATATGGTCCAAACAAGAACGTGCAAAACTGAGAATATAGTTCATCTCATCACATATAATGTCGGAGAAACCAAATATCGATACAAAAAGATCAGAATTCACAGATCTGATCCAACCACAAATAAGCTGGACAGGTGTCCAGTTGCAAAACACATATCTTGTCCTGGCCACACTTTCAGTGAAGAAGCACCAATTGCAATTACTTCCCAACGCCACTACAACTCAATAACACTTACACACAATCATTGGTGATGACGTCAGTACTAAATAGTTTCCTGACATTTCGATTTAATCAAGCTCTTTGTCATCGGAATAGCGACTTGCATAAAATAAAACAAAATACTAAACGCAAAAGCTAGAAACGATCTTAAACCTGTGAACTACAGAAGGACTCGTTGAATCTAAAAACAAGAGTCAAATAATAAAAAAGAAAAATAAATAAATAAATTGCCTAACAGTCTTAACATTATGTTAAATGTTTCCTGCTATCCGATATCTGTATAGAGTAAACGGTGTTAAATAAGATATGACCCTTCACACCTTAAATCCACTTTAACGGGGTTCTCCTTAATAGGTCAAGATGTATCTTAAGGTATTCGAACAATTATGTCAGAAAACGAGATAGTTTATCAATCCCGGTGTGACACCTAGGAGAGTTTTGTCTCTTTATAGCATTTTAGATCGACCAATGACCTTGAACTATTTATACTAAATAATGGCACATGCTATGTAAATATGCATTGATAAAATAAAATTGCATGTTAACTGATGAATCTGTCTCTCTCTCTCTCTCTCTCTCTCTCTCTCTCTCTCTCTCTCTCTCTCTCTCATTATGACACGCTTCTTATTACACAAATATAACAGAGCCGGAACAGGACATGAAATTAAAAGGAATTGACAATTCAGTGACATGTTCCATTCATGATAAGGAAGACATGTCACGTAATATAATTTTAAAACTGCTTATGGATAGGGTTCTCAGCATCCTCAGGCCATGCTTTTTTTTGGTACAGATGAATTTAGTCAAGAACAAATGCGATTTTCACAAAATATTTTACTTTCGACTGAGTAATTGTCCGTGACAATTTTGTCTTCAATGCTCAACATTTCAAGTTATTCACACTACCGAGGAATTGAAATGTTATTTGAAATGTACAAATGCAAGCTTTGAAATTGAAATATTTTCGAGCTAAATTCTAATTCAAGTAAAGTTTCATGATGGTGGTGTCAGGCGAATGCTAAAACATGGAAATAAAAAGAAGCTTATATTTGACATGTAAAGAAAATAAATGTACCTTTATATGTAGAACAATAGATGAAACGACGCTGTTACAATTAACTAGTATGCGTCAAAATATTTATATGTAAAAACGTACTTGTAAAATAACTGCACTTATCAAAATGCTCATTCGACCAACTAGATTGTTTTAAGAAATATGTAATTGGAAAAGGTATAAAATTCGTGACAAGTGAGCTTATTATTTAATAAATAAATGCCACTCCGTATCGTCTACATAAGTCGAACGGATTTAAAATCTTTATCAAATGTGTCGTTGAATGAAACGAATTGCATACTATCGTCCAGATAATAATTTAATTAAGACACTCAAGACCGTATGTATTTCAATCTGATTACCAGTTATGAATATTGCAATCCACTTATATGAGCTACTTGACATCTTGGCACTGTTTCAGTTAATAGCCATATTTATCCTTTAGCAATATCTTATTTTCAAATTTAACAAATTGGTTTAAAAAATTAAATACTATGAACAGATCAATCAGTTTCTGTACAGGTTAGCATGATTTATCAACATTTATCATTTACTTTTTCTTGTATGCATATCCTCGAATCTTGATATAAGTAGTATTCACAGCTGGAATTACATGCGTGTGGGGGACAAAAAATTCCAAGTAACTTAACAGCCAACTCTCTACGAAAGACCTGACACCTAAATTTCATATGCATCTTTTAAATACATAATACGTAACATATAGCTAACTCATTCTAGAAACTGTATTGGCAGAAGATTCAGACACACGAATCTAATCCTCGGATAATGTACCGTGTACTTAGATAACAACCACCTGCTTGGATTTAATATGCAACAAAGTTATGCCTTTTGTGATTTCGTATGGCACAATGTAATCCAAACGCCTGTAAATCTTTAAAAGTCTTCTTGCTTCTTGCTTCAAAAGTATAACGAAACATTGTGTAAGATATGACAACAACAAAAAAGTCAAATTTTCAATACAGGAAGAACATAAGAAGAACCACCGACCCACAGCAAAACATTCGACCACCCGTGGCTGAATCAACAAATGTATATCACTCACCTGGTAAGAAGATAGCATTGTTTTTTATTTGCTATTTTCTTTTGGGTGTGTATTTTCGCTTCTTTTTTTCTTCTTTTTTTTTCTTCTTTTTTTTTCTTCTTTTTTTTTCTTCTTTACAATTAGCAGCTACTTTACTGATTAAATTCGTCTTCCTTTCCCAAAAAATATTCCATCTTTTATAAACACAAGCAAACTTTCATTGCCTTATCCGGTTTTCACCACAACTGTTCCGGCATTTAACTAGTTAAATATATTTTTAAAACTATCAATATATTTTTGCAAGTAAAAATATATTTTAAAATATATCACTCGCTTGGTATTTAAGGATGAAGATCACGGCCGTTATGAAACAGCTAGAAACATAGGAATGGATTATTTTGTCAACACGTGGCTCTCTCATGTGTTCTAATATGGTTATCACACGGCCAGTACATTCATAGATAATTTATCTGTTGAGTCTATTTATGTGCAATAACGCTTGTATGCTTCATAAACGTGATAAATTATCTTAAAGTGAGAAAGAGTATAAAAGACGCATATTTAATATTTTATTCTACGGTTAGACAAGCAAGATCTGACAAGAAATCCTGTCGGTAAATTTCGAATTCAACAAAAACCAAGGTAACTATGATAAAATCGGCATTTTAACAGTTATAGTTTACTGTTTTAAATCGAAGGTATTGCATTCTCTTTTCAGCAAAGAAATAGTAAAACCTTTAACTCGAAATGATGCATCGTATTTCTCATAATGGTGCTGTGATTCATGATATAATTTACGCACACAAATTTCTCTCACTAATTTACTTATTTTGCTTAATTATTAGTTATTTATCCAGTTTTATTACCTCTCTGAAGGTCAGTTAATCATTCTCCTTTGTTTTCCTTGCTTTAAAGTTTATCATCAACATGACATTTGTAGGATTTAGGATCTAACTACAATCGAAGTTTGATGCCTCTCTATTTGTTTTTGATGGTTTGGTACTGTTTCAAATTAATTTTTTTATACTTATTTACTTCGGTTAACTGTTATTTGATTTCAAAATAATTTACTTTCAAAATAAAAATTCATCAACTCTGTATTTTAACATTTACATTGTGTGGTATGTTTTTGGAATGAGAAAGATTTTTTAAATACGTTTGGGTGAAGGAATTTTTTATCAGATCTTCAATGACACAATCAGTCTGGTTGTTTATCTTGTCTCTACGTTTTATTCATCAATTGATAAAGTTTGTAACCTATGCATAATGAATCATGTGATTTTTAGGTTTGAATTAATTTCAGTAATAGTCCATACATGTATTTTCTTAAAGAATCATTGTTTCTAATGTGACACGGAGTTTTCCTAAACTACTTATTAATCTGAGAGTCACCGATTTGTGATAATAAATAAATCTTTTTTTTCAGATCACATTCTACAAACGTTAAAGGCGAGAGCACCTGTCCCACCCCAGGCTGAAATTTCTATATTGAAATGTTCTTTACTGAATATAGACTATTTGGAGTTCTATACGTAATAATCGGGACCTCGTCTCATTTTCTGGGAGGCACAGTGAAGTGGATACCAATTAGTGACGAGGTAGGCTAAAAACAAAAACAAAAAGAATAAATTGAACAGAAATAAAATAGATAAGGAAAGCTTAACAACTGATGGCAAAATCATAATTATAAAAGAAATAGCGTAGACAAAGAAAGTTGTAACAACTGATGGGAGAAGTATAATTGTACGAGAAATAGAGCCGTGAAGAACGCTTTAACACATGACTTCAGGGGTCTGAAGAATTTAGTTAATTATGTAGAATGTTGATAAACATTTAGATGATCGTTTTTATTTCACCTTTATTTCTGTTCATGTATAATTGGAAGGATTTAGTCACATAGCTAGAAAATTACATTCAATGATCGAAAGTGATTGAGAATTTCCTGTTTTATTTGTTTTATGTTTTAGTTACTGAAATACCTTTCAAATTTGCTTTATAGGTGGACATGTTGGATGGCAGATCGAATTTTCTTACAATATATTTCATACAAAATATGAAGGTGATTGGAATCTGCATAATATTCATCATAATTTGACATTTCCACATAAAGGAGTATTATGTTATGCAGCTCCAAATTCAATGACAAATATAACCACAAGTTCAGGCTGACGCATAAACGTAATCACTAGTTACAATAAGAACAAAGAAGTTTCATAAAATAATGAAATTATCAACACTAAATGAAAATAAGAAACTTACATAAGAAGAAACTAAACATATAGACTGCGTCAAGTTTGAATGTAAGCTAGAAGCTTGATAGACTGAAGAGAACAAGCAAATCCTGTCCTACCTTATGTGATGACAGGTTGTCTGCTTTCTTCAGTTATATTTTGCTTCTATTAAGACTGATGCTATTTTCGTTTGTATCATGTGACTACCGCTTTGACTTGTGCTCTCTGCTCTATGAACCAGGCCTTATCCAGATTATTGCGACAGCGAGAGATTGATGGTCGTTATTTCCAGGATAAATATGGTGAAAATCACGTTTCCTTTCGTTTTTTACAAACATTACGTGGCTTTCATTTTTTGTTGCTAATATCATATGACAATTGGACGACTGATAGCAAGGACATGTAGGTTGCAAGATTTGGGTAGTCATGCCATGTCAATAGAGAGTACCAGGTCAAATTTCATCAACGCTTTGTTTTGTAACGTCTGTCATTAGTTTAAAAACAAGAATGTTATACTCGCAATTTCTGAGAAAATAAATATTTCTATAGATTTCAGGCAGATATGGTTCGATATGAGGTCGTCTACGTAGCTAGTCTCATAAGTATCCGGATACCATATTCTGTTACCGCGCTGTGGCAGCAAATTCCAATTTTTCAACAAACAATGGGCTCTTACTCCGCACTCTCCAACATAAATATAAAATAAACCTTAGTAGAGTGGGAAAGGAAACTCTGACTAGGTGGCATGTTGTTACGAAAAGAATGTGGTTGTTGGCAATCTTAGCTTTTTATCTGAGTAAACTGCTGCAGTGTACTAAAAAGCTTTTTCAATCAATAGTTTTGTTTTCGTGTGAATAGATTGACAAAAATACATTATAGGTATTATGATTCCGTCCTAAACACATAACAGCGAAATAGAACTGTGAAATATTTTATGATAATTCAAACTGCATTTATACACTAATCTCTGCTATTGAAAATTTACTTCAAGCTTTCGTATCTCTTACTTTTACGAGCAAGACATTATCATATGATATCCTCAGCTTTATGATGGGCAAACTTTACAAGTATCGATGTTTTCTTTTAGAACCGGTCACTACTTTTTAGGCATTATGGAATTGCAAACTACAAATAAATTGTATTAGCTCAAAATTGAAGATCTTAACAACGTTCAAAACTGCGCACCTCCAAAATTGAAGAATAGACTGACTTCAGCAAGTTTTGAAAATTAACGAAGTAATGAGGCCACAAGTTCCAATCTAATTCGTTGCCCTTAACATACTGGCGTGACCTCAGAGTTGGCATACGTGGGAATAATATCCAAAATTGGATGATAAATCCTCAAGTAGCAGAGTCGCTTTTTAGCGACTCTGGTGCGGAGTGCAACGCGGGTTCGTAGACTCTCCACTTCAAAGCGGTTTGATTATTGAAAAAGGTCGCATTCTAAGATCATCAGCTGGTACGCGGACTGAACTTAAACCATTATTTTATTCCTATGAATTAAAGGGGAACGATAGAAATGTCTCAATCAAATAAACAGACTTCTAATGTATCAACATATTTACAAGCTTTTTGTGCTCACTCAGTAAATACGTTTAATATGTTTAACTAGAATTATACGCAAGTACATATATTTTACAAAACCATATGCTGTAATAATCATTAATCCGAATTTTGCCATATGTTCGCATCTGTAATATTTAGCATTTTCCTTTTGATTTATTTATTTGTGGGGGAGGTGGTCTGGTTCATTGTTGCTGTTAATGTTGTTTTTGTTGTATTTGTTATATACTAAAGTCATTTATTTTACCTATATACTAAATGACACTGAATTTGTAGATCATAATCCAATTTTAATTCTGCTTTTACTGCCAGCTACTACTTTTCGGATGACATTGTGTTTTCAGTCATCATGTTGTTAAATTTGAAAATGAGCTGGTTTCAAGAAGAAAAGTAAAAGCCACGTCTCTAAATAAAATAATTTCTTCCGTTTTCGCACTGTGGAATGAGTCAACTGTGGTACTATGAATCTTTATCGATTTTGGATGGATTTTGTGCTATTTTCATGATATTTGTGCTTGTTGTCTATCTTCGTCTACATTATTGTGTTTCATCATGCATTGGCTGTTCCGTTCGTGTGTGGTTATTCATCTCCTTGTTTTGGAAACGAGAACAATTAGAATTTTTCTCAGCTGTTTTGTTCCACTGTTAAGACGTCATTTGTTTTTTAATAAACCGCCGTCACATGATCGCCTGTCAACCCGCTTACAATATGACGGACCCTCATTAATTGCATTAAATGACCACACCTTGGCTCTAGATACTACCTTGTGCTCAAGACTGAACAAACTGGGGCAACATTCTTCATTACTTAAATGTAAACGGAAGCGAAAAAAGAAACGTTGTTTCCTTTCGTCCGTAACAGATAAAAATTTAAAATTTCTGCCGTTAATTTTAATAACCTGGTTCAAATTTCTCTTACATCGTCAACCGTTGTCAACTGTCCCAGGGATACCACTACATATTGCATTATTCAACGCTCAGTCAGTAGGATCACCGGAAAAGCGCACAGAAATAGTTAATTTTATCAACGACCAGAATATCGACGTCTTCTTCCTGACAGAAACATGGTTACAATCGTCAGGCGATGAACCAAAGTGTGTGGATTTAACACCCAGCGATTACTCCATCAAGTCGTTCCCCGGCAACTCTTGCGGAGGTGGAATTGCTGTAATTACAAAGAATTCCAAGTACAACACAACCTTCAATTTCTGCCACACATCGTTTGAAATAGTCCAAACAACGCTCACACTGGAACAAAGGTCAGTCCATTTTTTCTGTCTCTACCGCCCTCCTCCTAGTAGAAAAAACAAGCTGACTGAATCTCTCTTTTTGGAGCAGTTTTCCAAATCTTCATAAGTATGAAAATTCGATAGGTGGTAACCTAGTTATTCTTGGAGATTTCAACTTTCACTTTGACTGTCCTGCAAAACCATACACGTCCAAACTCCTAGATTCCATTCATGTTGTCAATCTTAAGCAGTCCGTTAAGCAATCCACCCATAAACTTGGTCACATTTTCGACTGGTTTCTTAATAGACCCGATGATAATATTCTGAAATCCACCCTTGTATCCCACGAACTTGCATCGGATCACCTCTGCATTATATGCCATCTCGACGTATCAGTCCCAAACCCAACAACTTTAGGTGGTACTAAGAGAAACCTCCGTATGATAAATATAACCAAATTTATGCATGACATCCTAGAAGACCTCGCAACTTTCTTACAACCAACAGCGAAACAACTTGATAACTGCCTGCGTTCATTGCTTGAAAAACATACCCCAGCCTCCAACTGAAGAATATTAATAAAAAAGTGTTCTCCATGGTATAGCAGTGTTAGTGACCAGCTTTGCACTGCTAAAAGACATTGCCACAAATCAGAGATGCTTTTGCTTTCCATCAGACTCACTATTCATAAACAAATTTATAAAACCGCTAAGAAGAACGTCACAAACATAGTCCATTTAGCCAAATTATCCCACTACAGTACTACAGTTCCAGCTGCAAAGAGCTCTTCGAGATAACTAACAAACTAATGTCAAGGAACAAAGGTACACCACTTCCAACAACCTTCTCTCCAGTAGATCTTCCGGACCAATTTGCAAATTTCTTCCGTGACAAAGTACAAATCATTAGAGATTCGCTTGACAGCACAATTTCAACTGACTCGTCACCATACAGTTATGATGCAGAATTTCAGCGACAACCATTAGGAGCATTTGAACCTGTTTCTATTGATTTAGTACGGACAATCATGATGAAAAGTGCACCAAAGTCTTGTGAACTTGATTCGATTCCGACATCACTTCTGTTTGAGTGCTTAGACCCAATATTGCCTTCACTAACTAATGTTATTAATGTCTCTCTCTCTCTCATCGGGGGAATTCCCATCATTTTTCAAAACTGCCATCGTAAAGCCTCTGCTGAAGAAACCAGCACTTGACCATAATGATTTAAAGAACTACCGCCCAGTTTCTAATCTCCCATTCATATCAAAATTCTTTGAAAAGGTTGTTTTAACCCAACATGTATCTCATTTGAATTCAAACAGTCTTTTTAGCAATGTACATGCTGCATATCGCCCTTGCCACAGTACGGAAACTACTCTTCTGAAAGTATTTAATGACATTCTCTCTGCTTTGCATAGTGGAAAGATTACAGTCCTCGCTCTCCTGGATTTACATGCAGCATTTGACACAATAGACCATGATATATTGCTTCACAGTCTCTAGCATGTATTTGGCATTCAGAATATAGCCTTACAGTGGTTCAAGTCCTACTTAGTGAACAAGACACAAATTATATCTGCAAATGGAATACATTCCAACCCAGTTGACGTATGTTTTTTGTGTTCCACAGGTATCTGTTCTTGGACCTGTTTTCTTCATTCAATACACTCAGCTGCTCTCAAGTGTCATAGATCATCATCAAGTGTCGCACCAATTGTATGCTGATGACACCCAAATATACAAGTCTAGCCACCCAACTGAAGTTGATGCTACCATCCATGGAGTAGAGAGGTGAATGTATGACGCGAAATCATGGATGACATGTAACAAGCTGCAGATAAATGATGATAAAACTAAGGCTATTCTGATCACAACACAAAGACTTTCTCATTCACATCCTTAACCTCAAACAATAAATATCAGCAACACCAACATTAAATTCTCACAGTCAGTACAGAACCTAGGCGTTACTCTAGACAGTACTCTCACATTGCGCCAACACGTTATGAACATATGCAAGGCTGCATATCTTAAACTGAGACGCATCAGTTCCATTCGTAAATATCTTTCGGCTGATGCCACTAAAACACTTGTGTGTTCATTAGTATTTTCAAGATTGGACCATTGTAACTCAATTCTGTCTGGTTCGTGACAATATTTACTCCAGAACCTTCAAAAAGTTCAAAACACAGCTGCACGGATCATCTGTACTGTATCTCGATCAGAGCACACCTCACCACTGCTCTGTACCCTACACTGGCTATCGATTCGATACAGAATCAAACACAAAATTTGTTCTCTGTGCTATGTTTCACTGACAGAGTCCAGACCAACATACCTATCCAGCCTCACCTATGTGTATACACCAGCTAGATACTTATGCTTTTTTCTGACAATCGTATACTCATTGTTCCCACGGTGAAAACAAAGTCATATGGACAACGTTCTTTTGCATACCAGGACCCAGCGACGTGGAACGAATTGCCCATTGGAATTAGACACAAAGACACAGTGGTCCTTTTTAAGAGTGCTCTTAAAACTCACCTGAAAGAAACAGCATGTCAAACAAATCTATTTCTTGATTAATACTGAGACAATTCGTGGTGTACTTCTCTTGTTTGAAAATGTTGGCTCAAATAACAAATTCATTATTATTATTATTATTATTATTATTATTATTATTATTATTATTATTATTATTATTCACAACTATAAATCGATTTGTATATTTGAAAAACTTCTTTTATCATTATAATCATCTTGTATTTTTTTTTAACTTGCTGAATGCAAATCTTTTCGTGGCATGTAAGTGGCCCTTGAAATGGCCGTTAGTTTTCTTCTTATCCGTCCTGTTCTTCTAGTTTTTTTTATTTCCTCCACCATCTTCTTAGTTTTGTCATCGCTGTTGTCTTCTCCTTTTTTCATTTTTCTTCTCTTGTATTTCCTCCCTCTCTTGCTCCTTTTCACTGTCATTTTATTATTCCTTTCCCATTTTTTAAAATTCAATTCACTCATTCTCTTTTTGTCCTATTCACCCTCCTTCTGCTCATTTTCTTATTTAAGGAGATCGTTTAACATATCTTTACACTTCCTCAAGTTGTTTATCTACATCTTAACTCTACGAGGAATGTAAAATTTAATCATAGTAAAGTTTTATTAACATTTGCTCTATCGTCCCCAAAATGTCGCGAATGTCTTGTAACCTCTGAATCTATTCAATGTGGTTAGTTGCCATTTTGGTTTATTCAATTTTGAATGGCGCGAATGACGAACTCATGACTTTAAATGTGACAAGCACTGCCGTGAATGAAAACATCCCTTATACTAAACTCACATATTATCTACTATCAACACAGAAGATAAGGATGAAAAAAAAAATCTACTATCCACACAACGTACGCGCACGCATACAAACGCCAAGTCTACTATCAACACACAGAACTAGTAAAATAAACCCATAATCTACTATCCACAGGAACGTAAGAGAACGCTATCAAGAGTTATATCATAAGTCCAAATGCATGAAATTACGACGGAATTTTAGTGGTATTCCAAATAAAGTCTTAAATTGAATGTGTTGTGTCTGTAGTCTCGAATATGCTAATGTGACAATCTGCATTTTGATGTAATGTTAACAGTATTTTTATCTATCACAATAATAAACTCCAAAACTAGCCCGGTCTAAATTCACTACAATTCCAAGTTAAGGTTTATTTTCAATAATATTCTTGAGCACTTTGTAATTCTAGTGTAAAGTAATGCGACTAAATTAATCCATCGAAATAAAACAAAAACTGAACACGACAATAAGAATGCTTCTGTTTTATGGAAAGAATGTGTAATTGTTCAAGTAAACAACATTAGTTTTAAAACAAACCTAAGACACAATAATACAACGACGATGTATACCAGTCCCATCTATATAGCATTCAAAGTTGTCAACATCTTTAGGAATTTCCAAGTTGAAAACCATGTCGTAGACTCAAGATTTTAAAACAAACTTGTTTATACCATTTGGTAATGATTTTACTATTTAATCGAAACTCATAAAGAAATATTAACTATGTAGTATGTTGCTTAGAAAATAATTGTCACTGGACAGATACAAAATGAACACGGTCAAGTACAAGATAAAGGTGCATATAACATATACTCATTATGAAAAGCCAACAAATAATATCAATTAAATATCCACAACACAAGACGAAAATCTTACGAATTTTAAAACACCATTATTGTCTGTATGACCACATACTATGTATTCTGCTCATATAACATATGCTTTGCTCTGAATTTAGTATGTTTAATATTCCTTTTTTTGAATGTATGCCCTTCAAAATCACCACTTATACAATTACACCATTCTAACTTTGAATTACTATATGCAATTCCCATAATGCGTATTATCAGTTACATATTATCTCTCAGAATCAGTTCCATAAAGGTATATGTATGTATATATGATGCAGTGTGTGCCACAGACTTGTAGCATGATGCTCCCTTCGGTCACATTATCATGACACGAGATCGACTAGTCCTATCATTAACCTCTTAATGCTGAGTGCCTAGCGAGTACGCTGTTAATACCATTTTTATAAGTCTTTGGTATGACTCGGCCAGCGCTTTAAGACTGTTGAGGTTTTTTTTTTAATTTCGGTCATGAATATTACCTCTTCCAAACTTACTGCTATCTCTTCTATTACACTTTTGGATTTATGATAATATTTTGACTTTGTAAATATTGCTTAATAGTATTTTTAACAGATGTTACATGAGGAACGCTTGTATTTGTTCAATAAACTGTTTTGTTCGGTTTTTGTTTCTTTTTTGGGGGGATGGGAGTTATTAAAAGGAATGAAATAATCAATCAGACAATCGAAAATCAATATAAAAATAGCTACGAAATACAGTGGGTGTTGCAATTTACTGCATATGTTTGGTAACCTAATCTCTGCAATTAATGATAATACTTGTGATATTTGATGTAGTAGTTAATGTTGTTATTTATTATTAAGACATAAACAAAACATTTGTCCTCAAATGGGAATTTCAGATACTATTCACTTACCGCCTGGCCTGGCAAAAATCAACCGGACCATGTGGAGCAAGATGTGACGAATCGATAATCGGAAACCAAGGTGACGTGACTAACCCACCACTAAGTAACCTTACCTGGCAGTGCTCCATAAATTGTGGATCCAAATGGGGTCCATGGGATATTAACTACTTTATCACATCAGTCAGTCGCAGTTCTGATGGATGGGAGCAAGGAGAAGGGTCTTTTCAGCACATCTTCAATGACACGGGGCCTTTCAAGGTTTGGTAAGTACAAATGACATAAATCTGTATGATCTAGTCAAGTTGAATTAATGACGCGATCTTTCAGAACTCTCTCTCTCTCTCTCTCTCTCTCTCTCTCTCTCTCTCTCTCTCTCTCTCTGTAAATTAGGTATTGGCAAAGGTTGCTGTTGTATCGGTTCTCTCTCTCTCTCTCTCTCTCTCTCTCTCTCTCTCTCTCTCTCTCTCTCTCTGCAACTTAGGTATTGACAATTGGAGCTGACAAATACTAAAAGAAACGATGTAGTCCATTTCCTGTACTTACTTAAAGATGTGAATTCACTTGTTGAGGTGATAAAAAAAACTAGTGCACTATCCTGTCGTTCCAGTGAATACAACACTGGTCTCCCTACATGAAAAGCGCAAACGTGTAGATTGTTTTATTTCGGTTTCGAAATAAAACATGTAAAACCACCCATACATGAGAAGAATTCCTGGAAACGTTTCCTAATAATTAGTGTCAATAAATATTAACTAACCACTTATAATTAATTAACCATCAAATATTTGAAAAGGATTATAAAGTTTAGTCATTATTTTTATACAGTTACTTTATCTTCAATTTCAAAACATTCTTTGTATTATGTCAATATGCTTTTTTAATCAAATAGCCTTAGTATGAACTAAAATGTGGTCTTAAATTATTACAGGTTGAAAAATTTTCCTTGGATACCTTCTGGACGCTCTCCAGTGTCAGAAATCGGATACATGGATACAAGTGTTGATCTGAGAAAGAGAAGCGATATTAATCGAATAAACAGCAGTCCTTATGTATCCCTTCAGTCAATTATAGGGTATGAAGTAGTAATTACTAATCACCCTTCTTTCCAACCAACATATCACCACCATTTCCATTACTGAGACATAAACCATCTTGAACACATTTATTGCGAAGAAAAGTCCAAGATAAAATAATTTGTATGAAATAAAAAGATCTACGTTTCATCCATTGCATCATATCAATATAACCCATATAATAAAACATTCTTAACTCAAATATGAACACTGAGCATACACACATTCCTTATGTTCAGGGTTTATGTATATAAGCAATATAGTAATCGGAAGACCTCCAGTCGCCGCAGCTGTTCCTATTCCTTACTTAAATGATACCCTACCTCTCTCATTTTTTATTGGAAAGGTACATTTTGTCGTTTTCTAGATATATTTTCTCTTCATAGGGTACAGCTGAATTGTTCAACTGTAATACAATTACCTGTGGACGATCCGGATGGAGACATAGTACGTTGTCGGTGGTCAGATGCTCAAGAATGTGACAACGCATGTACAAATGTACCAATCAACACTGTGGTTTTGAACAAGGTAAAGATAGTTCCTGCCAATTGACAACTGCCATGTCATCAATATCTTTAAAATGGTCAAAGGTCTCCAACAACTCACAAGAGTATTATTAGGAATATACATATAGGTATTTGTCAAATATATTTGTCATACCTTTTCTGATATTTGATATTTAATTGATAGATGCTTCAACGGTATAAAGGCCATTTTCTGCCCTCGTTTTTATGAGAAAATATTCTTGTAAATATCACAACTCTGTGTCTCGTTTGATGTATAAATTACCATAATATGCATTAAATATGCATATAAATTTCTTTTTCATACGTTTACACAACATTTGAATAAAAGATTTTCATCTGTAAATGTTATTATATTTATGAGTGGCCAAATATATTTGCATACGAAAATGATTGTGATAGAACCAGTGTTGAAAAGCGACAATAATTCCATAGTTATATAGTATAAAGTTTTTTACATGTTTGTTTATGCTAACATTGCTAAGGCTAAATGTTTTATACAGTTTCCTTATCACTCTTCCAAATCGAGATAAACTGATTTGGCTCTGACATAAAGTTTTCCTTGCCTACTAAATCAATGGTTTTTCTAGCAATTAATGAAATTAGAAATTAAACATTTTGTTTCCAAACAGTGGGAATCATGTCCCCAGATTAGGATGGTAGCTCAAGTTACTGGATTGATTTATGGTATGTAAATTGAAACGGATATTTTTATTTTTCCTACTCCCTACCCAGCGAAAAAACCAAACAAACAAATAAACAATTTTGTTCAATCTATTTATCTAAATACTGCATTTTTATTATAATGGCATATCTCTTTATTTCATTAACTGATAGCCTCATAACAGTATACACTTACTGATTACAACAACAGAAAATCCTAAATATAAAAAACATTTACAGATGAAAATCTTTTATAAAATGGACTTTACATTCTTCTTGAAAATGTGAAAATGAGTACCAAAAATATGAATACTACTACTACTACTACTACTACTACTGCATTATTAATAATATTAAATGAATGTCCATCTACTAATTTGTTTCTGTTTTATTGAGGAACAGTTTTTGTATTTTATGATTTATTACCTTTTTGTCAACGTGTTTTACAAACAGTTTTTAATTGACGTAAAAGTTCAATATTCTTTTTTGTCTACATTAGACTATGTTGGATTAGTTTTATAAACTAAACTTTACTTATAGAGCTTTATTACCCCGAAAATAAATTAAAAAATACATACTGCAAATTTGACACAGAGTGAAAAGAACATGCTAAAGCAGAATCTGATAACTAAATGGATAAGATGACTACTTTTCATGTCTTTTTGGATAGTGTTTTGACACCCTGTAACCATGGGAACGGACACGTGAACACAAACTAATGTCAGAAATAAATGTTAACGATCTCATGTGTACAGTATACATCATATAAAGTCACTTGGGGAAGGGGAGAAACCTGTCTCTTATTCAGCATAGTATTTTCCTAGCACTAATGAGTACATTTAACGTATTTTTCACTTTTCTACCAAACAAATCGGAAACATAAGATTTGAACAGAAAACCATGGCCAGTAGCGCGTCAGTGTAAGAGATATAATCATAACCAATGATCAATTATTTCATCTTACGATTGATAAGTTATTGACTATTTTGGATTTAGTCAGTGACGTCACGGGGGAGTAAAGCGGGGGATGCGGATCGCACCGGGTGACAACATCAGAGAAAGCTACACCAAAAATGACTGTCTATAAAAAAAGTTTTGAATTTGTCTACAGGAAGGAGGTCCATGGGGGTGACACTATGAGTTCCTCCACAAGGTGATACGAACCCTAGTGACGCAATTTTATTAACTAAGGCGTCATTAACAACGTATTTCCATAAAGACCTACAAATTATGTTTAGTTGGGCGAAGTTCAACCTGATTCCGTAGAATAAGTTCCATATTTAACTTTTCATGCAGACATGAAGTCAATGAATATAGATCAGTCAATGGTTACTACAGTCACAAATCTGCCATCTCTTTTCAACACCATTATTATTTTGCTATTTCAACTAACGCTGATTCGCTGTACGTGTATCCCAGTCACCAATAATTCTAGGACTCACGCTGTGAATGGTAATATTTTCGATGACATTGAAAATTATATATTTGTATATATCAATGAATTAAGCTTGCAAATAATTATCTCAATCATCCAGAGATTCATCAAACCAACGTTTAACCTAAACTATTTCAATTATGTACAAATAAAAAATATATTAATTTCAATTTGGCTGATGGTTTAAAATGTTTCGGCAAAATATTTATAATTTAATTGGAAATGCGTCATAGTTTTATGGCAAAACGAATATAAACGCTTGTATTTCATATTAATCTTTGTGTCACAAATGTATTTATATAATGTTCTGGGCACGTTTTATTTGTTCAGGTAAACTGTTCCATAAGAATCAACGCGTATTCATTCCAAGGTTACTCTTCAAACGTAACTTATCGTCTCACGATTATGGTGGAGGATTTTCCAAAAAACAACATAACACTTGGATATGATGCTAAGAACAAAGAAACAAGTCTAAGCAGTATACCTGTGCAGGTGAGTTTTAAAAATGGCAACAATTCTGTTTTCTTTCATTTCAACTTGCAAATATGTTGGTAATATATCTTAGCACGATTTAATAATTGTTGATTCATATACTGACTCCGCGTAATAATATTAGGGGATGCAATAGTATTCACGTGTCTGATAATAATAATAGGGGTTGCAATAGTGTTGATGCGTCTGATAATAATATTAGGGGGTAGCAAAAATATTCATGCCTCTGATAAAACTATTAGGGGTTGCAATAGTATCCTTGTGTCTGATACTAATATTAGGGGTTGCAATAGTATTCTTGTGTCTGATACTAATTTTAGATGTTGCAATAGTATTTTTGTGTCTGATACTAATATTAAGGGTTGCAATAGTATTTGTGTGTCTGATACTAATATTAAGGGTTGCAATCGTATTCATGTGTCTGATACTAATATTAGGAGTTGCAATAGTATTCTTGTGTCTGATAAAAGTATTAGGGGTTTCAATAGTATTCTTGTGTCTGATACTAATATTAGGGGTTGCAATAGAATTCTTGTGTCTGATAAAAGTATTAAGGGTTGCAATAGTATTCTTGTGTCTGATACTAATATTAGGGTTTGCAATAGTGCTCTTGTGTCTGATACTAATATTAGATGCTGCGATAGTATTCATGTGTCTGATACTAATATTAGATGTTGCAATAGTATTCTTGTGTCTGATACTAATATTTGATGTTGCAATAGCATTCTTGTGTCGGATACTAATTTTAGGGGATGCAATAGTATTCATGTGTCTGATAAAACTTTTAGGGGTTGCAATAGTATTCTTGTGTCTGATACTAATATTAGGGGTTGCAATAGTATTCTTGTGTCTGATACTAATATTAGATGCTGCAATAGTATTCTTGTGTCTGATAAAACTATTAGAGGTTGCAATAGAATTCTTGTGTCTGATACTAATATTAGGGGTTGCAATAGTATTCTTGTGTCTGATACTAATATTATGGGTTGCAATAGTATTCTTGTGTCTGATACTAATATTAGGGGTTGCAATAGTATTCTTGTCTCTGATAAAACTATTAGGGTTTGCAATAGTATTCTTGTGTCTGATACTAATATTAGATGTTGCAATAGTATTTATGTGTCTGATGCTAATATTAGGGGTTGCAATAGTATTCTTGTGTCTGATGCTAATATTAGATGTTGCAATAGTATTTATGTGTCTGATACTAATATTAAGGGTTGCAATAGTATTCTTGTGTCTGATACTAATATTAGATGTTGCAATAGTATTCACGTGTCTGATACTAATATTAGATGTTGCAATAGTATTCTTGTATCTGATACTAATATTAGATGTTGCAATAGTATTCTTCTGACTGATACTAATATTCTATGTTGCAATAGCATTCGTGTGTCTCATACTAATATTAGGGGTTGCAATTGTATTCTTGTGTCTGATAAAACTATTAGGGTTTGCAATAGTGTTCTTGTGTATGATACTAATATTAGATGTTGCAATAGTATTCTTGTGTCTGATACTAATATTAGATGTTGCAATAGTATTCTTCTGACTGATACTAATATTATATGTTGCAATAGCATTCGTGTGTCTCATACTAATATTAGGGGTTGCAATTGTATTCTTGTGTCTGATAAAACTATTAGGGGTTGCAATAGTATTCTTGTGTCTGATAAAACTATTAAGGGTTGCAATAGTATTCTTGTGTCTGATACTAATATTAGGGGTTGCAATAGTATTCTTGTGTCTGATACTAATATTAGATGCTGCAATAGTATTCTTGTGTCTGATAAAACTATTAGGGGTTGCAATAGAATTCTTGTGTCTGATACAAATATTAGGGGTTGCAATAGTATTCTTGTGTCTGATACTAATATTAAGGGTTGCAATAGTATTCTTGTGTCTGATACTAATATTAGGGGGTGCAATAGTATTCTTGTGTCTGATAAAACTATTAGGGTTTGCAATAGTATTCTTGTGTCTGATACTAATATTAGATGCTGCAATAGTATTCTTGTGTCTGATACTAATATTAGGGTTTGCAATAGTATTCTTGTGTCTGATACTAATATTAGATGTTGCAATAGTATTTATGTGTCTGATACTAATATTAGGGGTTGCAATAGCATTTATGTGTCTGATACTAATATTAGGGGTTGCAATAGTATTCTTGTGTCTGATACTAATATTAGATGTTGCAATAGTATTCTTGTGTCTGATACTAATATTAGATGTTGCAATAGTATTCTTGTGTCTGATAAAACTATCAGGGGTTGCAATAGTATTCTTGTGTCTGATACTAATATTAGGGGTTGCAATAGTATTCTTGTGTCTGATACTGATATTAGATGCTGCAATAGTAATAGTATTCTTGTGTCTGATACTAATATTAGGGGTTGCAATAGTATTCTTATGTCTGATAAAACTTTTAGGGTTGCAATAGTATTCTTGTCTCTGATACTAATATTAGATGTTGCAATAGTATACTTGTGTCTGATACTAATATTAGGGGTTGCAATAGTATTTATGTGTCTCATACTAATATTAGGGGTTGCAATAGTATTCTTGTGTCTGATAAAACTACTAGGGGTTGCAATAGTATTCTTGTGTCTGATACTAATATTAGGGGTTGCAATAGTATTCTTGTGTCTGATACTAATATTAGATGCTGCAATAGTATTCTTGTGTCTGATAAAACTATTAGGGGATGTAATAGAATTCTTGTGTCTGATACAAATATTAGGGGTTGCAATAGTATTCTTGTGTCTGATACTAATATTAAGGGTTGCAATAGTATTCTTGTGTCTGATACTAATATTAGGGGGTGCAATAGTATTCTTGTGTCTGATAAAACTATTAGGGTTTGCAATAGTATTCTTGTGTCTGATACTAATATTAGATGCTGCAATAGTATTCATGTGTCTGATACTAATATTAGGGGCTGCAATAGTATTCTTGTGTCTGATACTAATATTAGATGTTGCAATAGTATTTATGTGTCTGATACTAATATTAGGGGTTGCAATAGCATTTATGTGTCTGATACTAATATTAGGGGTTGCAATACTATTCTTGTGTCTGATACAAATATTAGATGTTGCAATAGTATTCTTGTGTCTGATACTAATATTAGATGTTGCAATAGTATTCTTGTGTCTGATAAAACTATTAGGGGTTGCAATAGTATTCTTGTGTCTGATACTAATATTAGGGGTAGCAATAGTATTCTTGTGTCTGATACTGATATTAGATGCTGCAATAGTAATAGTATTCTTGTGTCTGATACTAATATTAGTGGTTGCAATAGTATTCTTGTGTCTGATAAAAGTATTAGGGGTTGCAATAGTATTCTTGTGTCTGATACTAATATTAGGGGTTGAAATAGTATTTATGTGTCTGATGCTAATATTAGGGGTGCAATACTATTCTTGTGTCTGATACTAATATTAGATGTTGCAATAGTATTTATGTGTCTGATACTAATATTAGGGGTTGCAATAGCATTTATGTGTCTCATACTAATATTAGGGGTTGCAATAGTATTCTTATGTCTGATAAAACTTTTAGGGTTGCAATAGTATTCTTGTCTCTGATACTAATATTAGATGTTGCAATAGTATACTTGTGTCTGATACTAATATTAGGGGTTGCAATAGTATTTATGTGTCTCATACTAATATTAGGGGTTGCACTAGTATTCTTGTGTCTGATAAAACTACTAGGGGTTGCAATAGTATTCTTATGTCTGATAATAATATTAGAGGTTGCAATAATATTCTTGCGTCTGATAAAACGCTAGGCTTCCACTGTTTCTGTCTGTTCATTAAATAGCGAATGTTTTGTGTATATTTACAGCTCACTCTGCGAATAATTGATACAAACCATGAGTGTAGAAACATTATGACATTTGTTAGAGCAACTCCACGACCTGTTCGCGTGTCTTACACTAACAACAGTATATCAAATAAAGTTTTTGTGAAAATGCCTTTCTATTTGGAAACTGAGGATAAACGGTACGTGACAAAATGTTATTACTTCGAATTTAAACGGAGATTTTCGGCTAAAATAATGAAATTGTTAAAATTATACAAAACTCGCAACGAATGAATGGTCGTAATGTTACTGAGAAATCCTGAAAGAATTAATTTTATTGAGTAGAATGTTAGTGACATCGTAACATAATTACAGCCACAAATCTCTCTCTCTCTCTCTCTCTCTCTCTCTCTCTCTCTCTCTCTCTCTCTCTCTATATATATATATATATATATATATATATATATATATATATATATATATATATATATATATATATGTATGTATCTCAATAAAGAAACAAATAATTACAGTTAAATTCTCGTTAATGTAAGTATTTACCTATTCATTATTCATTGACGTCTTTCTTTTTCCATTTGTGTATGCTTGCTTATTTATGCCTGTCTGTGTTGCTATTTATTCACTCACCTGCAAATTTAATTGGTTCACAACCTGCATACTTGATAATTAACTTACTAAATTAACACATTTAGCAGCAGAGAGAGTAGACAGACCGAAACTATTTCAAGCAAACCGAAACTTTTTCAGACAATGTCCTAAAAGATTTCAAACCGAATCTATTTCAAACAAAATCCTAAAGGATTTCAAACCGAAACCAATTCAGGCAGACTAAAAAAAAGAGAGAAATGTTTTCGATTTGTCACGCTACAGACCCGACGCTGATTGCGTTTTGAAGACAAATTGAAAAACCTTTACGATTTCACAAACAGGATAGTTTGTAAAACCTCATCTCGTAAATCAATCAAATTATTTGACTGGTCAGTGAGTTTGAAATTAATTCTTGTTAATGAATCATTATGACATCGCATATACACTGGATTAGTTGGATGCTCAATAATTAAAAATCCGGGTGGAGCTGTTGGTGCAAATGAATATAAAATATATCCCTGCTGGGCTTGATTTGATCTTTTGAGATTTATTTGGTAACTTCCTTCGATAGCATCACATACTAAATTCACTGCAATGACCGAGGATATATTGACGTTTTGAAGAGTAATATGCCTACCACCACCATCTGGATCATTATTATGTTTGAGGATAGTTGTTTGTTGTTGTGTTATTTTTTCTATGCGTCGTGAATCCTTTTCAAACCATCATCTTTGGCATCATTGAGTTTTTTCTTTAGTTCGCGTACATTATATCTTGGAAACTTAAACGTGGGAATATCCTCTACGCGTATATTATATTTCTTTGCAAATTCTGTTCTCGTTTGGGGGTGATCATCACCTAATATAAGTTGAATAATTCGCAAATTAATTTCTTCCATGTCGGCGATAATTTTGTTACCTATCTCCATGTACTTGATGACATTCTTTCGGTTGGGAGGAATTATACTAATTTCCGTCATAAGTTTATTTCTAATTCGCTCAAAGTCGCTATTCATTTTTGTGAACTGTTCGGTAAGATCTGGTTCGTCTATTGTAAAATATCCTGTAATATGAGCTTCTGATACTGCTGTTAAACGATTAAAAAGAGTATCTAATGGTAGCACATATGTTAATTCAGGACGAGGGGGTATTATAGGAGGAACAAAAATATGGAAAATGGACGATTTTGCTTTAGTATAACCATGATAATCCTCCTTCGTTGAAATATAATCAGATTTTTGTGTTTCAGGTAGTGGAGTTTCTTCACACCATCATTGCACGGTTCTTATCGAACTCTGATAGATATTTACGATATACCCGGGTGAGTTATCTCAATCGCGGATGATAACGTCGGCTCGTGAACTGTAATAGCGATTTTTGATTCTTTTCCAGTAATTTATTTTATTCTACGCTGAAATTCGTTATTGATTTGTTCGATTTGGTAGGACCCAGATGGTATGAAAACAACGTTCCAGTCATGAGTACCATCGGGTCTATTCTTACTCGCAAACACCAGGGAATTATTCGGTTGTTGACCACCGAATGTACTGATCTGATATTTGGCCAACTATGGTATACTCGTAATTTTGCTAGTGCAATCTCTTTCACCGGAATCGCAGTAGGGAAATTCACACTGAATTCAAGATTGGTTGAGGTTATTGAGATCATGCTGGTTTTCACCGGGGTGGTATTTTCCGCTATTGGTTGAAGTAGTTCTTGCGATGTTGCCATTATTAATATATTCGTGTTGTTTTTCTAATTTTGACATCGCGGAATCATAAACACGTAGCATCGCTGAAAACTCACTATCGAATATTAATGTCATCGAGGGAGGATGATATCATCGAGTATAATTGTGAGCACGCGGTTGACACAATATGGAATCTAACTACGTAGTCTTGTAGTTTATGCTGGCTGCATGATGATATTTTTTTGTTATTATTGAAATTATTCCAGCGATTGTTATCGCCGCTGATATACAAATTGGAACAGCTATCGGGGCAATCATTGTTACCGAAGAGAGTATTATACCGGCTCCGGTGATTACACCTGATGCCGAATACACGGTAACATCAACTGCGAAAATTCTTCGGTTTATATTTTTTTTATCTTTATTTGATACTGCTCAGTGAGTGTTTTGAGTTTAGTTTGAAATTCTCTGACCTGATCATAGCGATGCTGCTGTGACTTTGCCAATGATTACATTTTATTTATTACAACAGATTTCAAATTTTTAGCAATAAAAACGCTGGCGTTGAAAATCCTATGGATTTTGAATTCAGTTGTTTACTTAAATCCGCTACGAATTCCACATACCATGTTATTGAAACCCTAGCCAAATTATTATCAGTGGATATTATTGTGAATCGTTTTGTTTTTTTCTTTGTCGATGATCGTAGATATCATATTGTTGACTCCAGATGAGCTCGTTGATGAAATATTAACTTAAAAAGGCGACACTAGTGTTAATCGATAAAAACCTTGGACGGCCGCGTGGATATTTAATATGTTAGTGGATGGTGTCCACGTAAATGATCTGTGTTGGATCGCGTACACATTATTTACGACATTTTTTGTTCGTGAGGGATTTTTTTTTCAAGTTTTTCTATCATCCTCGGTAGATCGTCTCTGATGACATCGTTGATCGTTTTAATATCATCGCGAACAACTTCTATTCGCCGATCAATCGCTGTTATTTCAACGAGTTTCGTGATAATACCAGCGAGATCTGTTTTGATTTCTTCGGGTTTATCATTCTTACCAAAAAATTTATCGACGGCATCATCGGTTTTGTTTAATGTTTTTACGTAGCATAGTAAATTGTTCGATATGAGTGTCGTAATCGGATCGTAGTTTTGTCAAAACATCGATAGTGGTTTTTATCTCCGTGAGTTTCGGTGTAGTCACCGGTGGATTTCCAAATAAATCTAATAGATGTTTGTCAATATTGTCAATTATACTTCTTTGTAATTCAGAAAACCGATCGAATTTAGTTACATGGTAATCGTATTCATCGCGTTTTTTTTTAATATATCTAAATTATTAATTCTATCCACAATAGTTAAAATGAGAACATCTGGTTTGAGTTTACCTTAATCAGAAAAAACCGCGATAGCATTTTCCGTTACACCGCGTTGTTTAACTAAAATATCATCAAGGGAAACATTACTAGTTTTCAATTTACCCTGATCGGAATACAACGCGATAGTATCTTCAAATGCGTAGCGTTGTTTAACTAAAATATCATCCAGGGAAATATTACTAGTTTTCAATTACCCTGACGATCTTGAAATACAACTAATTCATTGGGATCAACACTTGCGAGGTTTAACATCTCGGATATTTCATCTTCGATTATTTTTTTTACATCACCGATTGCAGATATTTCCGTGGTTTTTTTTTCAGGCTTGATAGGGATCTCCCCTAAATATCAATCATTATATTCTAAGATCTCTCTAAAAAGCAATTAAATGTATATTTGTGTACGGTTTTATGGGCTGGTTTTCCCGATGATGAAAAATAGCGTTGAGGACATTTAATACTTCTACCCCGCATATTGGTTGGGTCATTCATTTTCTGTGTTGGTTGCGTGCAATACCAGATAGGAGTTTTTAAGCGATTTATATAACGCATAAACCCTTTAGGCGCTGCTAATCCATATGAATCGAAATAAACAATTACACGCAGATCAATCGCGTATGCAACCCAGTCAGATCCAGGTCCGCTGCTGTTATCGAGATTAATGATACCGGTATCAGCGTTGTTTGGTTGTTGTGGTAATTGATCTCGCATAAAAACACCTCTAAAGTTTTTTATCGCTAATTGTTTTTAGCAGCATCGAGTAAATCAAAATTTGCATGGGGACTATTGTTAGTAAACTGTTCCTAGTCTCAGTCCGCTTCCGCTGTACCATGAATACCGAGTTCCTGGTAGTCTTAGACCCTCTCCTGATCGTTTCTTTTTTTATACCTGCTTCCGGTAGCTTTCGTTAGTGTCATCCCTGCCGCTGTACCAACGGTTCCGAGCGCGGAAGCTTTTGCTACCGCTGGGGCCGATTCCGCAATCAACGCTGGTAACGCAGCGAAAAGTGGGAATATACCACCTGATTTTATCATCTTTTTAATTGCGGCCGCAGAGAGAGTGACCTGAACACTTTTTTTTATCTTTGATGGCATCCTTCAAGTGTTTTACCTGACGAGTTGTCAATGAAAATTTATTTTGACCACCAAACATCTGATTGTGCTTCAGAGATATTGTGGTTGCACATTTTTTAGTGAATTCCGATTGCAATTTTTTTAACTTGACCAGGAGTTAACTTAACGCTAACATGACTATAGAACATTTTTTTAATACGAGATTGATCTAATTGTCTACATGTTTTCCACTGGTGCATCAACTACTCTCATTCGTCTACCAACACTTTCGAGTAGCATTGATTTGTCGCTGAGAATAACAGCAACTGCTCTGTAATTCGGGATAGTGACAACACCACCTACAACCGGACGGGTTACACGAGCGCTGAACTGTATGTCAACTACGGATTGTCTTGTTAAGTCAAGATATTCCAGCGAGAATTAATAGATGGGATATCGATTTTTAAAATCGAATTGTGATATTTGCAGACCAGTATCCACATTATTTTTGCGTCCCATAAATGTCAACAAACGATGATACGCGCCTGCTATTTGGCTGGTTCCGTAATCAAGTAGTATATCCTCGGATGGTTATTGTTGGCCGTTTATTCTCAATGATACTTCATTAACACCTATCTGATCAAACATCATATGACTCCGTTCCTGAGAGTTTAATCGCGCCTTATTCTGTAACGCAAAAAATATATGAAGCGGAGCTGAAACACCTTGTTTCGATGCCAGATGCCATGTAAGTGTACCATCAATATTAGACTCCATGGTATCTGTTGTTGTTGTTAGCCATGATAGCAATGATTTTCCTCCATGATCCATAAATTATAGTAATTTTTCCTCTGCGGTGATTGATGGAGTTTTTACTGGCATCCACAATGATAGTTTTGATATAATGACTTTACCATCAGCAACACCAGCACCACGCCAGATTGCATAATTTTCAATACCCTTTCGCATAAGTGCTACTGTATGGTTCGCTCCATTGAAAATGTTTCTAACATTTCTGCAAATCCGAAAATATGATGCAGTGGAATCGCGCATGAAAAAATTGTCGACGCTGTCCTTGCAAAATTGCTACGCGTGTTGCAAACCCCAAGTTGTGATTAGGATTAGTACTTTTTATAATATCAAAGGCAGCAGCTGTTCTTGCTGCGTGTACAAGAGAACCAATTGTTTCTGGATCAGATGCAGTAGCTGGTAGTGTCAGCAATTTAATATACTGAAAGTGTTCAGCGTGATCAGAGAGATATTTTGCAAACATCATAGATGGACCTGCCGATCTTGTATAATCATCAGAAGATCTTGCTAACCCGACTATTGTTGTGGCAACATCAACCTCACGCTCTATAGATATCAATTTCTCCTCCATCAGTCATATATCTAGCACTCTCGAATAGCGCCCTGATACCATTATTGACAAAGCCAACTCGGATATTTGGGTCATCTGGATATGGTGAATCATTATGGGCAGCGTCATTTGTTACGAGTTCTTCTACTTCGATAAATGCTTCAGCGGGTAGAAAGTATTTTCTGGTATCATGGACCTGAAGTTCGATTCTTGATCGAAGATCCGGTTGTACTGCATGATAGGAATAGAATTGATAATCGCGTACAGAATCATTCTTGGGTACTGGGGCGTCCATATCGAACGCTGTATCAAGAGCCGATTGGAACATATTATTATATATTTCTTAATCTAAATCGCGATCTTGCTCGGGATTTCAAACCACTTCCCGCTATCATATTTGCAGCAATATTTCCCTGAGTGTCATACAGTGATGCTATATTCTGCTCCACCGACATCTTTATTATTTTACTAATACATGCGGGTATAATTTCCGTAGTTGGTATTGGTTTCAGCGATATTTTTGTCACCGGTTTCTTTCCTCGACGAACTAACGCTACTAGTTTCTACTTAGCCGCGGAAAATGCTTTCACGGCAACATCACCAACAGCGCCAATACCCTTATCACGAATGACATGAATAGCTTTCATTGATAACTGTTTTGCGATTGGTGCTATTCTTTGAGCCATTCTTGCAAATAACCCTGCAATGGTATTGCCGAGACTATCTCCATAGTACGCTCTGTAAACTAGCAATTGTGAGTTTACTACGTAAGTCATGGTTCGTTTATTGTGGTTGTATCTTATTGTTGGATTATCTTATTTAAATGCTATTTATCTAATCGCGAAATCGTAAACGATTTCCAATCCTTTGGATTTTCAGTCACTATGGTAACCGTCCGTTAGCTCATCAATAAACTCTAGATATACATTAATATCCATGATACCACCCTGAACAAGCGGCCTCATTAATTACTTCCGGTGAGTTATTTCTAGCTCGTTTCCCTCCTACGAGAATTTCTAATCGTGATATGTCTCCGAGAATATTACTAGGACAACGAACTAGACCAATTCCTGAAACTCCTCTTGGATATCCACTTGCGAATTTTTCAGTTGTACCAGTTGCACCTTGTATTGCATCAACTACGGCTCTTACTTTTATTTCCTCGGGGGGTTCAGATAGTGGTGGTGAACCACCTTTTATAACATCTATTTTATTCATATAACCCCTAAAATCCTCCTCTTTTATTCTAATTCCACTGTTATTTTCCAAATATATTTTTCTATACCAGGTGTCAGCGTTTTTTTAAAGAGTCTTCAAATCCATCTTTTATATATTTTTCTCTTATCTTTTTTTAAATGAATTAGTAGCAAAATCAGCTAATTCATCATCCGTGGAAATTTTCTAATTTCATTCAATGCCTCATTCGTAAACATCCTTTCAGGTGTATATTTTTATGTCTCGAAATTTCTTCTTCAATTTGTTGTTGTTGTTGTTGTTCCTGAAGTCGTGCAGCTTCTTCTTGTTCTAGTCGTTCTTGCTCTTGTTCAAGTCGTTCTTGTTCAAGTCGTTCACGTTGTTCTTGTTGTTCTCGTTGTTCCTGAAGTCGTGCAGCGGTTATTATATCACCAGGAAGTGTTTTTAAAGATTCCTTTGTTTGCTTGCATCTCTTTGCTATTTTTTCAAGTACAGGAAGAAGGGCTTGATTTTTCCCAACTTGTTCCTCAGGAATATCTCCCCATATGGCTTTTTAAGTGGTCGATACGACTTTCCCGGTTGCAGTGGTTATTGGTTTGAATAATTGTTCATTTCTCGTTGTGAAATCATATTGAAATTCCTGTCTCGTTTGGAGCTTTTTTCGAACGGAATAAGCTCAGGAATAAGTTTCTTAATCGCAGCCAATCTCTCGCGTGATGATCTAGTTGTTAGGGCTTCACCTACCATTATAAATATAATATACGATCTAAATTGAAAGTGAAAACTCACCCACCTCCGACATTGTGTTCATTACTTCCGCGTTGATGACAAATCACCAGTGATATAAATCACCGAACACTATCATACTTGTCTATACAAATTCGTTCTATGCGAGATGCGAACACCTGTCTATATAATAATTTGTCAATAGGGCTTTATTGTATGCGAATTACTCAGCTGCAATGGGTTGGGCATTGTTTAGAGTATCAGAGATTTTTCACTGTGTTGAGGTAACCAAAAGGAGATTTTCATTTTGTCTGATATCTTCTCTTATTTATTGTGCGTTTGGTTTCATATACTTTGCCAAATTCACTTCTGACCTTTTCAACAGCAATGAACAGCGGGATAAATTTGTTGATGTCGTTACAGAATACAAACGAGACATTTACCGCGTGCTGAATTCGTTTGATCAACCCATACAGTTTAGCAAGGACATATCTATTATTCCGAGCGCTATCATTAAGATCATGAAATCTGACAGAATCTGATTACAATCTAATTTATTTGATAATTGTATTCCTTGATTTTTCAAATTCGAAATCTCAATTTTAATGGCATTCATATTTTCCAAATTCATTATATGAAATATTATATATCTAAAACAAATATTAGGGGTCATTTTTGACCCGTTTTTGTATAATATGATTATATACGAACTCAATTCGCTCTAAGGTGTTGTTCACATCTTATTGCGCCTAGAGATATTATGCAAGTTATGATATGATGAACCCCATTTGGAACCTCTCAGGTGTTATTCACATCTGAGAGGCCCAGAGGTTACATTTACATATAGATATATAGATATATACATATTTACATAATGGTTTTTACAAGTATTTACATAATGGTATTTAGAATGAAATGATATGGTATTTACAATGATATATACAAATAGGAAAGCACAAGACAATACAGGATATAATAATGGATTATAGGTGAACACACAGCACATACACACACGGGGCTGTTCTACATTCAAACTGAAAACACCATACCCCCAACACAATCACCCTGGGTTGAATGCAAAAACACATTCACATCGTGTGACGGTGTATGACATATGGTGGTTTCACGGTTGAATTTCGAATGGCTTAAAGTCCTATGATATATTGAAAAACCTTCCGATCGGTAACATAGACAATAATGCCTGCCTCGAGATTTGAACGATGGGCCCCAGGACGAGATCCCAGCTGTGTATGGAATACACTAGTGTTCGTAATCTACGGGTATATAATTTTGAATATAATATAAGTGTATCACGTGAAGGGTTTAGCGGATGGTGTATAAATCACACAATAAAAGCCATTCAGTTAGACCATGAGTCAACAAAAAATCCCATTGAGATACGTAACTACAACAAATGAGTTATCGTTCTTACAAAACCGTATACACAAGCCCACACGAGTTATTTCCCTTGGTGTTACTATATACAATACAAACCAGAATTCAGACATGTAAATTGAATTTTTTGTCCGGTTCTCTTGGAAATCGCTGATTGATATATTTGTTCTGCATCAAATGGTACTGAGGGTATACAAATATCGAAGTACTTCCCAGCTTCATTCATTGATTGAAATATTCTTTCTTCGTTATTTTTTGTATTAAATGATTTAATAGGTTTCGCATTTTTCAAGTGTGTTCCAGTCCCCCCTCGTTTGGTGTTTTCACTTTGTATCATAGCACGTAGATTCGATAAAGAATTGTTCCTAGGATTGGAATCAATGTGATAGATTGCAAATACATCTTTTATCAATCCATGGAAACACTCGTATACGACTTTGTGATAGTAATATTTTTCCCTCCAGCACTAAACATAAGATATCCAAGACTATTGTCCGTCCCTAATGGTTTCGTCAGCCTGTGGTGTCTGACAATAGCATCACTATATGCTTCATAATCGATGATCACAGGATGTGGTTGAAATTCTTGGTTCATGTATATACTATAATATTATTTGTCTAATTCATTATTTGGTTTAATTATTATTTGAGAATCTATCAATGTAGTCTTGAAGTGTTCTTATGATTTTGTCTTTGACAGAGTCAGAGTCATTGACGGAATCTTTAATGGAGTTCTTGATGGAATCTTTGAATCTCTTATCATAATAGCGCTTTAGATCTCTGTAGCGCTTAACACCACAATTGAGACATAACTGAGACTTACCACGTATGCAATGTAAGGGCCCAAAACTTGCACGACGTACGCTTTGTAAATGATATCCACAGAATTCATTTCCGTATGATTTGTTACAAGCAGTTACTGACCCTATCATAAGCCATTCGCAATAATTCATTATATAATAAATTCCTTATTTAAATACTTGTTTTAATTATAAGATGGAGGAGTTCGAGAGATTATCGAAAATTACGCCTTGGAAAAATGTTGAATTCAATCTGGATAGAGTCTCCATTGATGTACCAAAGATTCTAATAAGTGTTAGAAGAATGATAGGTAGAATCCGCGATGGTATTAATGAATTCAAGCGCGATGGAGCATCTCACTGTTTTTCAACATTTCGAATTGATGGTAGTTTTGATGCTACCATGAACTACGAAAGAGCAGCAATGATAATCTCACATCTTGACCAGAAAACGTATTTTTTTAGAGTGAAATTCATAATCCTTTCAAAAACGGGGAATTGGATTATACGCGACAAATTTGAACCCATCCTGAAAAATAAGAGAACTATCACTGTGAGTCAAGATTCCAAACCAGAAATTCTGACTGGAATTGACAAACCGTATTACGACAGACCCTATCCTGTAACCAAGGTTGTTTATGGGATCAATTCGATAAATGATAAACCAAGTATTGAAAATTTAAAACCCATGAAATATTCGTCGTTGAATTGTGCAGCAGAACGAATAATAGAGCATTTTACAAATGCGTTGCGTGGAAAATAATTGACGGATCTAAGACGCAAAAAAATAAATGAATGAGGATTAACAGTGAAGGAGAGCGGAGTAACAATTCAAAATGTGGCCGCGTTAGATCGGATACTAAAATTCTCAATATCCGTAGAGACAGTAACAGGCTAGATATGATACGACTCGAAATATAAATCGAGAGGATCTACAATCAAAATTATTGACCATAATGCACACGCGTGGACATCCGCGGTAACAATATTTCCGCGGAATAGAACCATAAAACATTACACGGGAAATTTCTTTGATTTTATTTACGAATTAAGTAAATACGATCCTGTGTCAGTGTGGTTACTTCACAGTTTTGAAGACAAAGAGGGTAAATTCGATCAATTTGAAAAGCCCAATGGCGAAATATATCGCACTGAAGATCTCCACAATGAGATAAAAAAAACTAGCTAGTGGTTTTTCAACGGATTACGACGAACAATTATTAACAAACTGTTTTACAATACCGTCAGTTGCAGCTCATTTCACGAGAAAGAGAAATGTATGGAAAGCAACACGCGCAGAATTTCTCTCAGATATCTAATCAAGCTGCGTGGATTATGGCCATGGTGGATTATGGAATAAAAAATACGACCCCAAGAGTATTATTTCGGTTGATATGATTGCTTGTTATCCAGGGAGTTTTTCTCGGGTACGGAGAATGCTCTGAGTACTTCAAAAGATTTGGACGTCCCACACACGTGATGACCCGTGTTCCGATTAATTCATCACTGCCTGAGTTTGATCTCACCGGATTCGCTCGTGTGATATCATTTGAATCGGCTAAAGGACTTCATCCGTGTTGTTATTTTGATTTGGTAGACACATCTCAAACACACTGAATGCCAATAGTGTTATTACAGTATATGATTTATTCTATAATGTCAGTGAAGCAATTTTATCATAACGAAAGCGATCAAGTCTGGTTACCACAACCCGATAGTCAACATAGCATAATCACAGAAAACTGAAAACAATTTCTTAATCTAGACGAAGAATCGTGAAATGGTCCAAGGAAATCATTGAAGTTAGAAATAAACACGCAAAAGATCTCGGTAGAAGAATAATTCGTAAGTTAACACAGGGTGCAAAATACGACCACAAACGATATTCTTCGCGGTTGATTATAGATGATGCTGAATACGATTTTATAATCGCAGATGTAACATCTAGGGGTATATACGTCGATCGTAAAGACGTTTTCTTGTCCGATGGAACCAAATTAGGTACAATTGTTACTTACACAGATGGAGAAAATCCTCAATATACGTACTTAAGGTAGTATTTGCTGGATTATGCTTCTATTAATTTACTTTCGATGATAAATAGATTCCTGAATCCGCAGTTAGTCGCCACTGATTCATTTTATATAGACGTAAAACATAAAGAAGCAGTGGCTGAATTTACTAATTCAGACGAGAGTTGGAGATCATGGAGAATTAAAAAGGAAATACTGCGTAATTATTCTAAATCAGCAGATGTTACAATTGAAAACAATTACTTAAAAAATAATCAGATATCAAAACTATTTAATGCACCGTCGTGTTCCGATCCAATATGTAGATATAAAACTAGTTACTTAAACGGCTGTGGTGGGTCAGGGAAGAGGACTCGTGCGATCAAATTATTTCGAGGGAAATCAAACATGATTGTGCTAACACCAACACACAAACTTGGAAGAGAGATGAAACAGCGAGGAATTAATGCTTGCACTTATCACAGTTTTTTTACGATGGAAAGGTGACGAATGGACTCCTGATCGAATGGGCGAGAAATATATTCCTGAAATCCTCATTCGGGATGAGATATGCACAGAGTCGTTAGATGTATTACAAAAGTTGCTCAACTGGTTATTGCTAGCGAATACAAAAGTGATAAGGTGTAGCGATCATGGTCAACCACCACCATTTGTCGGTTTATTCCCGCATAATTGGCTAAAGAATTTTGTAGATTATTATGAAAAAATTAGTACTGATCATAGATCACTTGACAAACAATTACGCGAGTTCAAGTAATTAATCAGATTACAACCAGATAGAATCCAATGTGAAAAAGCGCGTGAAATAATTTCAGAAACCCCATTAAATGATTTCTGGAAAGCGTGGAGACCAAACGTTTTGATAGTGGCAAGTAGAAAGATTGTCAGAGATACACTTCAGATGAAGTTTTTTAACACACACAAAGAAATTTGCAACACTTCCGGTGCCATTGTGTTATAGACCCAGGGATACACGAACACAAAATATCGAAGTTGATATTCCAGGCTTGACAGAGTCAAGGAAGCAGATTTTAGTGTTAAATGATATTGTGTTGGTTGATATCAGTGTTGTCGAAGATGCATTGCGAGCTGATAAATCCCCATGGGAGTTAGGATGACTATACCCGATACAATTGTTTGGATCATAGATAATTGCATCGAATGGTCGTATTTAGTTTATCTTGCGGTGTAAAAAGTACGAAGAATAAATCAACTTCGAAGAGTTGTTTTAGATTATAATGATACTACAATAAGTGATATTGTCAGCGATGATATAATCAGAAAAAAACTCTCTGGTTATTAACAACAGGACAAAAAAAATAACAGAAAATTTTACATTGATGCTGAATTTATAATCACACTGAAACAACAACAGAATAATCACTGCGCGAGTTGTAATTGTTTAATGCGTTGGTGTTGGTCGGATAAAGACCCCCTCCAATATACCGTAGACAGAAAAAATAGCAAAGTAGGTCATAACAGAGATAATGTGATGCTGACTTGTCTTGAGTGCAACAGACGCAGAGGTGCTAGTTAAGACCACGCGGCGGTAATTGAGTATCCTCGGGTATCATTTGTAATTGTTCACGAGTAAATCCGCGCTGAGGAGGAGTTGAATCCAATCTATAGACTTGCGGTCTACCCGTATATCGTGTTATGCTAGATTAACACGTAGTTAATGCGTAGGGACATTCCAAATAGGATCAGTAGCTCATTTTTTGATTCCTTCAAGCTCTCCTGGTTCATATAAATATCTAACAGTGACATTGCAGAGTATTGGTTTTTTGAAAAATCATTTTGTGGTTTTACAGGTATATACTTTTGTTTAATCGCGTTGTTAGCTTTCATGTTGATTGGTCGAGTAATCTCATTATTCAGCGCGGTAAGTACGCCTTGTAATCTCTTGACCAATTCACGAGATCGTTTACCCTGAATAAATTCCTTCGCATATTGATATCCAAATAACCGCTCAGCAAGTGTCCGACTAAATCGTTCAACAATTGCCTGATCGCAATGTAATGCGGTATGTTCTCGTCTGATGGTGACATTATGATGCTTCATTGTTGATAACACTGCACCCTGAAATTCCTTGCCTGGATCATCTTGTAATAGATTTTGCCAATGCAGAGGACCCCTACAATAAATCCTTTCAAACGCAGAAGCCACATCAGTTGATGATTTTGTCTTTATAGGTTCTGCTTGTTTGTATCTACTCGCAACATCAACTACGGTTAGCGCGTACTTGTAAACATCACCATGCGTCAGAAATAATATATCAACTTGATGAACTTCATTAACGACGCTGACATCAAAATGCGAGAAGTTAATTTGTTTAGGTGGTGGTAGATAAAATTGCATATCGCCTGTTAGGATAACCAATCCGCTGCAGTGGTATTTTTCACCTTTGCTGCGCTGGCGAGTTTACTGATTGCTGCTTTACCCCTCCAGTATCCTCTTGGGGAATAATAAATAGATTCCATGATGTTATTGATTACCAGCACCCAACATCAATTTACTTTTCATCGCCGATTTTATCAACCATGAAGCCAATTTTTCTTTGAAGGATTTATCAGTCATAGAATTCAACGCATGAATCAATTTTACATCTGCGATATGTCTGTGTTGCAGATTGCTGCTTTTATAAGCAAAATCATGAGCATGACGCGCCTTATCAATAGTGTTTATTTGGTTTTCACCGGGTCGGGGTTGGTTTTGATCAATGAGTCTGATGCCAAGTCTGGTCCCGGGTCCAGAATAACTATACCCTAGAAGGTGTTTTTCTCCCGGATATTTTGCCCATGGTGTTCCTGGGAGTTTTACTAACTTGGCTGCAATATCACCTCCTCGTTTTTTTTGTAAATCCTTGATTTTATCAAGAGAAACACATCTAAATTTTTTGGTACCACATTCTACACACTTACCAGCAAGTGCTGATCTGTTATTTTTAGTTTAATCGTCGTCAAGTCATTTGTGCGAGTACGCTTCTTACATTTCACACAATATAGATCCATAATTTATTGATAATAACATAAATGTAATTAATTTTTCGGCGACTAAAACACGAGAACCAGTTAAGCATCATGCAGCGCTACCAAAGTATATTCGCATGATTATAATCGGACCATCTGGAATTAGCAAGACACAACTGCTACTTAATTTAATAACAAGATGGATGAAATGGGACAAATTGTATTTAATAGCCCCGATTGTAGATGATCAGCGATGTTATGAGGTGTTAAAGGATATTAACGATAAAGCAAAATCGGAAATCGATGAGGATATTATTGAGTTTATAACCGATATCGAGGAAGCACCGAGTATTGATGATATTGATGGAAATATTAGCAATTTAGTTGTATAAGATGATGTCATGCTAGACAATCAAAAGAATCCCGCTAGGATATTTTCCAGAGTTAGGCATAAAAATACCGATGTGATATATGTCACTCAACGATACACTCAAATACCAAAAGTGATCAGCGATGACTGCAATATTCTTGCTGTATTCAAAGGAGTAGACACACATACGCTACGAAATATTTGGCAAACTTGGTGTGGCGGTAATATGGATTATAATCTCTTTAGAAATTTCTTTAGTCAAGCTCAGTCAGTTCCACATGGATTTGTAACGATAAATTTGCACGACCCGAGATCAAGATATTGTGTCGGACTTGATCAAATACTCGGTAGAATTCCTAAATTGATAGCAATTTCAAGGATTTTCAATTCGTCTTCACAGCGCAATCAGCCCCGGGTCTGTTTGGAGACTATGTCTCCGTAGTCTTTTTTTTTTGTGTGCTAAATAGTTTCGGTTTGAAATCTTTTAGGACTTTGTCTGAAATAGTTTCGGTTTGCTTGAAATAATTTTGGCCTGTCCACCCTCTCTGCTGCTCATTTTGATAAAATTAATGAATTTATTTACTGACAATAAATTGCTTTCAATATAAAGAGCAATCTAAGATTCAAAAGAGAAAGGACACTTTAAGAAACGTTTTTGAACGGTGACCATTTATGTTTTTCACTACTGTTTAGAGTGTTTGCTATCTACGTATTAATATTACACCAAGTTTCAAAACATCTCCTAGCATTAACAATGAAAGTGTCGCGATTCGAATGATAATTCGTAGCTATTTCTAAGAATGTCTTACACGATTATTCTATTATCGATTTAATTTCTTTTTTTTTTTAAATTGAAAAAATTGATGTACAATTTCTAAGATTTAAATATGTTTTTATGTTTGCAAGATAATTATACGCTATGAAGTTTTGCAACTGTCATTGTTCCTGTAGAATTTGGTTTTAATATATATATATATATATATATATATATATATATATATATATATATATATATATATATATATATATATATATATATATATATATATATATATATAAATATATATATATATACCCAACAAAAATATGTGTGTGAGTATGTGTTCAATATACTCATTAACGAAATAATGTTCATACTTTGTATTCCATACTTTTAAACGTCTGAAGATTATATCCTTATATTTTCATCTGTGAAAAAATGTCTTTATATACACGTTCAAATATAAAATGTCCCATCATATCATGCAGATCGTGCATGTGTGTGTTGTAACTGCAAAACAACAATGAGTACTTTTTGAGCTAGAACAAATAAATAGGAGCTGTCTTACCTTTCAAGCATAGAAATTAATCTTTGATTTAAAAATGACCAGACGTCATTCGTGCTTTCTGAAGTTATCTCCTCTTACTTCCTCGACAAAAACGAGAAATTCACTGTGATGGTTTGCTAAATCGGACTTGCATTTTTTTCTTCAGATAGGGGCTTAAAGTTTACGAAAGGATAAAAATGTAATTTACTGCGACAGATTAGGTAGACCAAATCCTATCGCTTTCTTAATTTACGTATGTCTATATGAGCAGAATATTAAAGTAGGTTGAAGTCGCGAAAAGATGGTGGGGGTGAACGCGTTGTGCAGAAGAGTGAGGTTAATCTTTTTAAACTTTGAGGTCGGGTATATAATAAAACGAAAATTTCGTTTGCCTGTAAAACTGGATATATTTCACATCTCCTGGTAAATACAAGGGTGTCTTGTTATGGAATTATTCGCATTAGTCCAAGGAAAAGACGACTTTAGTGACAATTGCTAGGATCTACTCGAAACACTTCTTAAAGTAATGTTAACAATAAATGTGAAGATACTGAAATGCAAATAATTAGATGCAAAGAAATATGCTGTAAAGGTGTTCAACATTATTAATTCCCTCTGGTCCTAAACATCCCTGACATCTATTCTGCAAAGGCTGATCAGAGTTTGACATTCCACTCATGCGCAAATTGTGTGATGATATTGAGACATGATGAGGTCTACAAGTTCATGTATTTGCTGTCGGTAGATATTATATATGTCGGTATTATTATTATATTATATTATATTATATTATATTATATTATATTATATTATATTATATTATATTATACTATACTATACTATACTATACTATACTATACTATACTATACTATACTATACTATACTATACTATACTATACTATACTATACTATACTATACCATACCATACCATACCATACCATACCATACCATACCATACCATATCATATCATATCATATCATATCATATCATATTATATTATATTATATTATATTATGTCCAGATAGATACTTTATTCTAATATCTCTAGCTGATAGTGGTACACCATTTTGTCTTCTATTTTAGAACTACTGACTTTCAAGTAAGTGCGCCAGCATATGCAAATTATAAAATATCGGATGATGATGCTAAGTATGGGAGACCTAATGTGACGAAAATTGAGATACACTGGCTACCCAAGTCGTCGCAAATTGGTGATTACCAAATATGTGTTTGGGGCATCGATCAGTATGGGTAAGCGATCAGAATTTGTCTTGCATACAAATCCACTGCATTAAACTCAGCAATCGGAGCCAGATTATTTATTTGATTTATACCGCACGTATCCAGAAGAAAGACTTACCATATGAGTGATATATTTGTTGCTGTACATGCTGATCTGGTATTCGGTTATGAATCATTAAAATAATATGGCAAACAAGAGTAGTTTTTTATTTTTAAATTTCGTTAGAATAAATAAGCAATGCTCAATTGCATCTGTTGTAGTACCCTTGAAATTTGAGACATAGAGATAGACATTGCGACTCTTTTAAATATATATTGCATAGTATGATCACGTTACAAAGGAAATTCCGACTCTCTTATAAATATATTTTGCATTGAATGATCCCCTTACAAAGGAATATATGCCTTTAAATGAGAATCATTATAATTCTTTATAATTTTAGTTAAAAGCAATTTTGCATTTTCAGATTGACATCAGGTGCCCGATGTGTGACAGAAATTGTGCAAGGTAATGTCAGCATATCCTTCTAGAATAACTTTAAGTACTTGAACACATTTCGATCCATTACGATAGATATGTTCAATGAATAACTACTTTAGCAAGAAATTGAAGTTATCTGTGTTGTTTGTTCATGTCTGTGAAACACAACGTTTATATCAAAAATATCTGAAAGCAGCATTACGTTACAAGAATTCTCTCTCTCTCTCTCTCTCTCTCTCTCTCTCTCTCTCTCTCTCTCACACACACACACACACACACACACACACGCACGAACACACACGCACGCACGCACACACACAGTGCTCATGGTCCCCATAGGTGGCACATGAGGCATTCCCAAGTTTTCTTCGATCCTTGAGTTCTGCGATCTTGCGACCTTCTGTTGCTCATTTCAGATTGATCTGTCTGAGATACTTTTGCATGGGTGTCTCTATGCGTCTTTCGGTAGTCATCCCCCAAGCATTTCATTTTGTGTCCATTTTAGTCATATTTGGTAGGCTGTATCAGTATATTCTTAAAACATATCCAAGCGATCTCCATCTACGCTCTTTCTACCACGTTACCAAATTCTTCTTATTCATATGAGACACATGGTGTGGAATGCATCCAAGTGATTGATTTTGACTTTTTTCTTCCAGCATTCGGATCCATTCGCTAATGGCTGCGTTTGTACCTTTTTCAGTTATCTGTACCGTTTAAATTTTTACTCGGTGGAGAGTCTATTTGATGGCTGTTATATATTTCCCACACCTCATATGCATAGTTGTTGTTTAGATAACTTTACAAGTTTTGTGCTCCTAAATTACAAAGATTTATTTCTCACTGTTAATACTAAATCAGTTAGGATGTTGAGAACCACTTGTACTCAGGGTGGAATCCAGATTTCATATGTTGACCCTTGATTATTAAGGAAAGCTCGATCGAGAATATAACTGTAACTTGCGACACTTCGATCTTCAGTATATATGTTTCTCTATTACGCTTTATTACTAAATTCCAGTTCGCTCAACCTGATATTTATTTCTTCATTAGGAGAAGCATGTTCTCGACCCATCATAATCTAGGACCTTATCCATGGATCTCTGTAAGAGTATCAAAATGTTAGTTAAACATCAATGTTTGATGATTCTTGCATTCATCATACTTTGCCAATAGTTTTGGTAGAACTAAGCTAAGCATATATCGACATGTAGGAGCTATTACTCACCGAATCATGTTTTCGTTGTGTTAGTCGTTTTGTAGGCAGATAGAACCACTTTTCAAATTGCCACATTCAAATAACGAAAGACATTTAAGCACTATTGTGTTTATCTAACAATATTTTCTGATTTTTAAAATACTATTGTATCGACGCATTTCAGTACTAAATGATACTTCTACGAGTGCATGAATATTTTGATGTTTATTAATAGGCCATGCATTTTTAGAGAACATTAAGTCACAATCACAATAGAAAAAACGATAGAATGCTAGTTTTGCCCCAAACTCCCTCATGTGGGTAATAGAGGCATGCGCTTACCCATATCCTTCGATAATATGATTCTGCTCCCATAATACATTCATTGATATTGTCCTTTAATATTGCTAAAGGATTCATTCATAGAAACGTCACAGCTAGAATTTAGCAGTATTGCCAAATAGCTCTATATTGTCTTTGGCGAATGATTACTGAAAACATCATCGCAATGATATATCGTATACGAGGACGCACATGTGGTCAGGACATCACCACTGTGTACAAAGACATCCCCCACGACGATATATAATTTCCCCACACATTTGTGAGAGACTGTGCTAACAACGCAACCCCCATTAAATAATGACGACATCGACACCTATGGTGACAATCGTGCGGGGGTTATACCAAAAGTACCAAAAATGGTTGAGGCTTGCCTTTGTCGCTATTGGGCTCACAGCCGTGGCTATAAAATTGATCGTTTTTGATCTTAAATTGATCTCACCAGTGTTGGCTCCCTCACTCAAAATGATTGTCATCGGTCTTTCCCGAGCCTCAAGAAATCTTAGTGTCAGCTGTTTATTGTTAGGATCGACCATGCGTCCATTTATTGTAGGTGTCAGTCTTGAACTGTTTTCTTGTGGTATCACTGCGCCAATTGTGAATGGTATGCCCATGATCACTGCCGCAGTGATATTCACTGACATGGCAAATTTGTGCAATTGTTTCACAATGAAAACAAACACGTTTGTTTATGAAGCGATTGTTGCACCGGTCATTCAGGGCCAAACGAATGAACCACGTCGCGCGATTTAGCCAGAACCCAGAGCAATGATTTTTCTAAACCCGAGGCTTTCCATCAAGCTATGACAGTTTCAACAGTTTATCTGACGTCGCGCCATTGAAGAGGTCATCCGTAGACATTTGTACGTTTAGCATTGTTGGTTTTAATAACAAATCTCAATCAACCCGATGACAAAACTGATCACATAAAAATCCTTACGATTAGCATAGCCGTCGATTGATGTATTAACCTTCTTATGCCACTGGTCATCAGCGACACATTGATATTATCCACACTTTCGCAAATTCAGTGTATTAAGTTTTTGAATTATTTTCTAAATGGTTCCATTGTGACATTGATGTCCTATATGTAATTCCCGACCTCATTTTTCTCATTATATCCGAGGCACGGCATTGCGCTGGTTGGACACGTTCATTTTTTAGTTGTATATACTCTGAATTTTTCGTCGCCTCGCTTCGCACATGAATTTTAATTGTTTGCCTGTAAGTGTTGATCATCGACACCTTCCACAGTTAAGAAGTCCAATGCACTTAGTGCGGCTGGACAAACACCGTTAATGCCCTCAATTATCGGATATTGAAAACGTCTTTAACTCATTTTCATTAGATATACGTATATAATTATTCATTTTAATTAATTCTAAAATGTGAATAACTTTTAGAGATCCTAATATTATTATTTGGAAGAAAAATGATGAAACGTCATTTGATTTTGATTTTGATTTTTTTCCTATGATACTCTCTGACACATTTACGTGGTGGCCTAAGCAACTATTCTAAGTTGTCCAAAATTTAAACGTTTCATTGTACAACTACCATTACGTCACAAAGTCTAGACATGGGTATTGTAGTATTTGATCGCAAATTTAAAATTCGTTTTTGAAGCAGCAGGGAGGGTGAATAGACAATTTTAAAGGAGGGTTTATTTTTATAAATAAAGCATCCTACGAAAATGAAGAGACAAGCGTCGATACTGTTAAACTGATGCTTTTACATGGGTGGTGTATTTCTATCTTGACGTTCAAATTATCGACCCGAGGCATTCGTTGTTCCTCGTCACCTCCCCGTGTGTGTGGTATAAAAAAAGTAACGAGTCTCTTAACCAAAAACTGTATCGAGACCTATGTAATATTGCGAACGAGGATCATGTAAATGTATCGTGATAAATCCACGAGGAGTCGCTTGCGTGTTTAAGAAGATTTTAAACTTAATCATATTCATGTCAGTGGTAGAGTGGTCCAGTACATGGACAATTGGACATCATGTTAAAAAGTCCAACGGCCCTCGGGGGTATACGGTATTTTAACATGGGTGGATCTGGTGTGGTTCAATGACAATTTAACATTGGGATGTACAGTGACAATGGATTGGTATTGTATAAGGAAAAAGGGGAATTGAACCCTCCGCAGCTGAGCATTCTTCGGACTCGAGATACTACTAGATAAATTTAATTTAAGCATTCAATACGATTATCGACAATAAAGATATAAGTATCAGAAATAGTTAATACTTGTGATGAATGAATCATTATAGCATATTTTAAAGTCCATGGAGATGTATCCATCATTAATGCCTTAGCAACAGTGCTCACAGGAACTAAAACAATATCATTTAACACAAGATTTTGTTTTCTCCTAATCCGAGATGATAACATAATGGTACTGGTAGATCTCAGAAACTTTCCTTGTGTAATATAAATAATTTCTGCTGAAGTGAATCACGAACCATCTTCCGAGTCGAAGCCACCAAATCAGTAGAACTCAATAAATTCCAAAAATCATTTAGCGGTGTTTCCGGTATTACGTCAAACATTATCTCATACTGAATCTTGTCTAGTTTCAGTTTGATTAGCGTTTCTGAATTCTGACAGCGGTTCATCAATATCTCTATGATCATCAAGTATTTCTTCATAATAATCTCAGCTAATCATGTGTAGATGAGCCGAGAAATTGACCATCATCACCACACATGACAACAGCAGTATTTCGAGTCAATAAGCAATCAAGAAACATTTTTAATTCGTCAACGGATACCGTGCATATTTCACAAAAGGAGATAATAATCTTTGGAATATACTTCTCACCCATTCGTTTAGGTGTCCATCGAAAGAAACTTCGGTAAGTATGAGACTTAACGACTCTTCCTTCATTTGTTCGTGGAGATGTCCACGATTCGAGATTGTTGTGTTTACTCATAATCAGGTGAAGGATCAGGCGATCCCAACACGGATCTGATCGATGATTGATATATATCGAATAGACTTCGATGGCTGCTAACAATGTTGGTTCGTGAACCGTGATAGCGATTTTGTATTCCTTTCCGGTCATAGATTTGATTCTGCTCTGGAATTCACGGTTAATCTGTTCTATTTGATAACTGCCCGTAGCTATGCCCACAACTTGCCAATCGGCATTACGTCGGGAATTTTTTCATACAAAAATCTAATGAAAAATTTCCTTTCAACCCACCAAATATTTGGTCAGCTGTAATGTACTCAAAATTCTGCTAGAGCTATTTCCTTGGCTGGAATTCCCGTTGTGAGCTCACATCAAACTCAGGCCTGGTTGAGCTCGCTGATATCACCGTGGTTGTTGGTGGTTTTGTATTAGTGGAGATTTTGTTCTAGCAATTATTATTGGAATCAGGGATTTAATCCCTGTCCTTATAAGGGGAATTTTACCTTTATAGAGTCCTTGTCGAAGACAACGGGGTTTGGATTTCCAGTTGTTTCATAGTAAGCCTTAATCATCTCAGAGACTTCTTTCTCCATCGTCGAGATATTTTAATGACCATGTTTAGAGTCACTGACTCGGAAACAATGTTCAGTCTTTGCTTCTATTAAGTTGTTTTTATAAATATGGTACATATGAATATGAATTATAATGTTAATTTACCTAAGCATATAAACAATGTATATCTATAATGTATATGGTCTGTCAAGCTAACAGTCAATCCTGGCAACGTATCTTAACATGTGTAACCTAATTTCGAGGGTGAGGTTATTTCGGTAAATCGTCTTTGAAGGTCTGTCATAAAGTGTTTTCAGAGCGTACTATTTAGCTAATCTGATACACATATTATGCTCTTATACTATTACTATTTGTAATTTATGTAAAATACCTACAAAATCATGATGGGAAAAGTCCACGTATATCACTATATCACGATGTCCGCCATTTTGGATTTACATGAGTTCGTATTTCGAAACTCTATATGCTGGTATTTGTGATTATTCTCTCTAATGACAGTAGGGTACTACTAATAAAGTAATTTGCATGTTTTAGTGATAACATCATTGCAATAACTTTGTATCGATGTATGCAATTCATGTTTTGATGTGACAATAGCTGTCGTCTGCATAAAGTGCAGAACCCGCGTCTATATGAATCGATTCAATTATTCAAGACTTAAGTTATCATCATAAAGTTTGATTTCACATAAACATGAGCTCATAAACTATTCTTATTTGTTTCATAGACAAGCCCTACTGCATTCAATTACTTATTATAATGTAATTTATGTGTTTATAATGTTGACATGGTATACCATACAAAACTGTATGGCATACCATACAAAACTGTATTGTTTACAATGCAATGCATGGCACACCATACAAGACACTGATTGGTTACATGGATTACCATGCATTCTGCGATTGGCTAAATTGTCTCACGTGGTGTCTGGGGGAAGGTTATAAATAGGGGAGTGCTGTCATTGTAGAGCAGACAACTGACGAGTACAGTCGGCGCCAGAATTCGAACTGTCAGAGCAAAGCGTCGAGTGAGTACCTTCGATATTTAAGAATAGCATATTACAACACTGAATGAACAAGAATAATAGATTTGTTCCATGAAAAATAGATTGTAACAGTTGTCTCCCACCACACCTGACAGCCCTAACCCCCCCCCCCCCCCATACAGTCTGTTATATTATAATTACAGAATCTGGTTGTTCACTATAACTATAGATAATTCATATTTATTTATTTAATTTTAGACTTCATTAAACATTGTCAAACTGTTCTCGATTCTATGTTGATTATATAAGCCCTCTTTCATCGCCCCCAACCCCAAACTTTTTATCATCTATAACACGTCACTCTCTTTTCCTACGTACAAATATATGTAGAACCCTTAAGGACCAAAAAGGGGCCTTACAATTTGGTGTCAGAAGTGGGATTTCAAAAGTCAAATTGAAATCTATCCCAGGATACGAACCCTATCCCCCCCCCCATTTTTTTTGTCAAGTGTGGTGGTCAAAGTAGTGAAAAAAAAAAAAAAAAAATTCGCAGACACTCCTGTTGACTGACACATACAATGTCTGAGTCCCCAGATCCTGAAATCCAATTTTGCTTGAATAGAAACAACGAAGGCCATGGTGATGTAATCGATGATGATCAATGTGCATATGATGAGCATGGTTCAAGTCAAATTCACAGTGACGAAGAAGAGACAATGTATACAGGAGAGAACCAAAATCACTCCCATCATCCAAGACGTGGGGCCAATCATGCTGGTACTATTCCCATCCGATTGTTCCCAAACTATAGCCCTACCTTAAAGCCGGAGCCATTTAATGGTAAAGAATGCTGGGAAGAGTACATATCCCATTTTGAAAATTGTGCAGAGCTGTGCAACTGGACTAAACGTGACAAAGTTCTCTTTCTTGCTGCCAGTTTGCGAGGTCAAGCTAGAACATTTTATATGAGTTTGACAAATGAGGAAAAACGTTTATATGACACCCTTGTTGCTAGACTTAGTCAAAGATTTGGTAGCTCTAGACATCAAAACAGGTGGTTGGCAAAACTTGAAATGAGAAAACGGCAACCTGGTGAACTTATTGCAGCACTGGGGGATGACATTAGGCAGATAGCTCAGAAAGCGTATTGCAATTTAGATTCTAAAGCACAGGAAACTCTTGCCCTGAACCAGTTCTACAAGATATTACCAATTGAAATGAAGTGCCGATGTATTGACAAAAATTGTGAGACAGTAGCTGATGCAGTAGATGTAGTCGAGAGATATGAAGCAATACTGGGAGATGAATATGAGAAGAAAAAGGCAAATGTTAGAGCAGTTGGGTCAAATGAAATTGAACACCAAGGTTCTAATGACAATGGTAGAATTGGGGTAATGCTGCAAAGAATAGAAAAACGAATAGAGTTGTTAGAAAAAGGAAACACTCCTTTGAACAATGTAAAAGATTGGAAAAATCAAATACAGAGCAAACCTGCACTAAGAAACGAGAAGAGGAGAACATGTTTTGTATGTAACTCCCCAGGTCACTTCTTCAGAAACTGTCCTACATTCATCCAATGTAAAACTCGCACTACTACTGGACATGATGATGGAAAGATTGAAGCTCCAAGTCAAGGAAATAAGAGTTCATCTTCAGCATATAACCAGGGAAACGACAGACCGTTGATTCAATAGGCCTGGGGTCAGCGGGTAGTAATAGGCCAAAACCTTACGTAGCTCAAGAAAAACAAAAGATCAGAACAGGACACACTTGGGAGACCAGCAGTCAATGGGACAACGGATTTTATACAAATGGCATGATTGATGGAACTGAAGTCGTTTTCCTTATTGATAGTGGCTCTACAGCATCCCTTCTTTCATACAGCACATATCAAAAATTGCATGGAGAAAAGAAGTATAAGCTTACACCACTTGAAACGAAAGTAAATGATGTTAATGGAAATGAAATTCACAGCTATGGATCCATAAGTGTTGCCATTCATTTCAATGGGATATCCTACGCACAAAACAGTTATAGTATGTGAAGTGAGTCAAGATGGTATCCTGGGTCAGGACTTTTTATTAAACTATGTGAACAAAATTAATTACAAACAATTCTTGCTTCACACAGACAAGATTGACATAAGATGTTGGATGGGAGGTAAAGTACATGTCACATCCAGAATACAAGTACGAAAAACTACAACAGTACCTGCTAACTCTGCATTATGGCTACCAGTAAGCATACCTGGGTCAGAGCACATGACAAAGTCTGGATATGTGGAGCCAATATTTCACAACGAAATCAAGTGCACCATGGTTCCTGGCGTGATTGATACTCAAGCCAAGGAGATGGTTGTAAACTTTGTGAATTGCAGTGATGCTGATGTTACGCTGCAAGCAAACTTACCTATTGGTGTATGTGAGCCATATGAGGATGTATCCAACTCTGAAAGAGTTGCCAGTATTGATACAAACAAAGAGAATGTGTCTGAGATGTGTAAAGACAAGCTACCAGAGTACCTAAAAGATCTCTTTAAAAGGAGTTCGACTCATCTTGATCACCTACAAAAAGAAGCCCTCAAAGCACTGCTCATAAGATACCGATCTGTATTTGCAAAGTCATCAGCTGAGCTCGGTCGGACAGATAGAGTGCAACATCACATCAATATTGGTCATTCCATTCCTATAAGGCAGCCGCCACGACGCCAACCAATTGGAAAACGTGCAGTAGAGCAGGAAGAAATTCTGAAGATGTTAGATAGCAGGGTTATAGAGCCTTCCAATAGTGCTTGGGCATCGCCAATAGTTCTAGTAACTAAGAAGGATGGTAGCATAAGATTTTGCATTGATTATCGCAAACTCAATGATGTGACGGTCAAGGACGCATACCCACTTCCAAGAGTTGATGAATGTTTGGATGCGTTATCTGGTGCCAAATGGTTTTGCTCCATGGATTTGAACTCTGGCTTCTGGCAAGTGGAGATGTCTCCTAAAGACAAAGAGAAAACTGCTTTTGCGACAAGTTTAGGACTGTACCAATTTACAGTAATGCCCTTTGGCCTTTGTAATTCCCCAAGTACATTTCAGCGCTTGATGGAAAACATTCTACGAGGCCTACAGTGGATAGAATGTCTAGTATACATGGATGACATAATCTCGCCAAGTTGTACCTTTGAACAAGGTCTTGACAGATTGGAGAACATATTCAAGAGACTTCAAGATGCAAATCTGAAACTAAAACCATCCAAATGCATATTTTTCCAGATGCAAATAAAATTCCTGGGTCATATAGTTTCTGAAGAAGGAGTGTCCACTGACCCCGAGAAGATTGTATCTGTGCAACACTGGCCTATCCCAATAAATGCAAAGGAAGTCCGTAGTTTCCTGGGTCTTTGTTCCTATTACAGGCGCTTTGTGAAAGGATTTGCACACATTGCAAGACCACTACATAAGGTATGCGAAAAAGGCGCTCGTTTCGTTTGGACTGACGAGTGTCAATCAGCATTTGATAATCTTAAACAAGCCCTGATCTCCTCACCATTGCTGGCTTACCCCATCCCTGGAATAGGATTCATACTGGATACTGATGCAAGTGATAAAGCTGTGGGAGCAGTGCTCTCACAGATGCAGGAAGGCTCAGAACGTGTTGTCGCATACATGAGTAAAGCTATGAACATCCATGAACAATCTTATTGTACTACGAGAAAGGAACTTTTAGCCGTTATCACAGCACTGAAAACATTTCATTCTTACCTATATGGACAGGACATTTTGCTCCGAACAGACAATGCTGCAGTGAGTTGGGTAAGAAACCTCAAGAAACCAACTGGTCAAGTTGCCAGGTGGCTTCAAGAGCTTGAAACCTACAATTTTAAGGTAGTGCATAGAGCTGGAAGACAACACTCAAATGCTGATGCTTTGTCGAGAAGGCCATGTCGTGTCTGTCAGAAACAAGAACAAGGTAATCTTGAATGTAATAATGATGAAGACTGTGAAGCTCCACAACTTGCAGAACAAATCGTCAATGCCGATTTAGTAAGGGTGTTAACACGGAGTCAGGGTGCTATCAAAGGGGATAATATTGCACAAAGCCAAGCAGTACTTGAAGGTTGGACACCTGACATCTTACGTAGTCTTCAGTTACAAGATCAAGACATTTATGCTATTCTAATAGCTATCGAGGAAAAGTCTGAAAGACCGAAGTGGGATGCCATATCTGATAAAACATCAACACTAAAAACACTTTGGCGACAATGGGATAGATTAACAGTCATTAAGGGCATGCTTTACCGCAAATTCTTTCAAAATGATGAGAATCAACCCACACTGCAACTGGTAGTTCCAAATAAACGAAGGCTTGATGTCCTAAAGTACTTTCATGATGTACCAACTGCAGGGCATTTAGGAGCTAAGAAGACCCTAGAACGAATAAAGCAGTCCTTTTACTGGCCAGGCATGAAAGAGTTTGTCATGGACTACTGTCGTACTTGTGATAAGTGCGCAGCTAGAAAGCCATCCAGAAAGATCAATAGGGCTCCTTTAGGACAATACATAGTTGGCGAGCCCATGGAAAAGATTGCTCTAGACGTAATTGGACCCCTTCCTCTGACTGAAAGTGGCAAAAGGTTTATCCTGGTTGTTTGTGACTGCTTTACCAAGTGGAGCGAGGCTTTCGCCATTCCAGACCAAGAGTCAAGCACCATCATTAAAACATTTGTAAATGAATTTGTGTGTCGTTTTGGCACACCATTACAGATCTTGACAGATCAAGGTCAAAACTTTCAGTCAAAGATATTTCAAGAAATGTGCGACTTTCTAAAAATAGATAAAACAAGAACTACTAGTATGAGGCCACAGGCCAATGGAACAGTTGAGAGATTTAATAGGACTTTACAAGAAATGCTGACCATGTATGCTGAAAAGGATCAGAAGCACTGGGATACTTACCTGTCCCAAGTAATGATGGCCTATCGAGCTTCAATAAACTCCACAACAGGAAAAACATCAAATATGATGATGTTGGGAAGAAACATCACCTTACCAATGGAAGCAGTTGTTGGGAGACCATACCCATCTCAATTCAGTGATGATGAAGTAGACCCAGACAATTATCTGGAACGACTGCGCGGCAACATGGAGAGTGCCCATAATATTGCTCGAGAAAATCTTAGAAAGAACTCCGATTATCAGAAAAGGCATTATGACTTGCATGCAAAGAAACGTTCCTTTACAGCAGGACAGCCAGTTTGGATCTATGATGCGTCCAAAAGAGTTGGTGTATGCCATAAACTTACCTCAAAATGGAAAGGCCCATTTGTTGTTGTCAAGAAGATTGATGATGTTACTTATCTTATTAAGAGGTCACCAAAACAGCTCTCCAAAGTATACCATATTGACAGACTCCTGCCTTACCAGGGTAGAAATCCACCTACTTGGTTTACTAAAGATGAATAAAACTTAAAAGTTTGACAAATCTTTGCATATGACAGTTATATACACTTGAATTCTTCATAAAGATGTCTTTTTTTTTTTGTTTTTTTAAATTATTTACTTATATAAATAGTTTTAGTTGCAATAACTATAGGGTGTGTGGTATATACTCCTTTTCCTTTCAGTAGGAAGTATATGACCCTTCAGTGGTAACCTTCAAGGAATAATATATATACGTCTCAAATGAGAATTGATGAGCACTGTAGTGAGCCTTTATTGACAGATGGTGATCCGGGATGGGCCATGTCAGATTTTACAACTGTGGATTAAAAACCTTAGATGTATTAGTAAGTTCGAGCTATGTAAGTCTGATAGATGGTGATCCAGGATGGACCAAGTCAAAGAAAAGATTAATCCTATAGTATAAGATGGTAAGGAATCTGGCCTGATCAACCACGTTCCCTCCCATGTGGCGTAAATGAGTTCAAAAGAGCGTATAAGATAATCCTTGTTCGAACATGACTAATGAGAAAGAAAGGGTAAAAAGACTAACTAAATGCCTGCTTATACCACTTACCTGACAAGAACTTCTTAACCGAGCATATTTCATGTTAGCAGAGTTGACATGGATGGAATCAGAAAATTATAGCATCTTTACCCTTATGTGCTGTGTAGAACCTGATTAGTCCTTTCATCACCCACCTCCCTTCTAAATGTGTGATTGATATAGCTATAATCTATGCCGGAAGAAAATATAATGCTAGCAACCAACAATGAATGATTTTTGTTTCTTTACAGAATGTTGGAGACTTGTTGGCTATGCAACAAATCTTATAACAGCAAGAGAGAGCTGAAAAACCACATGATTCCAGCCCCACATGGTCGGTTGGTGGTTATCTGCCCATGGTGTTATCACGAGGAGCGAACGTTCAAGCGCGTCATTGATCTTAAGAATCACTGCAAGAGGCATCATTTTGACCATACTAATGAAGTGCCTGAAGAGTTCTTCAGTGAGAACAATGCGTTTTGGTTATCACTATATCCTCAAGACTACAAGCGCCTTATCAGATCGACCAGGTGGCATGACCCACTAGCCATAAGAGCCAGAGTTATAGTGCTAGAGTGGGTGAGGAAGATCACTAGATCCTCCCGAAGCAAGAGTGAATGGTTACAAGGTTGGGAAGCAGAAGGTAGACAGAAGTCACCCCAATCCACACCCATGTTGACAAACCAGGACCAGCAGACCAATCCCGTGACGAACAGATTTGACAGTGCCACCCCCTTATCCGAGTCTCAATTCCAGCCTGATTATGATGATGATGATGCTATTATCACTGCGTATAGCCCTACTAGACCAGACATGGGGAAAATGATCATATGTGAGATTTCTTTAGTCCCACAGAATATAAATGCAATAGTCCAGCAGGCCCTCACAAAATACAGAGCATTATTGAAGGACCAAGTACTATACGATCCTAAGGCAATGGCCGCCATTGCCAGAAGAATGGTAACTTTGAAGCCAAATCTTTCATCTGCCCCTGATGGCCAGTTTGTTCCACTTTCTGACCAGACTCTGACTTCCCGCAAGAAAGAGATTGCTGATGCACTTGGTGTGTTACCAGAATATATCATATCTATTTCCCGTGCAATCTCTGCTGACTGGAAACCAGCCAAACGGGCAAGGCTCAGGGAAATAGAAGAACCGTCTTTACCAGAGTCTGCCATGGTCTTGCAGCCAGGACCAGAACCAACATTATCAGCAGCATTAGTCTCTGTGCCATCCTCACAGATGTCATCAGAGTTGTCTCCTGTCCAAAATCAATGTTCTAAAATACCTAAAACAGATGGATCCAAACCCCAAAAGAATATATTTACAAACCAAGCCAGAGCAGTTGCCCTGCTATCTCGGGGATGCATGCCGCTATTTCCGCCATCCAGGAGGGACTGGAGCTCTGTGCCTGAAGAAGACATCAACTTTGCAATTGGCCAGACATCTATCAAGTGGCCACCGAAAGGATGGGAGGGAATGACTCCGGACAGAAAACTGCTTCTATGGGAATATGCGGCTATGTCATTATCATCTGCAAAGACTGGTCTCCAGTTTCCATCCCAAGAAAGGCTAGATCTATTAGACACCTTTAATTTCCTGGCCCTACCTGGAACTGCAACGTATTATTTGAAGAAAAAGGACCAATGCTTGGCAAAAAGTAGATACTATACATATGAAGTCTTAAGGCAAGTAGCCAAGGAAGGTGGAGAAGAACCCCCAATGAAACATTGGTTGTCCATACTGGAACAAGGGACAGAACATCGTGACAAGGATTATGATTCATTAATACAAAAGACTGATGGGGTCAACCTGCGCCTAGATGCTGACTAGATGTTTTTCTTTAAAAGGCTAAATACTCTGAATCTGATTTACTGAGAAAAAGAAAATTCAGGAGAATTTTGTAACTTGGCGGAGAAGAGTGTAATGACCATGTTTAGAGTCACTGACTCGGAAACAATGTTCAGTCTTTGCTTCTATTAAGTTGTTTTTATAAATATGGTACATATGAATATGAATTATAATGTTAATTTACCTAAGCATATAAACAATGTATATCTATAATGTATATGGTCTGTCAAGCTAACAGTCAATCCTGGCAACGTATCTTAACATGTGTAACCTAATTTCGAGGGTGAGGTTATTTCGGTAAATCGTCTTTGAAGGTCTGTCATAAAGTGTTTTCAGAGCGTACTATTTAGCTTATCTGATACACATATTATGCTCTTATACTATTACTATTTGTAATTTATGTAAAATACCTACAAAATCATGATGGGAAAAGTCCACGTATATCACTATATCACGATGTCCGCCATTTTGGATTTACATGAGTTCGTATTTCGAAACTCTATATGCTGGTATTTGTGATTATTCTCTCTAATGACAGTAGGGTACTACTAATAAAGTAATTTGCATGTTTTAGTGATAACATCATTGCAATAACTTTGTATCGATGTATGCAATTCATGTTTTGATGTGACAATAGCTGTCGTCTGCATAAAGTGCAGAACCCGCGTCTATATGAATCGATTCAATTATTCAAGACTTAAGTTATCATCATAAAGTTTGATTTCACATAAACATGAGCTCATAAACTATTCTTATTTGTTTCATAGACAAGCCCTACTGCATTCAATTACTTATTATAATGTAATTTATGTGTTTATAATGTTGACATGGTATACCATACAAAACTGTATGGCATACCATACAAAACTGTATTGTTTACAATGCAATGCATGGCACACCATACAAGACACTGATTGGTTACATGGATTACCATGCATTCTGCGATTGGCTAAATTGTCTCACGTGGTGTCTGGGGGAAGGTTATAAATAGGGGAGTGCTGTCATTGTAGAGCAGACAACTGACGAGTACAGTCGGCGCCAGAATTCGAACTGTCAGAGCAAAGCGTCGAGTGAGTACCTTCGATATTTAAGAATAGCATATTACAACACTGAATGAACAAGAATAATAGATTTGTTCCATGAAAAATAGATTGTAACAGTTGTCTCCCACCACACCTGACAGCCCTAAACCCCCCCCCCCCCCCCATACAGTCTGTTATATTATAATTACAGAATCTGGTTGTTCACTATAACTATAGATAATTCATATTTATTTATTTAATTTTAGACGTCATTAAACATTGTCAAACTGTTCTCGATTCTATGTTGATTATATAAGCCCTCTTTCATCGCCCCCAACCCCAAACTTTTTATCATCTATAACACGTCACTCTCTTTTCCTACGTACAAATATATGTAGAACCCTTAAGGACCAAAAAGGGGCCTTACAGAGACTTCTTTCTCCATCGTCGAGATATGATGGTATTAACGACAATAATTTGTCCTGTGCGCGTGTTGCTGATGATAGAAAAGTTGTATATTCATGTAATTTATTAGCCCACATGAGGATAGTTTTTAAGATAATATTAAGAACACTAGCAACGCCGGCTATAACTCCAACACCAATTCCAATTACTGGTGCTATTATGTATGTGGCTGATACTGCGCTGATGACCGTTACTGTTTCAGTGACTACAGCGGATGCAAAGTATACACTTATGTCAATAAGAGCAATACGTCTACGGTATTTTGTTGTTGTACTATAGACGCGTCAATGATATGTTTTAGTCGGGTATGCCAAAAACGCACTTGCTCGTATCTAAAACCTTGGACGTTAATCGATTGGTTAATTATGTATGTAGTAGAAAAAACTCTAAGTAGGTATTATGTTGGTGATAAATTCAATACAACAATAGTACAACACGCCTAAGTCATCTTTTTATTCGGGTTCCAGCACAAATGTTTCCACGTCTTTTGCTCCAATAACACTAACACAGATCAAGAAGATCGGTTAATTGGATAACGCCGTGAAATTGTGGAAGATGTTGTAAATGTTATAACGGCGAGAACAGATTAAAATTATTCGTATTTACAAAGAATAAACTTTCAGCATTGGCGTCGTCATCTGCAGCAGTAACATTTTTGAGTCGTGGAAAAATATCGGGTCGGCACTCAGTGCGATCAACGGTATCTTTTGCAAACATCATCGACGGACCAGCGGTCCTTGCATAATCATAGCTGGATCGGGGTAGGTCAAATATTGTCGAAGTCACAGCAACGTCATTGAGGCATGCTTTGATTCCTTTACCATCTTAGTTCTCGTGCTTCATAAGAATAATATTGATTATCACTCATAGACTCGCCCTATAGTACTGGTGCAGACATGTAAAATGCTGGATCACACGTTTGAACATTAATTATACTTGCTGCTACCTAAAATGGTGCACAATAGACTTTTAAATTCAGTAACGAAGAGATAACCCACTACCCACCAATAAATTTGCAATTATATTCCGAGCTTCTTCTCAGCTTGATTTATTAGGTCTGCGTAATTTTAGTGGCTGAGGTCGGACCGCATGTGATCTGCATATTAACCGTGCAGTCCTTGATTAGTGAGAAAGATTTACTAGCATCATCACCAATAGCACCAATACTTTAACACAAACAACGTCAATAGTTTTCATTCCTAGTTGCTTTGCAATCATTATTACTTTCGGGGATATACTTCTGAATTGATCCTGAACAGCATTACGAAGTACATCTCCGTTGATGCTTTGAATGTTGGTAATCGTGAATTTTTCACCCTGGCCATTACAGGTCCACGTTGAGCACATTGTATGTTAATATTTTTTTCTTGTCACTGATCTAATTGCCTATCCATAATCACTACAGTAATCAATAACGATGATAATATCTCCTGTAAATAATCTATCACAAATAACAGCTGCTTATTTAATTAGTTCTGGGGAATTATTAACGGTTCGTGATCCACCAATTAGAATTTCTAGTCGTTCAACATCTTCAAGGACGTGATTGGGACAAAGTTTATTGGGCAGCGGAGGGGTTTGACAACAATGTACTTTTACACTGCCACTGGCAAGACCTTTTCCGGATTTTTTGACTGGCTGTTGTAATACTTGCTGTGGTTATTTGACTCGTGCAAATGATGTTAAATGCAAAAAGTTTTATATAAATACTTCTTGCATGATCAACTCCGTAGTAGTTGCGAAATATCGATTTGTACCAGTTTTTTACGACCTACAACATCAAAATTATATTCTGGTGTTTTAAAACTTTACCTTTGCTATTAAAACTATGCACGACAAGCGCAGATAAATTTTCCACACGCAATTGTTTTATGAAGGCAATACTTTCCTAGGTAAATTTATCATTAACTCCGGTTTAATTTGTTTTTGATCTGATTCTAGTTCTGTTTTTGATACGCTATTTATTTTGTCGCCTATTCATAACGAGCTTGGTTAATACCTTCAAGTATTTTATTGGAATTGCGGTTGAGCTGCGTCTTTTTCACTTGGAAGTTATCTTAGAATCTTTTTTGTCGGTTTAGTTCTTTCTGTTATTTTTCTAGCTGCTTTATCGGTTTGCTTTAACGTGCGAAGATGACCTACTGTATTCTGTGTAATTGGTTTTAATAACTGTTCAGTACCTTCTGTAAATTCCACCTCAGCCTCCTGACAAGCACGTATCTGTTGCTTGACAGAATCACGGACTGGTAGATGTTTACTGGATGACTCTAGTCGCTGTCGTCGAACTAGTTAGCTGTGCGAGATTTCAAGGTTAGTGTAGGATCGCTCATTACTTTTTGATAGTATGAATGATTTAATTACTGACCACGTCGCTACAAAGGTGACGACCAACATTGAATGCCGTACAAAGGTCATGATAAAAATTCACTAACCCTGTATATATTAAGCATTCAGCAACGTTTATTAAATATATTTGACATATTTTTTTAGATGACTATGACTGTCCAGGTCCGACTGGTTCGTGTCACGGCAATGGCGAATGTATAAACCTTTATCAAAACGAAGCATGTCAGTGTAAACCAGGTTTTAAGCCACCGACTTGCGCCATCGGTAAGTTCTTTACGTTAATTTTATCTTCTTATACCTCATTATTTACATTCAATTTTATTTTATATCATTCTATTCTAGCTATGCCAAAGATAGCAAAAAAAGTGTTGAGAAGAAAATAAATTATATTTAGGCCTCAAAATAATTTGTTTTGAAATTTGAGTAAGAACATACCCTGTTACATTCTCACTTCCAGCACACTCATATAGAATTTTAGGTGCTGGAGTTCAAGGCTCAAAACAAGGAATTAAGCATTCTATTCTAAGAAAGGATATAAAAAATCTAGCAGCATCAAGGGTGGACAGACCGAAACTATTGCTAGCAAACCAAAAATATTTCAAACAAACCGCAACCAATTCAGGCAGACAAAAAAAGAAATCCTTTAGGGTTTTACGCTACAGACCCGGCAATGATGTTACTGCGGAGACGAATTGAAAATCCTTGAAATTGCTAGCAATTTACGATTTCACAAACAGACTAATTTGTAAAACATCATCTCGTAAATCAATCAGATTATTGGGCTGGTCAGTGAGTTTAAAATTAATTCTCGTTAACGAATTATTATGACATCGCATATAGACTGGAGTAGTTGGATCCTCAATTATTAAAACTCCGGATGGAGTTGTTGGTGAAAATGAGTATAAAATATACCTTTGTTGGGATTGATTTGACCTTTCGAGATTTATTTGATTACTTCCTTCGATAACATCACATACTAAATTCACTGCAATTACCGACGATATATTGACGTTCTGAGGAGCGATATGTCGTCCACCACCATCTGGGTCATTATTATGCTTGAGGATGGTTGTTTGTGATTGTGTTATTTTCTTCCATGCGGTTAGTATCAGAGAAAAATTTTCCGAGATAAGATCATTAATAGATTTTTTTTTAGTTCATTTGGGTTACACCCAGGAAATTTGAAATCGGGTAAATCAGTTTCTTTGATATTGTAACCGGTTAGGAATTTTTGTTTATCTCCATTCTTGTCATTAATTATTGCTTGAATTATTCGTTTGTTGATATATTCCATGTCAGATACAAGATGATTTAATATCCTAATGTGTTTTATGATCTCATCACGTGGCATTGTTATATCAGAGAGATGATCCAGGAAACTCTGTCGTAGTCGTTCTAGTTGTGTTTTATGTAAATGATTAATTTATTTAAAATAATCAACGATGCTAGTTAGAGAAAATGCAATGGTAAAAAATGAATCAATTTTTTTTCTCAAAAACAAAATCCCATTGCATGGTATTGTTATCAAGAAATGTAAATCTATCGGTTAATTTTGCATGTTTTATATCAGATAAATCATCTCGATATGATGGGATGATTTCATGATATGATTGTACATCCGTGACATAATCAGACTTTTTAGGTTTGGGTATTTGATAAGATGCTTGAGGTGGGTTTTCAGGCCATCCTAGTATTGTTCTAATCGAACTCTGATAGATGTCTACGACATACCCGGGCGAGTTTATCTCATTGGCAGTTGATAACGTAGGCTCAAGAACCGTAATGGATTTTATTCTACATTGTAACTCATTATTAATTTGTTAAATTTGGTAGGACCCAGATGGTAGCGAAACAACGTTCCAGTCTGGAGTTCCGTCTTGTTTATTTTTATTCGCAAACACCAGGGAATTATTCGGTTGTTGACCGCCGAATAATTTTGATCTAATATTTGGCCAACTGTGGTATACTCGTAATTTTGCTGGTGCTATCTTTCAATCGCAGAAGGGAAATTCACACTGAATTCAGGATTCGTTGAGATTATTGAGATCATGCTGGTTTTCACCGAAGTTGTGTTTTCCGCTATTCGTTGAAGTAGTTTTTGCGATGTTGCCAATGTTATTATATTCATGTTGTTTTTTTAATTTTGACATCACGGAATCATAAACACGTAGCATCGCTGAAAACTCACTATCGGATTTTAATGTGTCATCGAGTGACGACGATATCATCGAGGATAATTGGGAGTACGCGGTTGACACAACATGGAATTTAATTACGTAGTCATGTATTTTGCGCTGGCTACACGATGATACATTTTTTGTTATAATCGAAATAATTTCCGCGATTGTTGTTGCCGCTGATATACAAATTGGAACAGCTATCGAGGCGACCATTTTCACCGAGGAGACTATTATACCGGCTCCGGTAATTACACCTGATACCGAGTACACGGTAACATCAACTGCAGTAATTCTTCGCCGGTATTTTTTTAAATTTTGTTTGGTACTCCTCAGTGAGTGTTTTGAGTTTAGTTTGAAATTCTCTGACCTGATCATAGCGATACTGTTGTGACGTTGCCAATGATGACATTTTATATGTTATAATAGATTTCAAATTACTGGCGTTAAATTCGCTAGTATTAAATTCGCTAGCGAATTCAATTCAGTTGTTTACTTAAATCCGCTACGAATTCCACATACCATGTTACTGAAACCCTAGCCAAATTATTATCAATGGATGCTATTGTGAATTGTTCAATTGTTCCCTTGTCGATGATTGCTGATATGATATTGTTGACCCCAGATGAACTCGTTGATGAAATATTAAATTGAGTCGGTGACACTAGTATTAATCGATAAATACCTTTGACGGTCGCGTTGATATTTAATATATTATTTTGTGGTGTCCACGTAAATGATCTGTGTTGGATCGCGTACACGTTATTTATGATATTTTTTGTTCCTCGGTAGATAATCACTGATGACGTCGTTGGTCGTTTTAATATCCTCGCGAATAACTTATATTCGCCTATTAATCGCTGTTATTTCATCGAGTTTTGTGATAATACCAGTGAGATCTATTTTAACATCATCGGGTTTCGAATTTTTTTTGACAAAATATTTAACAATGGAGTCATCGGTTTTGTTAAAGTTTTTACGTAACGTAGTAAATTGAGATACATGAGTATCATAATCTGATCGGAATTTTTTTTATCAATGGCTGCTTTTATCTCCGTGAGTTGTGGTGTGGTTTACTGGTTGATCTCCAAAGAAATCGTTTAAGGGGACCTGAAAAGTGTTAATAGCTTTTTGTAACGCCGTAAACGCTGTGAGCGTCGAAACAAGTACAACTGGTTTGAGTTTACCCTTATCGGAAAACAACTCGATAGTATCTTCTACTGCATCGCTTCGTTTTGTCAAAATATCATCAAGGGAAATATTACAAGTTTTCAATTTACCCTGACGATCTTGAAATACAACTATTTCATTGGGATCAACACTTGCGAGATTGAACATCTCGTATATTTCATCTTCGATTATTTTTTTTTTACATTACCGGTTGCAGATATTTCCGCGTTGGTTTTCTTCAGGCTTGATAGAGATCTCCCCCAAATATCAATCATGTTATTTTATATAATTTCTCTCTAAAAAGCGATTACTCGTATATTCGTGTACGGTTTTATTTGGTGGTTTTCCCGATGATGAAATAGCGTTTAATACATTTAATACTTCTATGCCGATAGGAATTTTTAAGCATTTTATATAACGCATAAATTCTTTAGGCGGTGCTAACCCATATGAATCGAAATAAACAATCACACGCAGATCAATCGCGTATGCAACCCAGTGAGTTCCAGGTCCGCTGCTGTTATCGAGATTAATGATACCGGTTTCAACGCTGTTTGGTTCTTGTGGTAATTGATCTCTCATAAAGACACCTCTAAAGTTTTTTTTAGCAGCATCTAGTAAATCAAAATTTGACATGGGAACTATAGGTTCTCGCGATGGAACCATCGGATCTATAGTTAGTAAACTGTTCCTAGTCTCAGGCCTTTTCCGCTGTACCATGAATATAGAGTTCCTGGTAATCTTAGACCCTTTCCTGATCGTTTCTTTTTTTGTACCCTTTTCCAGTTGCTTTCTTTAGTGCCATCCCTGCCGAGGTACAAACGGCTCCTAGCGCGGCAGCTTTTGCTACCGCTGGGGCCTCTGCCGCAATCAATGCTGGTATCGCAGCTAACAGCTGGAATATACCACCTGATTTTATCATGTCTTTGATCGCGGCCGCAGAGAGTGACCTGAACACCTTTTATTTAATCTTTGATGGCATCATTGAAGTGCTTTATCTGATGAGTTGTCAATGACAATTTATTTTGACCAACAGATATCTGATTGTGTTTCAGCGATATTGTGATTCCACATTTTTTAACTAATTCCGATTGCAATTTTTTAATTTGACCAGGAGTTAACGTAACACTAACATGACTATATGACATTTTATTTAATAACAGATTGATCTTATTGTTACATTACATATTTTCCACTGGTGCATCAACTAAATTTCATTCGTCTACCAACACCTTCGAGTAGGATTGACATGTCACTGAGAATTACAACAACTGCTCTGTAATCACAGCAGGAGGAGCGGTTACGCGAGCTCGAAAGTGTATTTCAACGACGGATTGTCTGGTTAAGCCAAGATGTTGCAACGAAAAGTAGTAGATGGGATATAGTTTTCTAAAATCCAACTGTGATATTTGCAGACCGGTATCTACATTATTATCGCGTCCCATAAATGTCAACAAACGATGATACGCGCGTGCTATTAGGTTTTGTCCGTAATTAAGTAAAACATCCTCGGTTGGTTTCTGTTGGCCGTTTACACTCAAGGAGACTTCAGAAACACTAAAATTATCAAATATCATATGGCTGCGTGCTTGTGAACCCAATCGGGCCTTACCCTGTAACGCAACAAATATATGCCGCGGCGCAGAAACACCTCGTTTTGATGCCAGTTGCCAAGTAAACATACCATTAATAGTACTATCCATGGTATCCGTGGCAGTTGTTAGCCAACTTAGTAATGATTTTCCGCCTGTAATCATAAATGATAGTAATGTGTTTTCTGTGGTGATTGATGGAGTCATTACTGGCATCCACAGTGATAGTTTTGTTATATTCACCTTGCCATTGTCAACATCCGGATGTGCAGGATCTGCTGAAATCCTCCAGATTGCATCATTATCATCACCTTTTCGCACGAGGGCTTCTGTACGCTTCGCTTCAAAGATAACTTTTCTAACATTTCTGCAGAATCCAAATATATGATGAAGTGGAATCGCGCAGGAAAAAAATATACGCTCTCCTTCTAACATTGATACGCGTGTTGCAAACCCTAAGTTGTAACGAGTATTATCGATTTTTTACAATATCAAAGGCAGCAGCTGGTCTTGTTTCGTGTTCAAGAGTATCATCTGGTTGATCAGCAACTCCAGTAGCTACTGGTGTCCGTAATTTTATATACTTATTGTTATCAGCGTTATCAGTGAGATCTGTAGAGAACATAATAGATGGAACTGCCGATCTTGTATAATCATCGGAGTATCTTGCCAACCCAACTATTGTTGTGGTAACATCAACATCATGTTCAATAGACTCGATTTCTCTTCCATCAATCATGTATCTAGCACTCTCAGATAGCGCCATGATACCATTATTGACAAAGCCGACTTTGGCACTAAGTGCATATGGCGGATAATTAGTTACACGATTATTTCTTACAATTTCTCCTTCTACTTCGATAAACTCTTCAGAGGGTAGAAAGTATTTGCTGGTATCTTGGACTTGAAGTTCGATTCTTGATCGACTATTTGGTTCTACTGCATCATAGGAAAAATACTGATAATTAAGTATAGAATCATTCTTGGGTTATGGGGCGTCCATATCATACGCTGAGTCAGGAGCCGATTTGAACATATTACTTTATATTTCTTGATCTAAATCGTGATCTCGCTCGCGATTTCAAGCCACCTTCCGCTATCATATTTGCAGCAATATTTCGTATCATCATACCGTGATGTTATATTCTGCTCCACCGCGTTGTTTATTATTTTGTTAATACTTGCAGGCATAATTTCCGTACATGGTAGTATCACTAGTGACTTTGTCATCGGTTTCCTTCGCCGCCGAACTAACGCTACTAGTTTTTCTTAATCCGCGGAAAATGCCCTCCCGGCAATATCACCAATAGCGCCAATACCCTTATCATGAATAACATCAATAGCTTTCATTGATAATTGTTTTGCTATTTTTTGAGCCATTCTTGCAAATAACCCTGCAATGGTATTGCCGAGACCATCTCCATAGTACGCTCTATAAACAGGCAATCGTGAGTTTACTACATAGACCATGGTTGGTTTGTTGTGGTTGTAGTGTATGATCATCCTATTTAAATGCTATTTATCTAATCGTAAAAATCGTACGGATTTTCATCGTAAACGATTTCCAATCCTATGGATTTTCGACGAAGTCATCAAATTAATCACTATGGTAACCGTCTACTAGCTCATCAATAAACTCTTGGTATACACCAATATCCATGATACCGCCCTCAGTCATCTTCAGATATCAGCTGCCTCATTAATTACTTCCGGTGAGTTACTTCCAGCTCGTTTCCCTCCTTCGAGAACTTCTAATCGTGCTATGCCCCGAGAATATTACTAGGACAATGAACTAGACCACTACCTGATACCCCCTTGGAGTTTCACTTTGAAAAAATCCCATTCCACTACAATAACCAGTTGCACCCTGTGCATCATCATCATCTTCGTCTCGATCATATAGTTGTTGACCACTCTCTATTTTTTATAATTTATTCAGATACGAAATAAAATTATTATCTTTTGAGGTTCCAAATACAGATTTTTCTATACAAGGTGTCAGCCTTTTTATAGATTTTTCAAATCCATTATTATGTATTTTGCTCTCTCGTTTTTTTTTGGAAATAAATTAACAGCAAAATTAGCTAAGTTTTGTTTATGAGCGGTTATCATTCACTGGGTCCCTTATTGGCCTTTGTGTCTGTCATAGGGTTCTTTTTCTTTGAGATTTTTTTCTCTTTGAGATTTTTCATTTCTTTTTTTCTTTGATATTTTTTTCTCCCTTTGACCCTATGACCGTTTCTTTTAGCCTATAGTTCAGTCTGAACCATCCTGTGGGGTTACCATGGTGTGACATAGAGCTTTTTAATCCATGCTACTGTTTATTTTGGGGGCGCCCATTGTTGTTGTACACCTCCCCCCAAGAATTTAATTTCCCGGGGGTGTAAAATCACACCGTCACGTATTTGACGTGACGGGAGGTGTACACGAAGTACCTTTCGGTTGGCGCCCCGAATTATATAGAAAAACCTTCCAAATCGGTTCCGTCGACAATAATGCCTGCCACGAAATTAGAACAATGGGCTCCAGGACGAGATCCCATCTGTGTATACAATACACTAGTATTCGCAATCTAAAAATCTATAATTTTGAATACGCTATCTGTGTATGTCGTAAAGAATTTAACGAATTGTAGATCAATCGTAGATTGAAATCTTAAATAGAAATCGTAGATTTTTTACTGTAGTTAAAAATCGTAGACAAAATTATAAATTTTCTAGTCAAACCAACACAAAAAGCCAGTCAGTTGACTATGATCCCATTGAGATACGTGAATACAACAAAAGAGTTATCGTTGTTTCAAAAAATATAACAAGCCCACACTAGTTATTCCCCTTAATGTTACAATATACAATTCAAAACAGAATTCAGACATATGTAAATCGAATTCTATGTCCGGTTCGCTTGGAAATCGCTGATCTAGTGATATTCTCTGCAACATAGGACTTAGGACTCGCAAATATCGAAATATTTTCCAGCATCATTCATTGATTGAAATACTCTTTCTTCGTTAGTTGATGTATTAAATGATTTTATAGGTTTCGCATTTTTAGAGTGTTTTCCAGTCCTTCCCCCATTTGGTATTCTGACTTTGTGTGATACCCCGTAAATTATACAATCTGTTATGTTGGGGCATCCATCAATATGATCAATAACAAGACCATCCTTGATCAATCCGTTAAATACCTCATCTTCGATTCTGTGAGAGTAATATATTTTCCCTCCAGCACTAATCATCAAAACTCCCATACCATTGTCAAAACCAACTTGTTTCTTCAGCCTGCGGTGTCTGACAATACCGTCACGAGATGCTTCATAATTGGTAATCACGGGATGTGGTTGAAATTCTTGGTTCATTTATATATTATAATATTTTTTGTCTAATTCATTATTTTATTAATTATTACTTGAAAATCTACCAATGTAATCTTGAGGTGTTCTTATGATTTTGTCAGGGACAGAGGCATTTATGGAATCTTTATGGAGTTTTTAACGGAAGCTTTGATTCGTTTATCATAATAGCGCTTTAGCTCTCTGTATTGCTTACCACCAAAATTGAAAAATTACTGCGACTTACGACGTACACCTGCTTCACATCGTATGCAAGGCCAGGACCCTAAGCTTCCACGACGTACGCTTTGTAAATGATATCCACAGAATTCATTTCTACATGATTTGTTACAAGCAGTTACTGATCCTATCATAAGCCATTTGCAATGATTCATTATCTAATACATTCTTTTTTAATTACTTGTTTTAATTATAATATGGAGAAGTTCGAGAGATTATCGAAATTACGCCTTGGAAAAATGCTAAATTCAATCTTGATAGAGTCTCCACTGATGTACCAAATGGTCTAATAAGTGATAGAAGCATGATAAGTATTATCTGTGATTGTTTTAATGAATTCAAGCGCGATGGAGCATCTCACTGTTGGTCAACATTTCGAATTGATGGTAGTGTTGATGCTACCATGAACGACGAAAGAGTAGCAGAGATAATCTTGCATCTTGACAAGAAAAAGTATCTTTTAAGAGTGAAATTCATTATCCACTCAGAAACGGTGAATTGGATTATACGCGACAAATTTGAACCGATCCTGAAAAAAAAAATACCGTCACTGTGAGTCAGGATTCCAAACCAGAAATTCTGACTGGTATTGACAAACCGTATTACGAGAGATCCTATCCTGTAACAGCAGTTGTTTATGGGATCTATCCGATAAATGATAAACCGAGTATTGAAAAATTAAAACGCATGAAATTAACAGGGAGGATAAATTGTGTAGCAGAACGAATAATAGAACATTTTACAAAGTTTTTTGCGTGGAAAAAATTGACGGATCTAAGACGCAGAAAAATAAATGAATGGGGATTAACAGTGAAGGAGGGCGGAGCAACAATTCAAAATGTGGTAGAACGGATACTAAAATCCCCAATATCCCTAGAGACGGTAACAGGCAAGATATTATATGAACCGAAATATAAATTGAGAGGATCTCCAATCAAAATTATTCACCATAATGCATACGCTTGGACATCCGCAGTAACAATATTTCCACGAGATAGAACCATAAAATATTACACAGGAAATTTCTTTGATTTTTTTTACGAGTTAAGTAAAAATGATCCTGTGTCAGTGTGGTTACTTCACAGTTTTGAAGACGAAGAGGGTAAATTTGATCAATTTGTAAGACCCAATGGCGAATTATACCGTACTGAAGCCCTCCACAACGAGATTAAAAAGCTAGCTAGTGGTTTTTCAACGGATTACGATGAACAATTGTTAACAAACTGTTTTACAATTCCGTCAGTTGCAGCTCATTTCACGAGAAAGAGAAATCTATGGAAACCAACACGCGCAGAATTTCTCTCAAATGTCGAATCAAGCTGCGTTGTTTACGGCCATGGTGGATTATGGAATACAAAATACGACCTCGAAAACATCATTTCGATTGATATGATTGCGTGTTATCCAGGGGGGTGGGTGGGTATGGAGAGTGTTCTGAGTACTTCAAAAGATTTGGACATCCCACAGCATGAGATGACCCGTGTTGCGATTGATGGACCACTGCCCGATTGTGATTTAACCGGATTCGCTCGTGTGGTATCATTTGAATTGGCTTAAGGACTTCATCCGTGTTGTTATTTTGGTTTGGTAGACACATCTCTGAAAAACAATTAATACCAATAGTGTTCTTACGGTATACGATTGATTCTAAAATGCTGATATCGCTGATTGTCAGTGAAGCAATTATATCATATCGAAAACAAACTGAAGCCTTGTTACCACAACCCGATAGTCTACATAGTATAATCAACGAAAAGAAATAATTCCCCGATCCCGACGAAGAATATATAGTGAAATGGTCCAATGAACTCTTTGAAGTTAGAAATAAACATGCAAAAGATTTCGGTAGAAGAATAATTGGTAAGTTCACACCAGGTGGAAAATACGACCACAAACTATATTCTTCGCGGTTGATTATAGATGATGCTGAACACGATTTTATAATCGCAGATGTAACATCTAGTGGTATATACGTCGATCGTAAAGACACTTTCTTATCCGATGGAACCAAATTAGGTACAATTGCTACTTACACAGATGGAGACAATCCTCAATATACTTAATTAAGATCGTATTTGCTGGCTTATGCTTCATTTAGTTTACTTTCGATGATAAATAGATTTCCCGAATCCGCAGTTAGAGTCGCCACTGATTCATGTTATATAGACGCAAAATATAAAGAAGCAGTGGCTGAATTCACTAATTCAGACGAGAGTTGGGGATCATGGAGAATTAAAAAGGAAATACTGCGTGATTAGTCTAAATCAGCAGGTGTTACAATTGAAAACAAATACTTGAAAATTAATCAGAGAACAGAACTATCTAATGCACCGTCGTGTTCCGGTCCAATATGTAGATATACAACCAGTTACTTAACGGCTGTAGTGGGTCAGGGAAGACGACTCGTGCGATCGAATTATTTCGAGGGAAATCAAACATGACTGTGCTAACACCAACACACAGACTTGCAAGAGAGATGAAACAGCGGGATATGAGTGCTTGCACTTATCACAGTTTCTTTTGATGGACAAGCGACGAATGGACTCCTGATCGAATGGGAGAGAAATATATTCCTGAAATCATTATTTGGGATGAGATATGCAGTGTCGTTAGATGTATTACAAAGGTTACTCGAGTGACTATTGCTAGCGAATACAAAAGTGATAATGTGTGGCGATCATGGTCAACCACCACCATTTGTCGGTTCATCCCCACATGATTGGCTAAAGAATTTTGTAGACTATTATGAAGAAATTAAAACCGAGCATAGAGAACTTGATAAACAATTACGCGAGTTCAAGAAACTAATCAGATTACAACCAGATAGAGTCCAATGTGAAAATAGCGCGTGAAATAATTTCGGAAACCCCATCAAATGATTTCTGGGAAGCGTGGAGACCAAACGATTTGATAGTGGCAAGTAGAAAGATAGTCAGAGACACACTTCAGATGAAGTTATTTAAAGAAAATTTGCAACACTTCCAGTGCTGCTGTATTATAGACCCAAGGATACACGAAGACAAAAAATCGAAGTTGATATTCCTGGACAAAGTAAAAAACAGATTGTCGTGTTAAATGATATTGTGTAGGTTGATATCAATGTCGTCGAAGATGATAAATCTCCATGGAAGTTAGGATACGCAGCGACGATACATTCTTCGCAGGGGTTAACTATATTCGATACAATTGTTTGGATCATAGATAATCGCACCGAATGGTCGAATTTAGTTTATCTTGCGGTGTCCAGAGTACGAAGAATAAATCAACTTCAAAGAGTTGGTTTACATTATAATGACACTACAATAAATGATATTGTCAGCAATTTTATAATCAAAAAAAAAACTCTCTGGTTATAAACAACAGGACAAAAAAGATAACTGAAAATTTGATATTGATGCCGAATTTATAATCACACTTAAACAACAACAGAATAATCACTGCTTGAGTTGCAATAGTATAATGCGTTGGTGTTGGTCGGATAAAGACCCTTGCCAATTTACCGTAGACAGAAAAGATATCAGCGTAGGTCATAAGAGAGAAAGTGATGCTGACTTGTCTTGAGTGCAACAGACGCAGAGGTGCTAATTAAGACCACGCGACGGTAATTGAGTATCCTCGGGTATCACTTGTAGTTGTTCCCGAGTAAATCCTCGCTGAGGAGCAGTTGAATCCAATCTATAGACTGGCGGTCTACCCGTAGATATCGTTATACTAGATATGTTATGTGCAGTAACACTCCAATTAGGATCAGTAACTCTTTTTATGCCACCTTCGAGCTCTCATGGTTCATATAAACATATTACAGTGACATTACCGAGTATTGGTTGTTTTGAAAAATCATTTTGCGGTTTTACAGGTATATACCTTTTTTTAATCGTGTTGTTAGGTTTCATGTTGATTGGTCGAGTAATCTCATTATTCAGCGCTGTGATCACGCCTGGTAATCTCTTTACCCATTCACGGGATCGTTTATCCTGAATAAATTCCTTCGCGTATTGATATTCAAATAACCGCCCAGCAGGTGTGCGATGAAATCGTTCAACAATTTCCTGATCGCGATGTAATACAGTATGTCCTCGTCTGATGGTGACATTATGATGCTTCATTGTTGATAACACTGCAACCTGAAATTCCTTGCCTGGATCATCTTGTAATAGATTTTGCCAATGCAGAGGACCCCTACAATAAATCCTTTCAAACGCAGAACCCACTTCAGTTCATGAATTCGTCTTTATCGGTTCTGGTTGCTTGTATCGACTTGCAACATCTACTACGGTTAGCGCATACTTGTAAACACCATCATGCGGTAGAAATAATATATCAGCTTGATAAACCTCATTAGGTTCACTGACATCAAAATGCGAAAAGTTAATTTGTTTAGGTGGTGGTAGATAAATTTGCCATATCGTCTGTTTGTATAACCAATCCGCTGCAGTGGTATTTTTCACCTTTACGGCGCTAGCGAGTTTACCGATTGCTGATTTACCCCTTCAGTATCCTCTTGGAGAATAATAAATAGTTTCCATAATGTTATTAATTACCAGCACCCAACATCAATTTACTTTTCATTTTATCAACCATGAAGCCAATTTTTCTTTGAAGGATTTATCAGTGATATAATTCAACGCATGCATCAATTGTACATCTGCGATATGTCTGTTTTGCAGATTATAAGCAACATCGTGAGCATGACACGCCTTATCAATAGCGTTTATTGGGTTTTCACAGGGTCGGGGTTGGTTTTGATCATCGAGTCTGATATCGAGTCTGGTCCCGGGTCTACAATAACTATATCCTGGAAGGTGTTTTATCCAAGATATTTTGCTCATGGTGTTCCTGGGAATTTTACTAACTTGGCTGCAATATCACCTCCTCATTTTTTTTAAATCCTTGATTTTATCAAGGGAAACAAATCTAAATTTTGGTACCACATTGTACACACTTACGAGCAAGTGCTGATCTGCTATTTTTAGTTGTAATCGTCGTCAAGTTGTTTGTGCTAGTACGCTTCTGATATTTCACACAATATAGATGCATAATTTATTTATAATAAATTGAATGTAATTGATTTTTCGGCGACTAAAATACGAGAACCAGTTAAGCATCATGCAGAAGAAGACGATCAGCGACGTTACGAGGTGTTAAAAGATTTTAACAAGAAAGCACAATCGGAAATCGATGAGGATATTTGTAACAGAATTGTTACCGAGAGGAGGGTGGATTAAATGAACAATACAAACACAATTTGTGAAAGAAAATATAAATTTATGTAATAAATTATAAATGAAAAAAAATACAGATGTAACAACAATAATTCATGCACTCAACCCACAATTAAACTCACAACCATTCACAATACATGAACAAATTAAATAACAATACAAAAGGAATCACAAATGTAAAGGGATCTCTTGGATTATACACAGATCCAAGAATCCTTTACGAAAGTTAAATAAATGCAAGTATGATTCACGAAAAAAATAAACACAAACGACAAACTATCTATCGCACGATGGATTGCGATAACTAGCACGATCATATACTTGTATTCAATCAAGTTGCTAGCTTTTATTGATATATATGTGATCACTTGAAATATTATTGCGATCTGACATAAACATGCAAATACAACAATGTATTAAATTATATCACAATTTCAATACACCTATGTGTCTCCCCTGTATAACCGCACGATTCAGCAACAGTTGAATCGTCTCCCAGTTTCCCCGAGAACCGAGGGTTGACCAATACTATTATCGGACGTTTCCCTACACGGATCCACCACAGTTATACGTTCAGACAGCATACAACATCTACCAGAACCAACGGTTCCTCACTACCCTAGATGTCGACCCGGACGTTTTACAACTCTAAGACAGCTCCGACACTCGGACTTCTAGCTTTCCGGATATTTACATGTTACACAGATGTTGACGAACAGACAGTTCGACACACAGACAGATACTTCAATTCCGTTTGCACAAATTAACGGCACAAGCACATTCAGATATTAATACAGAGATGTTCCAGAACAAACAATAGATGTCCCACAACAAATCAGACGATATCAAAGACGTTTATCAAAAGATGGTATCAGATGTGTTAACAGCTACGGTATCAACGATGTTATTAGCAGCTACGGTATCAGAAACATTGTAACAACTACATTAGCAGCTACGGTATCAGAGACGGTATCGACGATGTTATTAGATGCACTATCAGTGATGTACTTCTACGGTATCAACGACGGAATCAGACGGTGACAGCTATTATCAGATGTTATCAGATCTACGGAATCAACGATGTTATTAGATCTCCGGAATCAACGACGGAATCAACGACGGAATCAGCTATAATAAACAAAACCAGACTAATAATAGTTGTCTCAAAAATAATCTAAGCCGTAGATTACGATATTGTATTTAAAGTCTAAAAGTGACTAGTAATTCCAAATATTCCACGTTTAATTGCAATAAAAGCATCATTATACGAAATGATAATCTGAATAAAATTCACAATAAAACGAAATGTAAATTTAACACTCACCCCTTTGGCTGGAGATTTGCAAGACGAGGTTATCTATCCTTCGATTAGATATTTTAGTTCCCGTAAATAATAATGAGAAATCCTTCGCCTTATATACGCTCAATAGGTGAACATAAATCATATCGAGCTTGCCGTACACCACGTAAAACGAGTATTTCGGATTTCATGTAAATTACAAATTGGCACATGCAAATCGTTACACGCCACTTAATCACCCCAGGTAATGCGTGTACGACGTAATCAAGAAAATGGTGAGTTTCGTTTGCAATTCAAGTACAACAAAAATCAGTTCAAATTTTCGCCTAATTCTGTGACAATACCTCCCCCCTAAGAATAAAAATGTACACATTTTTAAAACTAACACAGAATAGAAGAAAAATAACTACTGATGATATCTTACAACATTTACACTGGTTATACTACAAACTGGATTTTATTACTGGGCAAATTCATACAAATTTCCCATCATGCCCTACTCAAGTAGTCTGCGCCTATATTTTCAACTCCCCTTATTGACATTGTCGCTCTGTCTCTTGATATACAACTTGAGCATATTCGCATGGAATGTTTTTACACTACCGTCCATGTCAATTTTATAGTCCATGTCACCTTTTACTTCTTTAACTTCATATGGACCTTTCCACTGGACTAATAACTTATTCGAACTCGTTGGAAGAAGCAATAGCACCTGATCCCCCACAAGAAATTTCCTATTACGCGCTCTGCGGTTGTAATACTTGGCATATCTGCGCCCCGATTTAATCAATTCGTCACGTGCCATCTGGCATGTACTCTCAAGTTTGTTTCTTAGATCTAACACGTACTGGTAAGTCGTTTTTATTTCCTCGTTCGCGACATCACCAGTCCATAGTTCGCGTAGTATCCGCATCGGGCCTCGAACTGTTCTACCATACAACAGTTCAAAGGGCGAGAACCCTAAACTTTCCTGCGGTACTTCACGGTACGCGAACAGAACAGCGTTTAAATAACGGTCCCAGTCTTGCGGACGTTCCGCGCACATCTTTCTCAGCATGCTTTTCAGGGTACCATTAAACTTCTCTACCAGTCCATTGCACATCGGATGGTATGGGGTAGTGTTTAGCTGTTTGATGGATAACAGCCTACTTATTTCATCCATGAGGTCAGAGGTGAATTGGGCACCACAATCAGTGAGGATTTCCTCTGGCACCCCTACCCTACTGAATATATCAACTAATGCTTCAGCTACCCTTTCCGTTTCAATAGTTGGTAACGCTACGGCTTCGGGGTATCTGGTTGCGTAATCAACCAGAGTAAGTATGTACCGATTCTTTCTTTCGGTTACCGGGTGTATTGGTCCTACAATATCTACTGCCACTCTTTTAAACGGCGTATCTATTAATGGCATTTGTCCTAAGGGCACCCTTGTGACCCTTCCCTTACAAACGGTTTTCTGACATACGTCGCACGACCTACAGAACCGTGTGACATCGCCATTAACACCGGGCCAGTAGAATTCAGCGACTACCCTGCTAGTGGTCTTAGCCTTACCTAGGTGTCCTGCCATGCTTGACTCATGCGCCACCCTAAGTACTTGAGATCTATATCTCTGGGGTACGACCACTTGCCAATACTTCTTACCCTCCCGAGCGCTAAACTCCCTCCGTTCTTGCGTACGAATCTAGAGCTACCCCCACGCTTGCAATGTTTAATCGCGCCGGACGTGATTTTCTCAACAATTGTTCTGATGGATTCATCACGTTCTTGCTCTTGTTTGAAATCATCACGGGAAATTCCTGAGATCGATTCAGGGACTATTAATTTATGAAACGCGGATTTTTCTCGCAGTGTTTGCGCTCGCGTTTCGACTGCCTGGGCCAAAGGTATTTTAAAGTCGGCCATAGTTGGAAGACGGGAACCTTCAACATTACCGATCGTCAGATCGTAAATAGGATTGTCCATACAAAGGGCATCAACAGTTCCCGTTAAGAAAGGTGTTTTTACTGTGATCCTTGCTACGGGAATGCGACCCATCGTCTGATCAAGTAACATACATGGGGATTCCCACCCGAGCATTTGGTTATCCTGCACGAGACTACGTTTGATCACTACGCCCGTACAACCAGTATCACGCAATACCACGACTTCTCGACCGTTGACAAACCCTCTCGCGGTTGGTACACGCGCTTCAGGAAATAAACACGTGCCAAGCGAATGAATACAAGGTTCTACCTGTACGATGTTATCAGTTAAACCTTTACTTTGTATAGCCACTGCTACCTTATGTATAAGTGCCTTTCTTTTAGGACAGTCTTTTTGAACATGACCCAATGCATTACACAAGAAACACCGCACACGCTGAAAAACTGGATTCCCAACTGACCTTTTTACCTCAGCTGATTTTACAGGCTCCCTAGGCATAGGTCTTACAGACTGGTTTCCAGACTTAAAATCTTTTAAAACCACGTTCTGGGTTCCCCCATGAGCTTCGGCAAATAAATCGGCTTGCTTAGCCATATCTTTTACGTTTGTGAAGACTTTCTCCTTCAGAAATTGATCTAATTCTCGCCCAACTGTATTAAATAATTGATCTCTGAGCAAGAAATCAGTCAACCCTTCAAACGTTTTCACCGCTTTGCCGCATTCAATCCACCGCTCAAAATAGTTCGCAATTCTGACGGTGAACTGACCAAAGGTTTCTCCCTTATCGGGCTTGCTATACCTGAACTTTTTTCGAAAACCTTGTTCAGTGAGCTCGTACCTTTTGAGAAGTGCTTCCTTTAGGACGTCGTACTTAAACACATCGTCCCTAGGAAGTCGCGAGTATACATCCAGTGCTTTACCTTTTAATAAAGCACTCAGATGCAGCGCCCAGTCATTTTGACTCCACTTCTGGTTTTCGGCATACCGCTCAAACCGATGAAGATAACTATCTATGTTATCTTTTTCATCGTCAAAGGGAGGTAATTTGGGGCCCCTTAATTTGTTAGTGGTAGAATCGTGTTCTCTTCCAGATGTCGCTAATTCTACCTTACGCTCATGATCCCGTTGCTTTGATTTTTCATCTAACTCTATTCGCTTTTGCTCCGCTTCCATTTCCCATCCTATCCTATCCTTTTCGGCCTGCTTCTCTAATTCTATCTTCCCTTTCTCTAATTCTATCTTTTCCCTTTCGGCCTGCTTCTCTAATTCTATCTTTTCCCTTTGGGCCTGCTTCTCTAATTCTATCTTTTCCTTCTCAAATTCTATCTTTTCCCTCTCAAAAGCCCATTTCCTATCATCGGATTCCCTTTCTAATTCCCGTTTCCTTTCTTCGGATTCCCTTTCTAATTCCCGTTTCCTTTCTTCGGATTCACTTTCTAATTCCCTTGACCTTGCCCTTTCTTCCCTTTCCCGGGCTTGTTCTTCTTGAATAAATTTCCTTAAGCTTTCACCTTCATACCCAAATTCTTTGCCTAAGGCAACCAAGTCCTTAAGGGATGACATGACAATTGTAATATGAATATAGATATATAACCAAACCAATACTTTAAACACGTTTATACTGGACACACGGACCTAGGTAAACTAAACAAAAATAAACTCCAACTAGAGTATTATCTTAACAGAAGGTCACGCTCAAATATAAACATTAAATGTATACCTTCACAAAAATGATTGACAGTTCACTTAATCCGACGATCCCACTTCTGACACCATTGTAACAGAATTGTTACCGAGAGGAGGGTGGATTAAATGAACAATACAAACACAATTTGTGAAAGAAAATATAAATTTATGTAATAAATTATAAATGAAAAAAAATACAGATGTAACAACAATAATTCATGCACTCAACCCACAATTAAACTCACAACCATTCACAATACATGAACAAATTAAATAACAATACAAAAGGAATCACAAATGTAAAGGGATCTCTTGGATTATACACAGATCCAAGAATCCTTTACGAAAGTTAAATAAATGCAAGTATGATTCACGAAAAAAATAAACACAAACGACAAACTATCTATCGCACGATGGATTGCGATAACTAGCACGATCATATACTTGTATTCAATCAAGTTGCTAGCTTTTATTGATATATATGTGATCACTTGAAATATTATTGCGATCTGACATAAACATGCAAATACAACAATGTATTAAATTATATCACAATTTCAATACACCTATGTGTCTCCCCTGTATAACCGCACGATTCAGCAACAGTTGAATCGTCTCCCAGTTTCCCCGAGAACCGAGGGTTGACCAATACTATTATCGGACGTTTCCCTACACGGATCCACCACAGTTATACGTTCAGACAGCATACAACATCTACCAGAACCAACGGTTCCTCACTACCCTAGATGTCGACCCGGACGTTTTACAACTCTAAGACAGCTCCGACACTCGGACTTCTAGCTTTCCGGATATTTACATGTTACACAGATGTTGACGAACAGACAGTTCGACACACAGACAGATACTTCAATTCCGTTTGCACAAATTAACGGCACAAGCACATTCAGATATTAATACAGAGATGTTCCAGAACAAACAATAGATGTCCCACAACAAATCAGACGATATCAAAGACGTTTATCAAAAGATGGTATCAGATGTGTTAACAGCTACGGTATCAACGATGTTATTAGCAGCTACGGTATCAGAAACATTGTAACAACTACATTAGCAGCTACGGTATCAGAGACGGTATCAACGATGTTATTAGATGCACTATCAGTGATGTACTTCTACGGTATCAACGACGGAATCAGACGGTGACAGCTATTATCAGATGTTATCAGATCTACGGAATCAACGATGTTATTAGATCTCCGGAATCAACGACGGAATCAACGACGGAATCAGCTATAATAAACAAAACCAGACTAATAATAGTTGTCTCAAAAATAATCTAAGCCGTAGATTACGATATTGTATTTAAAGTCTAAAAGTGACTAGTAATTCCAAATATTCCACGTTTAATTGCAATAAAAGCATCATTATACGAAATGATAATCTGAATAAAATTCACAATAAAACGAAATGTAAATTTAACACTCACCCCTTTGGCTGGAGATTTGCAAGACGAGGTTATCTATCCTTCGATTAGATATTTTAGTTCCCGTAAATAATAATGAGAAATCCTTCGCCTTATATACGCTCAATAGGTGAACATAAATCACATCGAGCTTGCCGTACACCACGTAAAACGAGTATTTCGGATTTCATGTAAATTACAAATTGGCACATGCAAATCGTTACACGCCACTTAATCACCCCAGGTAATGCGTGTACGACGTAATCAAGAAAATGGTGAGTTTCGTTTGCAATTCAAGTACAACAAAAATCAGTTCAAATTTTCGCCTAATTCTGTGACAATATTATTGAGTTTATAACCGATATCGAGGAAGCACCGAGCATTGATGATATTGATGGAAGTATTAACAATTTAGTCGTATATGATGATGTCATGTTAGACATTCAAAAGAATCCCGCTAGGATATTTTCCACAGGTAGGCATAAAAATATCGATGTGATATATGTCACTCAACGATACACTCAAATACCAAAAGTGATCAGAGATAACTGCAATATTCTTGCCGTATTCAACGGAGTTGACACGAATACGCTACGAAATATTTGGCAAACTTGGTGTGGCGGTGGTATGGATTATAATCTCTTTAGAAATTTCTTTAGTCAAGCTCAGTCAATTCCACATGGATTTGTAACAATAAATTAAATAGTCTTAATAGCTTTACAAACCGAAACCAATTCAGGCAGGCAAAATAAATGAAATGGTTTCAGTTTGCTTGAAATAGTTTCGGTTTGCTTGAAATAGTTTCGGTCTCTCCACCCTCCCCGCTGCTGACCTACTCGTTTGACTATTAGCTGTACAATGCAAAGGTTGCTGTGTGAGTCCATGTCAGCAGTGTCCATATAATGCAACTACAAGTACAACGGTACACAGTCATGCGCAAGCACTCCAAGCATACTGATACTTAGTGAAAATCCACTAGAGAAAAATATCCAGTCCATGTCTATTGAATTATACATACCTAGAATTTTCATGTAATCGTGTTTTCGACACCTCATCTGTTTAAGTGCAACATTGTTTTAAACGCATTTTACCTGGTGTTTCTTTGGTTCCCAATGAAAACACAGCTGTTTGAGTCGAATGAGCTGTATCATACTTTCAAAGATACAGCCTGGAATTGGAACCAGAATGACCTCCAAAGTGTCGAAGGACAATTTAATTTCACTGTTTAGAACTTCGATAGTACATGTAGAGGGCCCCACAGACTCGTGTAACTGACACTAAATCCCAATGGCAGCAGTATAAGATTTATTTAGAGTAAATATTTGCATGGATTGCGTGCACCTTTGGTCAGTAACATCCATAGTTCGTATGTTTGTTATGCCTCCTTTGGGTGACAGTCCAGGTGTCTCTTTTCACAATTTCTCTTCATGAAATTACTTCTTTAACAAACCCAATCACAGAAACAACACAAGATAGACTTATAATGCTATTTAGAAATGAGCTTAGGAGACTCATCTCTAGTTTTAAAACTCTGAATGCACAGCAAGTATTTCTGAATTGACCTAGTTTGTCCACTGTTGGCTTAATCCTTGCCATTTCCGTGTCTAACCCTCAAATAATCACCGTTATATATTTATCCTTTCAATTACGATGGGTAGGTCATTGAGGCTGATAATCATTTAATCATTTGGATGCTGTATTGGTGTCTGACTGGATGCATTAATTTAATCCTTGATGTCTTTGATCATCACTCAAGTGGTTGGCATGGGTCATCACAGGTCGGCACAGGTCATACATTATGCTGATATGTGGCAGCATTTAGAAGATTATATACAGTGGTCAAATCGTTTCTCTAGGCTGAACATATGCTCGTCAGTTGAATCTTTATCCCAACTTGCGGCAGTATGTCAATTTTCAGAGTCATCTCACGCCCAGTAAGCACGTGAAAATCTCGAGCTTGCATTTGGAGTGACTCCGTAAAGACATGCACACCACTTGCAAAAGTTTGTTTCTAGTCATTTTGATTGCCTCAAATATATACACTTAGCAAATGTTTCAAGCTATGCATGTATGCGTTCAACCGCCCCATCTGACAGTGGAAAGCTGTTGAATGAGTTTTATGAATGTCAAGAAGAGAATATATATCTGGCGATAAAAATTGATATTAACTTAATTTGATGAATCTGTATAGTCCGCCCGTGAGACGCCGAATCTGCTAACTAAACACTCAACAAATGTTCAGAAAACTGTTTTCGGAAATGACAAAGATTCGACACAGTTAGTGAAATAAGATGTATGCATGACTCAGAGCATTTCTTGAACTTGCCCAAAGTAAATCATTTATTACTTTCACCATGGGCTCCCCTTCATTAACACTTAAAGCGGTACTCGTCTTCTCCGACCGTCTTATCTTCATCTAGAACACATTACACAAGTTGCGAACCATTGGGGGCCGCTCCTTTTAACAAAAGGGATAAAGAAGTACGTCTGACCTTACTCAATGTTTCTTTCTGACTACATGTCCACCACTGGCCGAGCCGTTACATTAGCGCCATATTGTGGTTCTGAAGCATTTTTAGCTATTACCTGTTCTGTCACAACAATAAATTCCATTCTACCCAATCCACTGCCACTGCAATGTATTACGGAATCGTGTCCACCGAGCTCAAGTTGCGTTTCTGGACCTTACATATCAGGATTTGAGATCTAGGGATCGTATCTAGACGGTCATCTTTTAAACTTATTATTACAGAAATACACAGGGTTGACATATGAGTCAATACCAGAGGTGCACCATGTATGCAATAAGAATAACAATTCACGTAGTCATGTGTTACAATTGTAAATACGTAGAGAAATAATTAGAAAAATATTGGTTCTCATATTGAACATGTTCTTTCTCTCTTTATCTTTAACTCTCCCTCCTTTTGCATTATTCATATCTAATATATTTTTCTTCATTACCATGTTAGAGTTCCTCGTCAGGACAAAGGTTAGCTATATTCGTAATTGCACGAAATGCAGCTTAATTCATAAATTTATAGTAGAAAGTTTTGTTAGTAAATTACCACAATGATAACATAAATCAAGAACATTAACCAAACACACTCTTAATCTAAGAACCTCGATTCCTACAAAACGGTCTTTAATGGTAATCAATCCATACGAATATTTTCATTACAATGACATCCATAAAATATATGTCGCTGGAGATGGCCTTGTTTCTTCATAATTCATTGTTAGAAAGAGTAAAACAAGTGTGGTAAGCTGGAGATTCTTTTAAAAACCAAAACCTAAAATTGTTTTAGTTATGTCCCATGTTCATCTATGTTGAATTAAAATAGACATATCTGTCTAGTGTCTATTTATCGAATGTACACAAATTTGCGAGTATATGGTTTCGTAATATATCGAATTCAGGTATGTAATTAATGGTTACTCCACGGGTTGTCTATCGTGTTTCTCATTAGACTACGTAGTGCTTAAACACTATTGTAATACTCGTGAAATGTAAGCGCCTACAAATATGTGTAATAAAATATTGCCGTATTTACTCTATCCAGCTTCCAGATGTTTGGATTCCCCATGTTACCACAATGCAACCTGTTCAGACACAGGGAATGTCTATTACTGTCACTGTGCTGAAGGTATGTATATTCGGATTAATTTAAACGATATTTGGGATAGTTTTCATTAGGCAAACATTGGTTTCAATATAAGATACATCTATGCCAATATTTAATTATATCCTGTTCATGCATCGTATCAATGAGAAAGTACAACATAATAATACTACGATTTACTAAGTTTTATGATCTCTATAACGATGATTTAGTTTTCATATTAATTGGTAACTTTTCCAGCGGATATTTGTATTAATATAAGCCCATCAACCAACACAATTTTCCAAACATTGTGGAAGTAATGTTTTTGATTGTGAATGAGAAGTAGATGGTGATGAATATACCTTGAATGACGTTTTGAGCGTTAGAACGAGACAGCTAATTATAACTAATATTACTTGCTCTAACACTCGATTATTAGCCATGAAAATACTTCAACAATAAAATCAATGAATATATATTTTTGCATATTTCAGGTGAGTTTACAACTTAACGGAAATATCATTAAATTTGCCAGATTTAAAATAAAACTTATTTAGCATAAAGAGTGCTTAGAAGCCCAACACTCGCCATTAATATCATTGCCGTTTCAGGTTATACAGGGCATAATTGTGAATATGAAATGGATGCATGTGATATAAAACCGTGCCTAAACGGGGGAACCTGCATATCGTTGCAAAAAGATTATCGATGTGTGTGTCCAAAAGATTTCTCTGGCAAACGCTGCGAGGAACGTGAGTAATATAGTACCTTAAGCAGATTTTCCAACTTGACGAACCTGAACAATCAATGAGCTCTGAATCATGTTTCATATCGGAATAACTTTTCCTATGTGGCATTATATATATATATATATATATATATATATATATATATATATATATATATATATATATATATATATAATATAATATAATATAATGTTGTATACTATACTGGATAAAAAGCATTTAGCAACAAAGATTAGTGTATATTATACGCAACTTCAATGTTTATCCATATACTGAAGACTTCGTGCTGATGCTTAGTTTTAATGAAGCAGCAGTACAAATATTTTCATACTCCAATCAGATAATCGTAATACAAAATAAGAGCATTATTGGGTAGTAAAGGTTATTGAAGGTGAAAATTACACTTCATAAAACGTTCTTAATAGTAACGATTTTGTATGACAATTTGTTTCAAAAGGTTTATGACACTTCAAATACGCTCCTGATTTTAATAACAAATGCAGCAAAATTCATAAGTATGCACAACATTTGAAACTTGGAATTAATTTAAATATTAACCGTTATTGTAGTTTATTAACAATGCAAACATCACACGCTTGTTTCACCAAGATTAATAACGTTCCACAGTATCGCGTTTAGCTCGTTATTATATTCCTTTATGAATCTTTACAAACGTCTGATATCTAAATAAATTATTTGTGAATAGGCAATAATTCCTTTTAATAGACATTTGAATTTTTGTCTCTTGCTGATGAATGTGGATAATACATTACATATTCTTCACTTCAGACTTCCATTTAGCTTCAATGAGCATTTTTACAAGAATTTCGTGAATGTTTATAGTATCAAGTCCATCTTCTAAACCCTTCACTACCCCATTTCCTACCTCAACAGCTGTTGTCGTTTCTAAGGAAAACACCCATACAACAGTATATGTTACTGTATCATCATCTCTGTTTTCATTACATACGTCCACTTACATTTCAGCATCCAAAGAAGGAAATAATACAACCTTAGCCATATCAAAGACTACAATGACAACATATTCAATGTACTTCACGCCGAGCCCTTCACGGAAACTTTCCACAACTTCAGCTATAACTATTCTTACAAGACTGACTCCTGTTTTATTTAAATCGACATCCCAGATACCGACGTCATCATATACAGAGAGTGCTTCAAATACTGCATTTAAAACAGTAACAAAGGTATCCAAATCCAAATCATACCCAAATTTATCTTCCGCACTATCCACATTCCACTCTAGAGCGTCGCTGTCAAGAACTGAAATTTAAAATGATAGCGCAACTACGTCTTCATTCACACCTGCATTAACCACGAGAGTTCCCAAACAACTAATCAAAGATACATATTCGTCAAAACTCAAATATAGCATTGTATCGAACATATTTAAACATTCCTCTTCGGCCAGATTAGAAATTCATAGACTAACAAACGTTCAACGAGAATTTATACAAGTTCATTTTCCTTAAACTTCTCTAGAAATTTTATATTATGCATAACTAATGCATTGAATTACTCCTATAGGAATTTCGTCACTCAAAGCCGTCATTCCTACAACTACAACTAGTGTAGGCGTGTCTTCATCTTCAGCAAATATATTGAATGAAATACAGTAAGGATAATAAAAGGGAATTCTGGTTTCTGTACTAGTTAAAAGGCACTCTTACACGCACATGTCCAACATAGATTAAAATGTTGAATCATTATGTAGATGCTTATATCACATATGCTGTATCCATTTTCAGTTCTAGCCCTCCGTAGGTCATTTCTCACTAGATTTACTTTAAATCCCAGGATCAAATTTACCATTATGCTAGACTTTTGTATGCAAAGTCCATTCGGATGAGGCGCCGTTCTTACAATTTTCTAATTGAAGATTTGTTTATTTGTACTCAGTAAGAGTATTTTATCTTAGTGAAACTCTAGTAAGTCCAGTGTTGAGTGTCATTTAGTTCAAATTAGCCTAATTTTGACCAAAAAAACTTAAACCAGTCTTAGCAAACTTGATGCCTGAATCGTAATCTCAGAATCTTTTAAATGAATATTATGTTATCTATTACTGGTAGATTAAGGAAAATGTAATGTACCAAATAAAAAATAAAAGCAATCAATAACAAACATTTAATAAAAATCCCAGTAATCGGCGAAACAAACATTTCCACATTCATGTCATGTTTATTTCCAATGACTGATCATCCTTACTTGTGATTTGTTTTCTCTTCGAAGGTACGCAGTCGATAATTTATTCACCGATCTAATCTCACTACCACTCTCTTGTTTCTTTTTCTGTTTACAGTACGAATATAGAGGAGATCGAAAGAATGAAATACTCAAGATTGTGGGTGGCGTCCTAGGCGGTCTAGGCGGTTTAGGGATACTTGGTGCATGTCTGTGGATGGTCACGCATCGCCCATGTTGGAATCGAAAAAAAGATGAGGAAAGTTCAAGAAAACCTTCTTCGGAACGGTTGAATGCTGGACAGACGTACACGACTGGAATGACACCTCAACGACAGACAGTACAAGAAACCAGAGTTTGGAAGAACAACAGAGTCGACCCCGATCTCGAATATTCTGACGTCATGAGAGTCAGAAAAGAGAGCAGGGTCGAACTGCTTGGGTAATTCCTAACCCAATACATAAATCTCCCTTCACCGATATCCTTTAGCACAAATATCCAAAACCAATGGATTATGTCGCATTTGCAAGCAAAGTTTGTTCTATTTGACTGCTGGCAAGGGAGAAGACGGATAGCTCTAGTTCTGACCAAACTTAATAAATGTTGAAAGTGTCTTCGAATCAAAATGTGTATTAACATTCTGAAATTGAAATTATTATTATTATTATTATTATTATTATTATTATTATTTGAATGATGTCGTGATTACGACGATAGTTCATTGTATTGTTATAAAAATGAGAAGGATTATTTCTTATTTCCGTTTAAATATACTTATTTTTTCTGGTGTATATAGTCAATCAATACATAGGTTTCTTTTGCATATCGGGGATTTTTATAGATAGTGGAATAGACTGAGTTGTTAGAAATTAGTGAACTCCGACTTTAAAAGCTTAAATATAATTCTAAGTAGCACATCGGAATTTTTCAAACACTTTTACTATACCTAAAATGACAGAGTATGTCTGAAGTTTTATCACGTCGCATTTTTCTATGAAGTTTGAAAAACATAATATAAACATCTTTCCTTAAGGCAAAACGTTACGAAAATAATCGAAATTATTTTTATGGTTCCATGTGTAGAGATGTTATTCTCTACATGTACGTTTACCGTAAACATTGTTAAACCACTGTTAAGGGAAAACTGTGTTTCAAGTGCAACATGTTCTAGTTCAAGGTACTTTCATTATATTTGTGGATTTTATCAGCCTTCATGAACTGCATACCCTCTACCTAACTTTATTAGACAAAATGGATATTTGGAAGTTTACCAATAAATAACTATTAATCTTAAGGTTTTCAAGGTGAATAAATAAAGAGAATTATTATCTACTCCATCTCTGTTTTGGTCATAAAAAAGAAACGGTTTTTTGTTCTTTTTTCTTTTGAAATAAGTTGGTAAGTTGTTTTAATTATGCAAATTAATAACAAAAGAATATTTGACACCATAGAACACTCCTTTAATGCCGTCTCCCGCAAATGTAACAAAACGGATTGAAAACAGTATCCTACACTTACACTCGTCGTTCATCAATGCATAGAGCAAAATGGTATTGTTCTTCAAAGAATACGACCAATACATGGATGTTCTACAAAATATCAAACAATGTATAGTTTGTCAAATGATATGTTCAGTGCCTGAAAGTTATCAACATACATGATTAATATGGGAATTAACGAACATAAATGGTAAATGTATGGATTTTTTCAGCAAATATAATGGATACATTTTTCATCAGCGAGGATGAAGGTTCATTAGATTATCACACATAAAATGAAAGTGAAATGTAGTAGTAGAAACTTTTACAGTTTTACATCCCTCTATAGATAAAGATTGTTTCCATATACGATCATGTTAAGGCTCATGTGCAATATTAAGATACATACAATAATAGCAGCATAGGTCCTATAGACCTGGTCAAATCCACGGCCAGAGAATTCTTGATAAACGGCATTCTACTCACTGACGGCGTTACACTTATCATGTATGATCTTATTTGTCATTATATTAATTAGAGTACCGTGATTGGGAACACTAAATAAAATAATCGGAAAAGGAACAGAGCAAGCAACCACTTTAAAGTGCTACAAAGCCAATATTAAAGCCAGATATTAAAGACAAACATTCCTTCTCAATCGTGGAATAAAGTATCTGGTGATTGTTATACGTTTTGGAAACATAGCATTCTGGACAATCTGCACTATTGTTGACTACCTTGACTTCCTGTATCAATACAGTACCAACCCGTACAACACTTTTATCAACAGACACATTAAATGATTGACCGAAATTATTTTGCTGAAAGAACTGGTGCATTCTTCAGTATGATATGTAAATTATCGAAATCCTCATGATGTTTATCTAACAAATTAAACTTAGTTTGTTTGCTCGATCTGGAATTTAGTAATTAAGGAAATATTACAGCAACATCTCTGATAATATCCAGCCATTATGCCAAATCGTAACAGGTGATTTTTACTGATAGGCACACGAAATTCAAAGATAGAATAAATATTAACTTTCTTGCTTTAATTTGACCGTATTGAGCATGTCCAACAAATGTTACAAAGTGCGCCAAAAGTCCCTTTTATCTAACTTAAGTGTTAAATTTGCATCATTGAGTCGATCAAAGAACTTCCGAATAGTTTAAAAGTGTTCTTTCCATGTGACTTTGTAGTCTTTGACGTTATCGATGTAAACATCATAATTAACTATACATGTTGTTATCAAGTTCACCAAACGTTGGAACGTACAAAGACAATCTTTCATCCCGAACGTCTTGAGACTACGTCTTGAGACTACGACTGATTACAAATGAACACATTAAAGAGGAGGATTTACAAATTCGCACTTGACTCATTGAACAAGAATAATATCAGTAGAAGACTTCTCAGAAGAATATAGAATTCTTAACAATATTAGATCTAAGAAACTCTCGAGCGTAAATCATTATGAGGTTTGCTACACCCGACAAATATATTTCTTTCTATACAGTACTATGACCTTGACCTCATAGACGCAAGACCATTTGGGACAGTTCTGTCGATATTAAGTTGCCTAAATTTTAACCTGTAGCAATAATAAATAATGCTCTCATCAAGGTGGCTCTTAACGCAGTTCTTGAAATCTTCAGTCAATATGATTTGTGCGAGGTTATCATAATCGTTGTCAACCTTGATGGCTGTACACACCTATTAAATTCTCGTTAAGTCTACCTGATTCCGACAAGTTTCTTTTCTTCTAGTCCTAACCGTTGACAATGTGTCTCAGGTACTAACTCATAAGCCTTCCAGATACATTCTTAAACCATGTCATTAATATAAATGTGTTATATTGATAGCAAAATGAAGTTAAAGAGTTCTGCCAGTAAATACACTTTGTAATAACAAAGTCTAGTCCACTCTTGGCCATTTCGTAATCACAGCAACCTTCTTAAAATCAGACAAATATTTATCCACTTCCTTTCCCCTAAATGCGCGCACCTCTTAATACGTCTGATAATATCAAGCAATTCATTTTCTTTGAAAGAATCTAACCCTTCAAGGGTAGAATCTGAAACAACGGTGTCTATTTGCCATGGTGAAAGCTTGTTGGTTCAGCTATAGATTTACTAAACATGTGAAGTTGAAACAAAGATGACTAAGAAAATTTAAAACCAAAGTAACAAAAATAAAATATTTATTTAATATTGAAATTCCTGAAATATAATCTTTGAAATATACAGATATCTGACATATTCAAATCTTTTAGGAACCATCCTATTTCTTTCTTACAATGTTATGGTCTTCAACTAAGTAACAAGAACAAGCAAAAATCAATACGTTTTGTATAAGTGAAAATTACTTTATTTCCCAAAATACAAACTGGAAAAGTAAGAGTAATTACAATATGATAAATGAAATCCTAAACAATTTTAAATGTTCTATCAAGTACAAAAGTATCGAGTGATCGGAATAATCCCATGAGGTATTTCGAATAAAGGTCTGTATTGTACTCTAAAGTACAGGAAAATAAGAATTATCTGATCCATAAATGTCTTTAAATGAATTCCCAGTAATTCCGTGATAGTTATATATATATATATATATATATATATATATATATATATATATATATATATATATATATATATATATATATATATATATATATATGTCACTAAGTAAATTCACAGTACTTGCGTGACAGCAATTAAATATCCAAATAATCTCTAACTGAAATCACAGTAATGTTGTAACTGTCATTTAAATATTCAAATATATATAAGTGAATTCACAGGATTTCCGAGGCAGCCATGATGCCAATTGATCTGATGATTCATATACAATCTGAAAGTCACGCCCGATAGCTCAGTTGAACCCACCCCATCCCAGGTTTAATCTCCTTGTTATGCCACTTAATATCAGATAAAATGAATGAGCGATATTAGTTTATTAGTAAAAATGTTCTTTTTAGTCAGAAAAGATTCAAACTTAGAATTAAAGTAGGACATTATCAGCGTTGTGTATTCCGAGACGATGAAACATAAGGTAGCTAGGGTAAATCACCCTTAGCTGATGATGTGGTAATCTGTGGACTTGAGAAGAAATAATTCACACGTTTGTGTAATTGTGTCATAGACACTGAATTATAAAAACCGATTCCACAAAAGAACTGTACCTCTTCATCAAATATTTAGGTCCAAGTTTCATCGGTTCCAAAAGTGTTTTAGCAGAAGTGTTTTTTGTTTAAATGATCACAAATATATACAATCAGGTTAAAAGAATGTTCAAGCACAAAATAGCAACCTCCAGCTCATTATCATTATATATATATATATATATATATATATATATATATATATATATATATATATATATATATATATATATATATATATATATATATGAATTTATTTATTTATTGTCATGGTAGCTTATAACTTTTCAGTACTAATTTTAAGAACAACCAATAAAGCGTTGTCTCCAAAACTGTATAATCCTGTCAGATTTACAGGCTTCCGCATATCAAGAAACTCAGTGTATTTGTTGCTTTATTTCTTATATATTGGTCACTATAAAGCTGATGTACTTTAGGCGTGACATTGGTTTTTGTCTATATCTTAAATGTATTACTTGTTTTTTGTCTATATCTTAAATGTATTACCAGTAAACGGTAATAATATATGGCTATATGTATATTAAAAGTGCCACTGAAGAAACTATATTCATAAAAAAATATTAAATTAAAATAAATAATTTAAAATAAAAATTAAATTAAAATAGGTTTTTAAAATGATATTAACATGGAAGTTTATAAAAGTTTTTGATTAAAATTTACACGAACCTTGTGCATGCAACATTCGTGCAACACGTTTTATCAGTTTGCATACTAATTAAATAGGTATTCTTTTATAGTTTCTATTTCTGTTCACATTTCATCTTTTTTCATAAGCCAAACTTTTAGTCTTTTATCTTCCAATATATATAAAACCTAGTACCAAAATAATAACTTTGTATTTTATAATAAGAATATCTAGTTTGAATGAATTATTAATGTTAGTTAGGTTTCATAATTCCATTCCAGTTTCCATCTGCACATTATTTCTGGTGCGTCTACATTTTTAATAAAAACGAAGATGGAACCTTCATGTTAATATACGGTTTAGTAAAGTTCCTTGAAATATTGTGAAAACAGAAAATATTTTACAAGAATCAAAGAGACACGATCCTGGGATAATTCAGAAAGAAGAAAAGAAATAGATTCCATGTCTTTTTTTCGATATCTGTTTGAACACTACAGGGACTTCCATATTTGTAAAGTTGTATGTGATGAGCCCTTAGAAAGACAAACGGTCCACATTTCCAAATAGATCAAATAAATGAACATGGAACGTGTATCAACAATTAGCATCCCTTGATACTTTATTTTTGGTCTATATGAAGTGTTACAACTTTATGGTGTTATACTAAGTAAGAGAAACAAGCGAAACCGTAAAGATTAAGAAAATCTAACTTTGTGCACCATCAACAGATTTATTATGTCAAGTAAATTCTTCTTCTGTTTCTTCTTCTTCCTCTTCTCCTTCTTCTTCTTCTTCTTCTTCTTCTTCTTCTTCTTCTTCTTCTTCTTATTATTATTATTATTATTATCGATGTTGTTGTTGTTGTTGAACATAATATTTCTGCTGCTGGTGTCTTTAATTTATTCTCTTGATATTGTTTTATTGTGGTGCTGTACACGCCTTCAAGCACTTCTCCGCATTTTCTGACATGACTGGAGGCGCCTCCAGTTATTGGTCTAAGTGGTGCTAAACAGTAATTGTAATGTTTTGTTATTGAAGAATAACTCCAGCAGCGATCTATACCTTTTCTCATAGATTTTATTCAATAAAATATGTATATATGTCAGCAGTATCACATGCGCATGCGCGCACTGAGAAAATGTATTATGAAAAGGAGAGCGATGTATGCATTCCAATCAGTATGTATGTACAGCAAGTATGACTTAGAACGAACGAGACGAGAATAATGAAGCGTATGACATGAAATTAATATTACGTATAAATATGAGTGACAACATCATACGTGGTAATTTTCTAAAAGAAATTTGTTCACAGAATAAAGATTTAGTTTCTAATGATTCGACGCCAAACTATATAAACAATATGTTCAGTAAAAAGACCAATAATGTCGATATAGTTTCTGGTCTATCGATACTACACTCTGTGCCAAATTATACCTTTCTTCTTTCTAAGCCCGAAATGGGATTGTATAAAAATAGTTTGAGTCCAATCATTTGGAACTGTCTACCTATAGATGTTAAAGAAGAACCATCAGAACATTCCTTTCGTCACGGGCGTTTGAAATGGATACAATCTGAATAATGTATATAACCAGTTATGGTCAGCTTTCCCCTATGTGTGTGTGTGTGTGTGTGTGTGTGTGAATGAAAAGCTATCAATCATGCATGTGGTGATCATAATGTTTTCTGTGCTATATCAACACTTGTTTGTTCCTGTGTATATCAATCGGTAAACCTTTTCTGTATAATGTTTGTTTCTCAACTGTACTTTATATATTTGCCTCTATATATGTATATAAAAAAGTGCTACAAGTGAGGTTAGTTTCGTTACCATCATCATATAAGATTATTATTATGATTGTTATTATTATTGTTATTATTATTGTTATTATTATTATTATTATTATTATTATTATTGCAAAATGCAAAGAGAAATTAACATTGAACCAAAGGTGGAAAACGCGTGGAATTAATATGTAAAACTCAAGTGTGGATATGATTTACGCGATCGGTGAAGTATGCATTAATAATAATAATAATAATAATAATAATAATAATAATAATAAACTATCTTTAACGAGGATAACACATTTGGTCATGGCTGACCCATCTGCAGTGCGGTCCTCAGTTTTCGTAATCAGCATTGTTGCAATTTTTTTAACAAATATTTAAAACAAAATAAGAAAGAAAAAAAACCCACAAAATAAAAATGTAAGATCAAGCACATTATCAGGTATCTTCGCACACTTATTCTGACTATGTGTGACTATACTGGTAAACATACAACTATGAACAATATTCAATACACAGGTATATACATTTCAGCATCAGTCTTACTTTATATATATATAAAGTCTGTTGCTTCTCATACTTTTCTATTACATATTTAATACGACAGAGTCGTAATAATGCATGTATGTATGTATGTATGTATGTGTGTATGTATGTATGTATGTATGTATGTATGTGTGTGTGTGTGTGTGTGTGTGTGTGTTTACGTCATGAGAGTAAATACGTAGAATAGTGAAGACAAAGTGTCAAAAACGGAGTGCTCATGGCTAGAAACGCGAGGTCTTGGAAGTGGGGAATCTGTAGGTAACTCTGAGTTACTTTAGTGAACATAATGGCATCGATTTTCGATGATTGAGAAGACTAGTATATAAATGCTTTACATAATGAATAAAGCTCCTGAAGACAGTTACACAAAGGTACATATGAACTATTTGTGCAAATGTGGTCTAAACCTAATGATTAATGTAAATATGCGGAAAAGTTGTAGCGTTGTGTGATACACTGCACAGGGTAATAAAGGCCTCGGAGATTTTGGGTTTATTTTACTAAGATTCTTCCTATAAAACATGTTAGTGGGGTCTTGATGCTGAAGTTATGCACAATTAGATTTGGACACAAATGATTTAAACTAAATAAGAAAGATTGTTGGTCAACTGCTTACAGTAAATCGCGTACATAAGAAAGTCGTGAATATTATCCGTCTCTTAGTAATAAAAGTTTAATTCCTAGCCCTGTTCATGATATTTTTCATATTAAATTATGGCAAATTGTTCATTGTAAACAAGTTGGTATTGAAAGAAATCAACACACTCTACATGTATGTATGTATGTATGTATGTATGTATGTATGTATGTATGTATGTATGTATGTATATATGTATGTATGTATGTATGTATGCAACACATACAAATAATGACAATAATGCTGAAAAAAGACAGACGATCCTTACAAAACTATCTTGACATTATCGTGCAATATCATTACTGAATGGATACTGCCCTGCTGAATTACTACTGATCGGAAGAAAATTGCTAGCTACTTTGACACCGGCACCAGAAAACTTGCAACCGCTTCGGTGGCCTAGTGGTTCGAGCGTCCGCCCCGGAAGCGGGAGGTCGTCGGTTCGATCCCCGGCCGAGTCATACCAAAGACTTACAAAAATGGTACTAACAGCTGCCTCGCTTGACGCTCAGCATAAAGAGGTTAGTGTTAGGACTGGTCGGCCTGGTGTCAGGATAATGTGACTGGGTGAGACATCATGCTACATGTCTGCGGCATGATGTCTCAGTGCTAGACATCACTATAAACTGCCTCACTGCAGACATCGTAGCGATATGACTGAAAAGTCATAAACAAACCGAAGAAATTGGAAAACTATAGACATTTAATGCTGATGCCCACCACAGAATCAGAGCTCGTCCGAGTGATTTTTAAAAACCCCTGATACTTGACTCTTCATGAAAGCAAATCAGCATCTATCAAGAAAACTTGATATTTCACACGTTTTTGAAGACTGTGAAACCCACATGAGAGACAGAAATAGGTCACATTTCATTTTAAATGTTAACATACGCAGGATTGAGATGTAGCGTTAGCCTAATTCTAATTAGTTTTAAATATCACTCAACTGTTCTTGACAAAGAAATTAATCAGACATTCAACACTGGACTAGAACTGATTTACATCAACAGCTGGTTGATGTTATGCCATCACAGGGTTTAAGATCAATGAGAAAAATAGTTTTAGGGTCTCTGCAGCTTTACTGGTGTCTTGTAATTAATAAATAATTAGTATATCTTTAATAGAAATACACCGTATAGATTCAACGTATTAGTAAATGTTATCCAGTAAGACACTGTTATCCTTTTTACCATCCAGGCTAGTATGCAGAATAAAAGCCGTCTTTTACCGACTGAGTCTGGTTCACCCTTCATTGATAAATGGTTCTCACCTGGAATATTCTGTTTCATATATAACTTCGAACTAGTAATTGATAGCAGCATTAACCAAATTATAATTCCCCACCACATACTTTACCTCTTTCATAGTGTACCTTACCTTCCCAGTTAATAATCGCCCTCATATTCTATATCCCATCGTTCATTCAATGAATCTACATTGCAATTATCTGGTAAATCTCTAGACTCCATTACAAATAAACTTCATATCGACCTCAACAATATATCAATTTGGTGTCATCAAAACAAAATGCATATTATCATCTCTTAAACGAAATGAATGACAATCGGAACAAGGCAGCGTCTATCTACTAACATGGATTTAATTCTAACTCAAAATGGCTTAGACGTATCTATTGTCAAAAATCAGAAACTTCTTGGCATCTACATTGATCAACACCTCAGCTGGAATGAACATATCGATAACCTAATGTGCAATGGTAGTCAAAAGAATAACGGTTAAAATTGGTTTCTAAATTTCTGCCTCCACAATCACTTGAAATTTTTTTCGAGTTATATACTACAACTGATAAGACTGTACCATATGGGGAAACGCATCAAATTATAATCTATCCAGAATTGATGGACTCCAGAAAAGGGCAGCCCAAAAAATACTGAAACTTTCTGTTATGACTCCCTCACATGTTTTGTTTTCACGTATGATATGGCAACCTATACAAAAATGTATTCTTTATTTAAAAGGAATCATGACATACAAGTCTTTCAACGGTCTTTCTCTAGACATCATCTCTAACATAATTGAACTAAGATCATCGAATGCTGAGCGTAATCTCTATTGACGACTAACAACGATCTCCATATTCCTCAATCGAAAACCAATCATTACAAAAGCTCATTTTGTGTATATATATATATATATATATATATATATATATATATATATATATATATATATATATATATATATATATAAAGTAAGACTGATGCTGAAATGTATATACCTGTATATCGAATGTTGTTCAAAGTTGTATGTTTCACAGTATAGTCACACATAGTCAGAATAAGTGTGCGAAGATACCTGATAATGTGCATGATCTTACATTTTTATTTTGTGGGGTTTTTTTGTTTCTTATTTTGTTTTAAATATTTGTTTAAAAAATTGCAACATTGCTGATTACACGGCAGATGGGTCAGCCATGACCAAATGTGTTATCCTCGTTAAAGATAGTTTATTTTTACTATTATTATTATTATTATTATTATTATTATTATTAATGCACACTTCACTGATCGCGTAAATCATATCCACGCCTGAGATTTACATATTAATTTCACGCGTTTCTCTTTGTTTTCCACCTTTGGTTCAATGTTAATTCCTCTTTGCATTTTGCAATAATAATAATAATAATAATAATAATAATAATAATAATAATAATAATAATAATAATATTATTATTATTATTATTATTATTGATAATAATAATAATCTTATGTGATGATGGTAACACAATTAGTATCGAAACTAACCTCACTTGTAGCACTTTTTTATATACATATATAGAGGCAAATATATAAAGTACAGTTGAGAAACAAACATTATACAGAAAAGGTTTACTGATTGATATACACAAGAACAATTTAGTGTTGATATAGCACAGAAAACATTGTGATCGCCACATGCATGATTGATAGCTTTTCATTCACACACACACACACACACACACACACACACACACACACATAGGGGAAAGCTGACCATAACTGGTTATATACATTATTCAGATTGTATCCATTTCAAACGCCCGTGACGAAAGGAATGTTTGGATGGTTCTTCTTTAACATCTATAGGTAGACAGTTCCAAATGATTGGACTCAAACTATTTTTATACAATCCCATTTCGGGCTTAGAAAGAAGAAAGTTATAATTTGGCATAGAGTGTAGTATCGATAGACCAGAAACTATATCGACATTATTGGTCTTTTTACTGAACATATTGTTTATATAGTTTGGCGTCGAATCATTAGAAACTAAATCTTTATTCTGTGAACAAATTTCTTTTAGAAAATTACCACGTATGATGTTGTCACTCATATTTATACGTAATATTAATTTCATGTCATACGCTTCATTATTCTCGTCTCGTTCGTTCTAAGTCATACTTGCTGTACATACATATTAATTGGAAAGCATACATCGCTCTCCTTTTCATAATACATTTTCTCAGTGCGCGCATGCGCATGTGATACTGCTGACATATATAGATATTTTATTGAATAAAATCTATGAAAAAAGGTATAGATCGCTACTGGAGTTATTCTTCATTAGCAAAACATTACAATCACTGTTTAGCACCACTTAGACCAATAACTGGAGGCGCCTTCAGTCATGTCAGAAAATGCGGAGAAGTGCTTGAAGGCGTGTACAGCACCACTATAAAACAATATCAAGAGAATAAATTAAAGACACCAGCAGCAGAAATATTATTTTCAACAACAACAACAACAACGATAACAATAATAATAATAATAATAATAATAATAAGAAGAAGAAGAAGAAGAAGAAGAAGAAGAAGAAGAAGCAGAAGAATTTACTTGACATAATAAATCTGTTGATGGTGCACAAAGTTAGATTTTCTTAAACCTTACGGTTTTGCTTGTTTCTCTTACTTAGTTTAACACCATAAAGTTGTAACACTTCATATAGACCAAAAATTAAAGTATCAAGAGATGCTAATTGTTGATATACGTTCCATGTTGATTTATTTGATCTATTTGGAGATGTGGACCGTTTATCTTTCTAAGGGCTCATCACATACAACTTTACAAATATGGAAGTCCCTGTAGTGTTGAAACAGATATCGAAATAAAGACAGCAGCAATGGAATCTATTTCTTTTCTTCTTTCTGAATTATCCCAGGATCGTGTCTCTTTGATTCTTGTAAAATATTCTCTGTTTTCACAATATTTCAAGGAACTTTACTAAACCATATATTAACATAAAGGTTCCATCTTCGTTTTTATTAAAAATGTAGACGCACCAGAAATAATGTGCAGAAGGAAACTGGAATGGAATTATGAAACCTAACTAACATTAATAATTCATTCAAACTAGATATTCTTATTATAAAATACAAAGTTATTATTTTGGTACTATTTTTTTATATATATATTGGAAGATAAAAGACTAAAAGTTTGGCTTATGAATAAAGATGAAATGTGAACAGAAATAGAAACTACAAAAGAATACCTATTTAATTAGTATGCAAATTGATAAAACTTGTTGCACGAATGTTACATGCACAAGGTTCGTGTAAATTTTAATCAAAAACTTTTATAAACTTCCATGTTAATATCATTTTAAAAACTTATTTTAATTTAATTTTTATTTTAAATTATTTTTTTTTAATTTAATATTTTAATTGATATAGTTTCTTCAGTGTTACTTTTAATATACATATAGACATATATTATTACCGTTTACTGGTAATACATTTAAGATATAGATATAGTGACCAATATATAAGAAATAAAGCAACAAATACACCGAGTTTCTTGATATGTGGAAGCCTGTAAAACTGACAGGATTATAGTTTTGGAGACAACGCTTTATTGGTTGTTCTTAAATTTAGTACTGAAAAGTTATAAGCTACCATGACAATAAATAAATAAATAAATTCATATATATATATATATATATATATATATATATATATATATATATATATATATATATATATATATATATATAATGATAATGAGCTGGAGGCTTCTATTTTTTGCTTGAACATTTTTTTTAACCTGATTGTATATATTTGTGATCATTTAAACAAAAAACTCTTCTGCTAAAACACTTTTGGAACCGATGAAACTTGGACCTAAATATTTGATGAATAGGTACAGTTCTTTTGTGGAATTGGTTTTTATATTTCAGTGTCTATGACACAATTACACAAACGTGTGAATTATTTCTTCTCACGTCCACAGATTCCTACATCATCAGCTAAGGGTGATTTACCCTAGCTACCTTATGTTTCATTGTCTCGGAATACACAACGATGCTAATGTCCTACTTTAATTCTAAGTTTGAATCTTTTCTGACTAAAATGAACTTTTTTACTAATAAACTAATATCGCTCATTCATTTTATCTGATATTAAGTGGCATAACAAGGAGATTAAACCTTGGATGGGGGTGGGCTCATCTGAGCTATCGGGCTTGACTTATATTTAGAAGCATACGATTAAGAAACGTTGATTTTAGGTCTAATATGATGTCAGGAGAAGGAATTAGATAATATAAACTTGTATACAATAGTGTTGTAAAGGAAGGTTTGGGGTACGGACGGAGTTTTTGCTCCGTGCGCTAGTGGCATTGGAGCAGCAAAACCATGGATGGGCGCCAGAGGTGTTGTGGCGCCCAAACCCCCTTGGGCTATCATCGTCGTCCCGACGCCATTTACCTTTAGTACGCCACTGCCTGCATGCAAAGTTAGAATGTATTTATGCTTTAAACCAAACATTGCTCTTGTGGCAGAGACAATTTGTTACTTTTGACATGATATATTATTATTATTATTATTATTATTATTATTATTATTATTAATTTTGATATTTTGTTCTTGTTGGCACTGCCAATGACATCAAAGTAGAAAAGTGGTAAAATATGCCTCGCTTCTGTAAAACAAGATGTCGAGAGTTCGAAACTCGCGGCGGCATCCAATTTTTTTTGCAAATACCTTTTAAGCATTTCTTTCAAATTCGCTCATCCGAATTTTACTTTTTTAAATTTGTTATCTTGAAAATGAATGGCTTTTTATATTGATACCCACATTTATCTTTCTATGTGTCAGGCTGCCAAACAAGAGGTCGCGATTTTTTAAAACACCTATTGGTATTTTTAAATTCAATTGTTTTATAATTTGCACATCTCATTATTATTATGTTTTGTTTACTTTTTGAGAATTTTTTATGTGGAAACAAGCAATTGAGCTAAGAATAAATAAATACCACATGGACACTACTTAAATCGATGGATATCAGGTAAAATCTAGTATTGGTCCAGCAATAAGCAGAAAATACAAGCTTCGACCGTTCTATTGCAGAGAGAGAGAGAGAGAGAGAGAGAGAGAGAGAGAGAGAGAGAGAGAGAGAGAGAGAGAGAGAGAGAGAGCGTCTTTACCCTAAGGGATATGTGGTATCACTTACAAATCGCTGATGCTGTTGTCTGTTGTTATAAAAATTCTCATAGAATCCATGGCCTTTTCTTGTTATTTTCATACATCATTTGCTAAATTGTGGGTTTATTCAAACATGATCTGTTGCTTCCTCTTCGCCATAAAATACTCCAAAGGAGGTAACTGTTTTTTGTTCACGTATTATTCTTTAAAATATATGAGTAAGTTCCCTTCCCCCTCCAATTTTCAATACGCTTGGAAAGGAGAGTGAGGTGTTTGAAGTACACTAAGAGTATTGTATAAGGGATTCTAAGAAAAATGATATTCGATATCAAACAGGAAATATAAAAGAAGAAAAAAACACTAATATGTCGCTGCAAACTGGATTCAGTGGCGGAAAAAGAAGTGATAACATATAGACTTTGCACGCATAATAAGTATGCACGTAGGGCCGGTAATTTAATATAACAAACGTAACGGGAACGCACATTTTTTGCTTAGTGTGCAAGATCAATAAACATGGTAATTAATATTGAACAAATAAAATCAAGATTTAATCTCTTTAGTTGATAGATCTCGCTTTGTTGAAGCCTAATTAGAAACTCGCGCAAAACAGGGCAGAACTTGAAGAAAAAAAATACACGCACATTCATTAATGTGTATGAAATCACTTTATGCTGATTGGAAAACATAGCTCTTGTTTATAAAATACGAAAAGAAACACTTACTTTTGCTTTCCTGTCCAACTGTCGTCTGCAAAATCCTCAGCCGAATGCTGTCAATAATTCCGTCGATTATGTTTCGGCGTGCTGACATCATACGTCATAGATAACAGCGCCCTCATGTGATTGTTTGGATTTACGCTAGCTGATTTACATTTTGATCACACCGTTTACTTTCCATGCATTTCATTTAATACCACATCATTTGGAATATGAGCTGATCATTCCATTCTGTTCTTCAGACCATTTCAACTAATGAAAGATCATTTAGAATCTGAATACATCATTTCTTGTTTGGGGTTAAATGATTTAATTCTAGACTACACAATTTCGTTGAATACTACGTCATTTAAAAGCAGATTTCATCAATTCGTTTTGTTCTTTAAATCATTTAATTTAATACAACATCATTTGGAATCTGAATTCATGATTTCATTTTTTGAGTTAAATAATTTCATTTTAGACTACATCATTTTATTTAATAGCACGTCATTTGGAAGCATATATCATCATTCCGTTTTGTTCTTTAAATCATTTTATTTAATATCAGATCATCTCATTTAACGCCAAATCATTTGAAATATGAATTCATTATTTCATTTTTGGGATTCAATCATTTCATGCTATATCATTTGATATCACACAACATCATTTGGAATCTGAATTCATCATTCCGTTTGATGGGTTAAATCATTTCATTTCACTCTACATCATTTCATTTAATACCACGTGTTTTGAAATTTAAATGCGTCATTCGGTTTTGTTTGTTAAATAATTTCATGTGACACCACATCATTTGGAATCTGGATTGATCATTTTATTTGCTAGGTTAAATCATTTGATTTTATACCAGATCATTTGATTAATGAAATTTTGGCCGCGACGCCTTCCCATACATCAGGCTCGCACCAGTTCGTTGTATTCGTTTTTCGGCCATACACATTGCATATGAACTGTTCTGAAAATTGAAGTCGTAGGTAACAATAAATGAAGAAAGCGAAGTCAGTTTACCCATGCTGTTAATATAAGTCCAACAAACAGACAGTCTGAGAATGAGAGGAGAAAATAAACGTTTGATTTGTGTTATGAAATTTCATTACGATTCTTACTGAAAGAGATTATGGTGCAAACACACACGTGTCCCTTTGTCTTGATCTTGGTGTTTTCTCTTCTCACACACCCTGCCTGAATGTGGAACATTGCAATTTGTTTCAATCCGGCTATATACACAGTTCTTTGCTCCTATGATATCATCAGTTCCCAAGACCAATCGTGTAAGACTATTATCATTTCCAATATGCTGTTCAACCCAGACTCTATAGTCCATGTAAAGGCATGTGTGACAGGATGCATTAAAAAGTATCTACGGAAATGAGAACGTTTGGATTATAGGTTTGCATATGATAAGCATCTCATCATACAGAAGTCTTTCAAAATTGTATTACATGTATGTCTCCATGTGTGTATGCGTGTGAAAGTCTAACCATTAACAAATATTATTACATCCCCCCGCACGGATCGCGTTGTCTATTTCATCCAAATTAAAACCCTGTTCCGATTCTGTATAACTTGTCCCACTGAAGATATTTATTCTCAGAATTTGAAACATCTGTCGTAATAGCAGGATGAGTTTGTTTTAAAAGCGATCAAACGATTTGTATCAGTTGATCGTGCGAAATAAATTAAATGAAGCAAACTTTTCACCATTTAAATGAGCAAACTGCATACAATGAGACGTACTACGACATAGTTTACTACATGTCTATGGAAAAAAATTGGAAGAAATTTCAAAGGAATCTTCCAAAACGCAGAAAATACGACATGTTATTAAAAACACAGTTACCTAAAATAAAGCAGATGAATTTTAGCAGTCAAGAAACTAATATTGATCATTAAGTCATTTTGCATAGATATAGATACATTGTATTCATTCAAGTAGACTATTTAAAATGGTTATACAGTCTTTATTTCATCTTGTAATTTGCCAGCAGCTCACATTGATGGAAAGTGTTTGGTTTTCAAAGTCGTTTGCATCTTGATCGGATTATTCTCAAGTAAAGTAATAGAGACCTCTGCTCATAGACATGATGTATGATCAAAAGGTTAACTTTAAATGACCCAGTTCTTCTAGTTGTAAAGGCACTTGTACATCCTATGTAAGCTCTAGGTTCATATTTCTTGTTGACTTTTCTTCTGTTCTGTTCTAAAGACACTCATGTTTGTATTTGTTTTCTTTAATTGTCCATGATGTGCTTAAGTTCTGTTCACAATGTTTTGCACAATATAAAACAATAATAATCTTTAGGTTGTGTTAGCATGTTTGTAAATTTAGTAACATAACCTTTTTCTGTCGTTTTGTATTGTATGGCGGATATGTAACTAATTTTAATTCGGAAGAGAATATGCAGACACTTCATGCAGAAATCTTTTTCTTGTATGTGATGGTACCAGTGTAGAGGAATCTATTTTGCTAATCATTGCCAATGTTGTCATCAAATATGATTAGTCTAATTGACTATCGTTTCGTCTTTCTGTCATTATATCATGTCTTTCACGAATTTCTACTGTTTCTAAGACATAAAAAACTGTTAAAATTAGTTTACATATTATTACCATTGAATATGTTTGTAATAAAGTGTCATACGGTTAATGTGAATGTGATATTTTCTGCTGAATCTGAAGATCTACGTGACATCATTAAACCCTGATACACTGAAATGTTTTACTAGCTTGTTTGTGCAATGTTTATGTACAATGTTCCTGTAACATTGACGTCATGTTATTGAAATATATATGTTACGTGTTTTGTTATTAATGTATATTCCTTATAACGGCCTTTAGACTAGCTTTGGCCCTTGACCTGAATTCAGAGTATTTGAAAAATCCCATGTGCTCATCCTGGTATGTTAATCCATGGGAATGTCACCTCTATGTTGCTCCTGGCCTATTTCATTTGTTCCATTATTACGTTTTGAGATGTAATTATTGAATTGAAAACTAAAATTTTCTACATTTTTCTTGATGTAGTTTGCATACATTATAATGCGAACACAGGATTTTTTCTTTATAATACGAGTTCTCTCAACCCAACAACACAACTCAAGAGAGTACTGCGTCGAACCCCTTCTCACTCTTCGCTCAGAAGGACAATAAACTGACAGTTATTGAAAGTATCCCTAATCTATCAGTTGAATGAATATTGTTTGATTTGTGTCTCAGTTCGTTATTATCAGACGTACATAAAACGCGATAATGCCCTTGGTCATCTAAATACTACACCTTCCTAATGTTTGGAGTTCGCAAATTATTGTTAGATCATGTCCCTAGAATTGAAAATGTTTTACTTATTGTTTTGCTTCGTGCATTATGTATGTATGTATGTATGTATGTATGTATGTATGTATGTATGTATGTATGTATGTATGTATGTATGTATGTATGTATGTATGTATGTATGAATGTATGTATGTATGTATGTATGTATGTATGTATGTATGTATGTATGTATGCATGCACGTACGTATGTATGATTGTATGTATGTATATGTCACGAAATTCTCTATGACTGGTATCAATATGTACATGTGGTCAAAATGTACTCGGGTTTCGCTGCCGCGTACAGCGTCACCGAGGATGGTTTATTATTTATCGGCTCTAGTTATTTCGAAATACTGAGCGCGACTCAACCAATGCTGCATGTGCAAACTGCCATCAGTTTAAAAATATAATTACCTAGCTCCGCATATCGGTCACATCTAGTGTATATTATAGAGCAAATTCTCTGTAAGCATCACGTTACAACGAGTCATATCATGAAGCCTACCACTTTACCGAAGTAGAATCTTCAGCTAAAGAGGTAATTTAGATTTAAGATCGTGTTCTTATCGCTATTCGTTTTATATGACAGAATTGTTTCATATATCAGATGTTTTAGTATTTATTCTAAATTGTACCGAGAAAATACCTAGGTTATACAGCGCAATAATATTAGAAATACTATAGTCTGTTTCGAGATAGATTTTTGTTGTAACCGAACAGACGAATCGAATTTGATTATACGCTGCATGCATTGAACGTTTTAATGTAAATTGGTAACTAATTCATGTGTGCGCATGCGCAACATATATGAATGTAGAAGTACTTAACCATGTCATATGTATTACACGGTGTATTTTAAATTTAGCTGCCGTGTGTATGGTGCCTTGTGCATGCTAATTTTGTGTATGCTGCCTTGTGGATGGTCGGGTGCTGCCTATATATGGTTGGGTGGTGGGAAGTCGCAGAACACTGTGTGGTTTCTTGTGACGTATACGCTGTGTCTGGTGACGTTAGTTCGGAAGAGTGTACTGGTGTTTTCGATGCGATGGACCAAGGCTTCGCGACCATCGGGTCTGTTTTAAATGTGAGGTCTCTCGAGGGATCCTTCAACAGACAGGGGGGAGTGGACCATGCGTGGCGACTCCTTGACCATTGCTAGAGTGAGTGGAACCAGAGATACATCTTGGACGTCAAATGGGTGCAACGATAGTTATATAATACGTGTTACATGTTATTGATATTGACATTTGAGCACAAATTTCACATTTACAAAATCGTTTTTTGAACGATATATTCATAATTTCACATTTACATTGCAAAATCGTTGATTGAACTATAAATTCATAATTTCACCTTTACATTGCTACATCGTTACATGAACGATAAAATAAAAATTACAGGCATTTACATCTCAATCTTTTTATACGAGCGATATATTCGTAAATTCATACATATACTTGTATTTGTTGATTGGGTGATAAGACGTTATTCACGTTAGTTTTAAATTCCTTTCCTAAAAATCATCCTTTAAGTTTTTATTTCGTTGAGTTACTTGTTGTTCATAGTTCCATGCTAGGAACGTTATAATTTTCCTGATCTTTTCTTTATAATGGTGTCAGATTTGTTTATATTTAAACTGCATTATACATAAACATCATATTAACGCAGTTGCTTTCGGTGTTTTCACTAATCCAGTCCCAACCCGGCTTTATCCTGTGACAGTATGTATGTATGTATGTATGTATGTATGTATGTATGTATGTATGTATGTATGTATGTATGTATGTATGCATGTGTATGTGTGTCTTTGTGCGTGCGTGCGTGCGTGCATGTATGTATGTATACATGTTAGTTGTGACTCTTTTGATCATTGTTTGTAAAAGTTATTTATTTGATAATGTGATACTGTTTTAAATACTGGTTTTCTAAATGATCGGATCTGTATTGTAGGATGAGTCACTGAAACAATTTGCCTATCCATTTGTAACTTTCAACGTCCAGTTATTTCAGTACACAATACGTGATCCGAATGCATGCCAGAGATTTTAAAAAGGTCACGTTGACCTATTTTCTGATTAGCATGTGCAACCCACTTGATTGTTTACCAGCTCAAATTATTCGGGAATGAATATGCGTTTCTCAATGGTAATACGACTTAATTATCTGTAAAAGATAACTAGGTTGTAAGTCATTCAGTTATATTGAGAGGATTTCGTGTATTTAATATAATCATTCGTTGCAATAACAGTGCTCAATTTATTTCAGATCAATTGGCATCATGGCTGCCTCGGAAATCCTGTGAATTCACTTAGATATATTTGAATATTTAAATGCCAGTTACAACATTACTGTGATTTCAGTTAGAGATTATTTGGATATTTAATTGCTGTCACGCAAATACTGTGAATTTACTTAGTGACATCTATATATCTATAACTATCACGGAATTACTGGGAATTCGTTTAAAGACATTTATAGGTCATATTATTCTGATTTTCCTGTACTTTAGATACATCAGTACAATACAGACCTTTATTCGAAATACCTCATGGGATTATTCCGATCACTCGATACTTTTGTACTTGATTGAACATTTAAAATTGTTTAGGATTTCATTCATCATATTGTAATTACTCTTACTTTTCCAGTTTGTATTTTGGGAAATAAAGTAATTTTCAATTATACAAAACGTATTGATTTTTGCTTGTTCTTGTTACTTAGTTGAAGACCATAACATTGTAAGAAAGAAATAGGATGGTTCCTAAAAGATTTGAATATGTCAGATATCTGTATATTTCAAAGATTATATTTCAGGAATTTCAATATTAAATAAATATTTTATTTTGGTTACTTTGGTTTGAAATTTTCTTAGTCATCTTTGTTTAAACTTCACATGTTTGGTAAATCTATAGCTGAACCAACAAGCTTTCACCATGGCAAAAAGACACCATTGTTTCAGATTCTACCCTTGAAGGGATGGGTTTTTTTTAAAAGAAAATGAATTGCTTGATATTATCAGACATATTAAGAGGTGCGCGCGTTTAGGGAAAAGGAAGTGGATCAATATTTGTCTGATTTTAAGAAGGTTGTTGTGATTACGAAATGGCCAAGAGTGTACTAGACTTTGTTATTACAAAGTGTATTTACTTTTAGAACTCTTTAACTTCATTTTGCTATCAATATAACACATTTATATTAATGACATGTTTAAGAATGTATCTGGAAGGCTTATACCTGAGATACATTGTCAACGGTTAGGACTTGAAGAAAATAAACTTGTCAGAATCAGGTAGACTTAACGAGAATTTAATAGGTGTGTACAGCCATCAAGGTTGACAACGATTATGATAACCTCGCAGAAATCATATTGACTGAAGATTTCAAGAATTGCGTTAAGAGCCACCTTGATGAGAGCAATTTTGTTACTTTAGAAAATGCAGCTGATGAATATTGCTTGACACAAAGTTTCGTTTCTCATTAAATATTGCTCAAGATGGCAGAATTATTAATAATCAAACTTTTAGTAAGACTGATCAGAAATTCTCATCGCTTTATACGTGGACTTATTGTAAGAAGATGTGGTGCATTATTTATTATTGCTACAGGTTAAAATTTAGGCAACTTTATAACGACAGAACTGTTCCAAATGGTCTTGCGTCTATGAGGTCAAGGTCATAGTCCTGTATAGAAAGAAATATATTTTTCCGGTCTAGCAAACCTCAGAATGATTTACGCTCGAGAGTTTCTTAGATCTATTATTGTCAAGAATTCTATATTTTTCTGAGAAGTCTTCTACTGAAATTATTTTTGTTCAATGAGTCAAGTGCGAATTTGTAAATGCTCTTCCTTAATGTGTTCATTTGTAATCAGGCGTAGTCTCAAGACGTTCGGGATGAAAAATTCCCTTTGTACGTTCCAACGTTTGGTGAACTTGATAACATCATGTATAGTTAATTGTGATGTTTACATCGATAACGTCAAAATCTACAAAGTCACATGGAAAGATCACATTTAAACTATTCGGAAGTTCTTTGATCGACTCAATGATGCAAATTTAACACTTAAGTTAGATTAAAGGGATTTTTGGCACACTTTGTAACATTTGTTGGACATGCTCAATACGGTCAAGTTAAAGCAATAAAGTTAAGATTTATTCTATCTTTGAATTTCGTGTGCCTATCAGTAAAAAGCACATGTTACGATTTGGGATAATGGCTGCAGATTATCAGAGATGTTGCTGTAATATTTCCTTAATTACTATATTCCAAATCGAGCAAATAAACTAAGCTTAATTTGTTAGATAAACATCATGAGGATTTTGATAATTTACATATCATACTGAAGAATGCACCAGTTCTTTCAGCAAAATAATTTCAGTCAATCATTTAATGTGTCTGTTGATAAAAGTGTTGTACGGGTTGGTACCATATTGATACAGGAAGTCAAGGTAGTCAACAATAGTGCAGATTGTCCAGAATGCTATGTTTCCAAAACGTTTAACAATCACCAGATACTTTATTCCTCGATTGAGAAGGAATGTTTGTCTTTAATATCTGGCTTTAATATTGGCTTTGTAACACTTTAAAGTGGTTGCTAGCTCTGTTCCTTTTCCGATTATTTTATTTAGTGTTCCCAATCACGGTACTCTAATTAATATAATGACAAATAAGATCATACATGATAAGTGTAACGCCGTCAGTGAGTAGAATGCCGTTTATCAAGAATTCTCTGGCCGTGGATTTGACCAGGTCTAAAGGACCTCTGCTGCTATTATTGTCTGTATCTTAATATTTCACATGAGCATTAACATGTTCGTTTACGGAAACAATCTTTATCTATAGAGGGATGTAAAACTGCAAAAGTTTCTACCTTCTTATCATCTGTTTTGGATCATAATTTGGTTTATATATTAAATGTTTAAACTTTGAAGAAAAAAAGTCATACTTGTGTCACATAATGCCATGCTTTTGGACTTTCGGAATAGACATAACGTTCCGGTTATATATTCTATAGCTAAATAGACTAGTTCAATTCATAAACAGTGAGAAACGTTTAAATTTGTATAACCCAGTTCGATTATTTTTCTAGTAAACATACTTTTATACAAACGTGTTTGTTATAAAAAATATCGAATGGTCTGTCGTTGTTATGAAAGAAGAATTTAATATATGATGAAAGTTAGTTTGCGTGTACATATACGGAACGTATATCACTGTATCCGCATTTAAACTTATCTCACACGATTCAGACACTGCTTGTTTGCTGCAAAGAGGATTCGTCTAAATCTGAGTGGCTTGCTAGCCCGGACACTGGGGTCAGTGGTGATGTTGATTTAAGGTGATGATGCTGGTTAACTCAGTGTGTGAAGCAAAGGGTTCTTGATCGAAAGGTCTACAGGGTAATGCGGGTCCTTGATCCAAATCTCCACAGCGTAAAGAGGGTTCTATAGGTATCATTCACTGACCGGGAGGATAAGTTTATGAGGGAACATTCATCAGGAAAAGCTGATCAGAAGTATATAAATTAGCAATATATGCCTACATTTCATTTATGTTGTGTGTGACAATCTAACGAACCTTCATCCTTGCTGATGAAAAATGAATCGATCATATTTGCTGAATTGTTCGTATTCTTTGAAGAACAATACCATTTTGCTCTATGCATTGATGAACGACGAGTATAAGTGTAGGATAGTGTTTCCAATCCATTTTGTTACATTTGCGGGAGACGGCATTAAAGGAGTGTTCTGTGGTGTCAAATATTCTTTTGTTATTAATTTGCATAATTGAAACAACTTACCAAAAATTTTATCACACTTATTTCAAAAGAAAAAAAGAACAAAAAACCATTTCTTATTTATGACTAAAACAGAGATGGAGTAGATAATAATTCTCTTTATTTATTCACCTTGAAAAATCAGAAATTAATAGTCATGTATTGGTAAACTTTCAAACATCCATTTTGTCTAATAAAGTTAGGTAAAGGGCGTGCAGTTCATGAAAACTGATACAATTCACAAAGATAATGAAAGTACTTTGAACTAGAAAATGTTGCACTTGAAACACAGTTTTCCCTTAACGGTGGTTTAACAATGTTTACGGTAAACGTACATGTAGAGAATAAAATCTCTAAACATGGAATCATAAACAGAATTTAGATTATTTCGTAACGTTTTGCCTTAAGGAAAGATGTTTTTATTATGTTTTTCAAACTTCATAGAAAAAAGTGCGACGTGATGGAAACTTCAGACATACTCTGTCATTTTAGGTATAGTTAAAGTGCTTGAAAAATTCCGATGTGCTACTTAGACTTATATTTAAGCTTTTAAAGTCGGAGTTCACTAATTTCTAACAATTCAGTCTATTCCACTATCTATAAAAAGCCCCGATATGCAAAACAAAACTCCTGTATTGGTTCACTATATACACCAGAAAAATATAAGTATATTTAAACGGAAATAAGAAATAATCATTCTCATTTTTATAACAAAAAATGCACTATCATCGTATTCACGACATCGTTCACATAAATAATAATAATAATAATAATAATAATAATAATAATAATAATAATAATAAAATAATAATATAACAATAATAATATAATAATAATAATAATAACAATAATAATATAACAATAATAATATAACAATAATAATAATAATATTAATAATAATAATAATAATTATTATTATTATTATTATTATTATTATTATTATTATTATTATTATTATTATAAACAAAGTATTTGCTCAATTTCAGAATGTTAATACACATTTTGATTCGAAGACACTTTCAACATTTATTAAGTTTGGTCAGAACTAGAGCTATCAGTCTTCTCCCTTGCCAGCAGTCAAATAGAACAAACTTTGCTTGCAAATGCGGCATAATTCATTGGTTTTGGATATTTGTGCTAAAGGATATCGGTGAAGGAAAATTTGTGTTTTGGGTTAGGAATTACCCAAGCAGTTCGACCCTGCTCTCTTTTCTGACTCTCGCGACGTCAGAATATTCGAGATCGGGGTCGACTCTGTTGTTCTTCCAAACCCTGGCTTCTTGTACTGTCTGTCGTTCAGGTGTCATTCCAGTCGTGTTCGTCTGTCCAGCATTCATCCATTCCGAAGAAGGTTTTCTTGAACGTTCCTCATTTTTTTTTCGATTCCCACATGGTCGATGCGTGACCATCCACAGACATGCACCAAGTATCCCTAAACCGCCTAGACCACCTAGGACGCCAGCCACAATCTTGAGTATGTCATTCTTTCGATCTCCTCTATATTCGTACTGAAAACAGAAAAAGAAACAAGAGAGTGGTAGTGAGATTAGATCGGTGAATAAATTATCGACTGCGTACCTTCGAGGAGAAAACAAATCACAAGTAAGGATGATCAGTCATTGAAAATAAAGATGACACGAATGTGAAAATGTTTGTTTCGCCGATTACTGGGATTTGTATTAAATGTTTGTTATTGATTGCTTTTATATTTTTTGGTATATTACATTTTTCTTAATCTACCAGTAATAGATAACATAATATTCATTTAAAAGATTCTGAGATTACGAGTTTCACTAAGATAAAATACCCTTACTGAAATTCAAGTTTTTTCTAACGTACAAATAAACAAATTTTCTATTAGAAAATTGTAAGAACGGCGAGTCATCCGAATGGACTTTGCATGCAAACGTCAAGCATAATGGTAAATTTGCTCGTGGGATTTAAAGTAAATCTAGTGAGAAATGACCTACGGAGGGCTAGAACTGAAGATGGATACAGCATATATGGTTTAAGCATCTACATAATGATTCAACATTTCAATCTATGTTGGACATGTGCTTGTAAGAGTACCTTTTAACTAGTACAGAAACCAGAATTCCCTTTTATTATCCTTACTGTATTTCATTCAATATATTTGCTGAAGATGAAGACACGCCTACACTAGATGTAGTTGTAGGAATGGCGGCTTTGAGTGACTAAATTCCTATAAGAGTAATTCAATGCATTAGTCATGTGTAATATAAAATTCCTCGAGAAGTTTAAGGAAAATGAACTTGTATAAGTTCTCGTTGAACGTTTGTTAGTCAATGAATTTTTAATATGGCCGAAGAGGAATGTTTAAATATGTTCGATGCAATGTTACATTTGAGTGTTGACGAATGTGTATCTTTGAGTAGTTGACATTGGTAATGGGTTTGGGAACTCTCGTGGTTAATGCAGGTGTGAATGAAGACGTAGTTGCGCTATCATTTTAAATTTCAGTTCTTGACAGCGACGCTCTAGAGTGGAATGTGGATAGTGCGGAAGATAAATTTGGGTATGATCTGGATTTGGATACCTTTGTTACTGTTGTAAATGCAGTATTTGAAGCACTCTCTGTATATGATGACGTCGGTATCTGGGATGTCGATTTAAATAAAACAGGAGTCAGTCTTGTAAGAATAGTTATAGCTGAAGTTGTGGAAAGTTTCCGTGAAGGGCTCGGCGTGAAGTACATTGAATATGTTGTCATTGTAGTCTTTGATATGGCTAAGGTTGTATTATTTCCTTCTTTGGATGCTGAAATGTAAGTGGACGTATGTAATGAAAACAGAGATGATGATACAGTAACATATACTGTTGTATGGGTGTTTTCTTTAGAGACGGCAACAGCTGTTGAGGTAGGAAATGGGGTAGTGAAGGGTGTAGAAGATGGACTTGATATACTATAAACATTGACGAAATTCTTGTTAAAATACTCGTTGAAGCCAAATGGAAATCAGATCAAGGAATATGTAATGTATTACGCACATTCAAGAGACAAAAATTCAAATGTCTATTAAAAGGAATTATTGCCTATTCACAAACAATTTATTTAGATATCAGATGTTTGTAAAGATTCATAAAGGAATATAATGACTAGCTAAATGCAATACTACGGAACGTTATTAATCTTGGTGAAACAAGCGTGTGATGTTTGCAATGTTAATAAACTACAATAACGGTTAATATTTAAATTAATTCCAAGTTTCGAATGTTGTGCATACTTATGAATTTTGCTGCATTTGTTATTAAAATCCGGAGTGTATTTGAAGTGTCATAATCATTTTGAAACAAATTGTCATGCAAAATCGTTATTATTAAGAATGTTTTATGAAGCGTAATTTTCACCTTCAACAGCCTTTACTACCCAATAATGCTCTTATTTTGTATCACGATTATCTGATTGGAGTATGAAAATATTTGTACTGCTGCTTCATTAAAACTAAGCATCAGCATGAAGTCTTCAGTACATGGATAAACATTGAAGTTGCGTATAATACACACTGATCTTTGTTGCTAAATGCTTTTTATCCAGTATAGTATACAACATTATATTATATTATATTATATATATATATATATTCAGATATCATTGATTGTTCAGGTTCATCAAGTTGGAAAATCTGCTTAAGGTACTATATTACTCACGTTCCTCGCAGCGTTTGCCAGAGAAATCCTTTGGACACACACATCGATAATCTTTTTGCAACGATATGCAGGTTCCCCCGTTTAGGCACGGTTTTATATCACATGCATCTATTTCATGTTCACAGTTATGCCCTGTATAACCTGAAACGGCAATGATATTAATGGCGAGTGTTAGGCTTCTAAGGACTCTTTGTGCTAAATGAGTTTTATTTTAAATCTGGCAAATTTAATGATATTTCCGTTAAGTTGTAAACTCACCTGAAATATGTAAAAATATATATTTACTGTTTGATTTTATTGTTGAAGTATTTTCATGGCTAATAATCGATTGTTAGAGCAAGTAACATTAGTTATAATTAGCTGTCTCGTTCTAACGCTCAAAACGTCATTCAAGGTATATTCATCACGATTTACAATCAAAAACATTACTTCCACAATGTTTGGAAAATTGTGTTAGTTGATGGGCTTATATTAATACAAATATCCGCTGGAAAAGTTACCAATTAATTTGAAAACTAAATCATCGTTATAGAGATCATAAAACAGTAAATCGTAGTATTATTATGTTGTACTTTCTCATTGATACGATGCATCAACAGGATATAATTAAATCTTAGCAAAGATGTATCGTATATTGAAACCAATGTTTGCCTGATGAAAACCATCCCCAATATCGTTTAAATTAATCCGAATATACATACCTTCAGCACAATGACAGTAAGAGACATTCCCTGTGTCTGAACAGGTTGCATTGTGGTAGCATGGGGAATCCAAACATCTTGAAGCTGGATAGAGTGAATACGGCAATATTTTATTACACATATTTGTAGGCGCTTACATTTCACGAATATTACAATAGTGTTTAGTCACTACGCAGTCTAATGAGAAACACTATAGACAACCCGTGGAGTAACCATTAATTACATAGCTGAAATCGATATATTACGAAACCATATACTCGCAAATTTGTGTACATTCGATAAATAGACACTAGACAGATATGTCTACTTTAATTCAACGTAGATGAACATAGGACATAACTATAACAAATTTAGGTTTTGGTTTTTAAAAAAATCTCCAGCGTACCACACTTGTTTTACTCTATCAGACAATGAATTATGAAGAAACAAGGCCATCTCCAGCGACATATATTTTCTGGATGTCAGTGTAATGAAAATATTTGTATAGATTGATTACCATTAAAGACCGTTTTGTAGGAATCGGGGTTCTTAGATTAAGAGTGTGTTTGGCTAATGTTCTTGATTTATGTTATCATTGACGTAATTTACTAACAAAACTTTCTACTATAAATTTATGAATTAAGCTGCTTTCTTACAATTACGAATATAGCTAACCTTTGTTTTGACGAGGAACTCTAACATGGTTATGAAGAGAAGTATATTAGATATGAAAAATGTAAAAAGAGGGAGAGTTAAAGATAAAGAGAGAAAGAACATGTTCTATATGAGTACCAATATTTTTCTAATTATTTCTCTACGTATTTACAATTGTAACACATGACTACGTGAATTGTTATTCTAGTTGAATATATGGTGCACATCTGGCATTGACTCATATGTCAACCCTGTGTATTTCTGCAATAATAAGTTTAAAAGTTGACCGTCTAGATACGATCCCTAAATCTCAAAGCCTGATCTGTAACGTCCAGAAACGCAACTTGAGCGTGGTGGACACGATTCCGTAATACATTGCAGTGGCAGTGGATTGGGTAGAATGGAATTTATTGTTGTGAGAGAGCAGGTAATAGCTACAAATCCTTCAGAACCACAATATGGCGCTAATGTAACGGCTCGGCCAGTGGTGGACATGTAGTCAGAAAGAAACATTGAGTAAGGTTAGACGGACTTCTTTATCCCTTTTGTTCAAAGGAGCGATCCCCAATGGTTCGCAACTTGTGTAATGTGTTCTAGATGAAGATAAGACGGTCGGAGAAGACAAGTGCCGATTTAAATGTTAATGAAGGGGAGCCCATGGTGAAAGTAATAAATGATTTACTTTGGGCAAGTTCAAGGAATGCTCTGAGTCATGTATACATCTTATTTCACTAACTGTGTCGAATCTTTGTCATTTTCGAAAACAGTTTTCTGAACATTTGTTGAGTGTTTAGTTAGCAGATTCGGCGTCTCACGGGCGGACTATACAGATTCATCAAATTAAGTTAATATCAATTTTTAGCGCCTGATATATCTTCTCTTCTTGACATTCATAAAACTCGTTCAACAGCTTTCCACTGTCAGATGGGATGTTGGAACGCATACATGCAAAGCATGAAACATTTGCTAAGTGTATATATTACAGGCAATCAAAATGACTAGAAAAAACTTTTGTATGTGGTGTGCATATCTTTACGGAGTCGCTCCAAATGCAAACTCGAGATTTTCACGTGCTTACTGGGCGTAAGATGACCCTGAAAATTGACATACTGCCACAAGGTGGGGCAGAGTTTCAACTGACGAGCACATGTTCAGCGTAGAGAAGCGATTTGACCACTGTATATAATCTTCTAAATGCTGCCACATATCAGCATAATGTATGACCTGTGCCAACCTGTGATGACCCGTGCCAACCCTTTGAGTGATAATCAAAGACATCAAGAATTAAATTAATGCATCCAGTCAGAGACCGATACGGCATCCAAATGATTGAATGATTATCAGCCTCAATGACCTATCCATCGAAATTGAAAGTATAAATATATAACGGTGATTATTTGAGGGTCAGACACGGGAATGGCAAGGATTAAGCCAACAGTGGACAAACTAGGTCAATTCAGAAATGCTTGCTGTGCATTCAGAGTTTTAAAACTAGGGATAAGTCTCTTAAGCTCATTTCTAAAAAGCATTATAAGTCTATCTTGTGTTGTTTCTGTGATTGGGTTTGTTAAAGAAGTAATTTAATGAAGAGAAATTGTGAAAAGAGACACATGGACTGTCACCCAAAGGAGGAATCAACAAACATACGAACTATGGATGGTACTGACCAAAGGTGCACGCAACCCATGCAAATATTTACTCTAAAATATCTTATACTGCTGCCATTGGTCCTTAGTGTCAGTTACACGAGTCTGTGGGGTGCTCTGCATGTACTGTCGAAGTTCTAAACATTGAAATGAAATTGTCCTTCGACACTCTGGAGGTCATACTGGTTCGAATTCCAGGCTGTATCTTTGATAGTAAGACACAGCTTATTCGACTCAAACAGCTGTGTTTTCAATGGGAACCGAAACAACACCAGGTAAAAAGCGTTTAAAGGAATGTTGTATCAGATGTAAAAGTATTCTTCATTCAGGATTATTCATTTTCTTTCTGATTGGTGTTTATGTAATGCCTTTCATCCGAATTACATTTGGATAAAGCACTGATTAAAGACGTAGTGTGTAATTTTGACTTCTGAAGAGTAACCAATATTCAAAAACAAGGCAGAGACAAACAGAGCAACGAGTGAATATTAGAATAATCAACCTATTATGCTTGGGATGCTTGCGCATGACTGTGTACCGTTGTACTTGTAGTTGTATTATATGGACATTGCTGACATGGACTCACACAACAACCTATTCATTGTACAGCTAATAGTCAAACGAGTAGGTCTTTTATATCCTTTCTTAGAATATAATGTTTAATTCCTTGTTTTTAGCCTTGAACTCCAGCACCTAAAATGCTATATGAGTGTGCTGGAAGTGAGAATGTAACAGCATATGTTCTTACCCAGATTTAAAAAAAATAATTTGAGGCCTAAATATAATTTGTTTTCTTCTGAAAACTCTTTTTGCTATCTTTGCCATAGCTAGAATAGAATGATATAAAATAAAATTGAATGTAAATGCTGAAGTATTAGAAGATAAAATCAACATAAAGAACTTACCGATGGCGCAAGTCGGTGGCTTAAAACCTGGTTTACACTGACATGCTTCGTTTTGATAAAGGTTTATACATTCGCCATTGCCGTGACACGAACCAGTTGGACCTGGACAGTCATAGTCATCTAAAAAATATATCAAATATATTTAATAAAAGTTTCTGCACGCTTAATTAATATATATATATATATATATATATATATATATATATATATATATATATATATATAGACACGTCTAATTGTATTTATCTATTGAATATCATGGTTACATTGCATTCCTTTGCTATAAGAAAGTTAAATCTTTGCTACAACCTTTTTTTATTATGGCTACTAATAGTATAAAATACATCAACTACAGATGATATTATGAATTTATATTGTAATTGTCTTCAGGATATTATCAGAACATGTCCAAATTGCAAGACATGGTAAAACTGGGACCAGGATCCCTTTAACTTCAAATCAGCTAGCTATAAGATCTGTTAAAGTGTATTTTGATAGAAGCAGAGTAAATGGACATATCATTTCCGGTGAGTTTCATTTTAAAAATGAAGCTTCCGACGAAAATGAATAAACAGGTTTCAGTTATAAGGTTAAACTGAGGCTTCTACAGGGTTAGTGTATTTTTATTATGACCTTTGTACGGCATTCAATGTTGGTCGTCACCTTAGTAGCGACGTAGTCAGTAATTAAATCATTCATACTATCAAAAAATAATGAGCGATCCTACACTAACCATGGAATCTCACACAACTACCTAGTTCGACGACAGCGACTACAGGCATTCAATAAACATCTACCAGTCCGTGATTCTGTCAAGCAACAGATACGTGCTTGTCAGGAGGCTGAGGTGGAATTTACAGAAGGTACTGAACAGTTATTAAAACCAATTACAAAGAATTCAGTAGGTCATCTTCTCACGTTAAAGCAAACCGATAAAACAACTAGAAAAATAGCAGAAAGAACTAAACCGACAAAAAAGATTCTAAGATAACTTCCAAGTGAAAAAGACGCAGCTCAACCGCAATTCCAATAAAATACTTGAAGGTATTGACCAAGCTCGTTATGAATAGGCGACAAAAATGAATAGCGTATCAGAAACAGAAACAGAACAAGAAAAACATTAAACCGGAGTAAATGATAAATTTACCGAGGAAAGTATTGTCCTCATAAAACAATTACGTGTGGAAAATGTATCTGCGTTTGTCGTGCATAGTTTTAATAACAAAGGTAAAGTTTTAAAACACCAGAATATGATTCTGATGTTGTAGTTCGTGAAAAACTGGTACAAATCGAGATTTCGCAAATACTACGGAGTTGATCATGCACGAAATATTGATATAAGATTTTTTGCATTTAACAGCATTTGCACGGGTCAAATAACCACAGGAAGTATTACAACAACCAGTCAAAAAATCCGGAAAAGGTCTTGCCAGTGGCAGTGTAAAAGCACATTGTTGTCAAGCCCCTCTGCTGCCCAATAAACTTTGTCCCAATCACGTCCTTGAAGATGTTGAACGACTATAAATTCTAACTGGTGGATCACGAACCGGTAATAATTCCCCAGAACTAATTAAATAAGCAGCTGTTATTTGTGATAGATTATTTACAGGAGATATTATCATCGTTATTGATTACTGTAGTGATTATGGATAGGCAATTAGATCAGTGACAAGAAAAAAAATTGAACATACAATGTGCTCAACGTGGACCTGTAATGGCCAGGGTGAAAAATTCACAATTACCAACATACAAAGCATCTACGGAGATGTACTTGGTAATGATGTTCAGGATCTATTCAGAAAGATATCCCCTAAAGTAATACCGATTGCAAATCAACTAGGAATGAAAGCTATTGACGTTGTTCGTATTAAAGTATTGGTGCTATTGGTGATGCTGCTATTAAATCTTTCTCACCAATCAAGGATGACTAGCACGGTTAATATGCAGATCACATGCGGTCCGACCTCAGCCACTAAAATTACGCAGCACCTAATAAATCAAGCTGAGAAGAAGCTCTGAATATAATTGCAAATTTATTGGTGGGTAGTGGGTTATCTCTTCGTCGCCTAATTTAAAAGTCTTGTGTGCACCATTTTAGGTAGCAGCAAGTATAATTAATGTTGAAACGTGTGATCCAGCATTTTACATGTCTGCACCAGTACTATAGGGCAAGTCTATGCGTGATAATCAATATTATTCTTATGAAGCACGAGAACCAAACTAACGTGGACGAATCGACCTACAAGTCCAGAATGCATCAATATATTTTATATCCGCCGAGGCATTCGTTGAATCTCAGGGTAGGCTTGTAAAAACTGATGGTAATACTTATGGTGATTCGCAGGTTGGATTTGTTAAAAACAGAATTATGGCATTATTCAGCAGTGAACGATATATTATAGATGGTAAAAGAATCAAAGCATGCCACAATGACGTTGCTGTGGCTACGACAATATTTGAACTACCCCGATCCAGCTATGATTATGCAAGGACCGCTGGTCCGTCGATGATGTTTGCAAAAGATACCGTTGATCGCACTGTGTGCCAACCCGATACTTTTCCACGAATCAAAAATGTTACTGCTGCAGATGACGACGCCAATGCTGAGAGTTTATTCTGTAAATGCGAATAATTTCAATCTGTACTCGCCGTTATAACATTTGCAACATCTTCCACAATTTCACGCCATTATCCAGTTAACCGATCTTCTTGATCTGTATTAGTGTTATTGGAGCAAAACGACGTGGAAACATTTGTGGTGGAACCCGAATAGAAAGATGACTTAGGCGTGTTATACTATTGTTGTATTGAATTTATCACCAACATACTACCTACTTAGAGTTTTTCCTACTACATACATAATTAACCAATCGATTGACATTCAACGTTTTAGATACGAGCAAGCGTGTTTTTGGCATACCCGACTAAAACATATCATTAACGCGTCTACAGTACAACAACAAAATACCGTAGACGTATTGCTCTTACTGACATAAGTGTATACTTTGCATCCACTGTAGTCACTGAAACAGTAACGGTCTTCAGGGCAGTATCAGCCACATACATAATAGCACCAGTAATTGGAATTGATGTTGCAGTTATATCCGGCGTTGCTGGTATTCTTAATATTATCTTAAAAAACTATCCTCGTGTGGGCTAATAAATTTTATGAATATACAACTTTTCTATCATCAGCAACACGCGCACATGCCAAAGTATCGTCGTTAGTACCATCATATCTCGACGATGGAGTAATATCAGATAAAGAAGTATCTGAGATGATTAAGGCTTACTATGAAACAACTGGAAATCCAAACCCCGTTGTCTCGACAAGGACTCTATCAAGGTAAAATCCCCCTGATAAGGACAGGGATTAGATCTCTGATTCCAATAATAATTGCTAGAACAAATCTCCACTAATACAAAACCACCAACAACCACGATGATATCAGCGAGCTCAATCAGGCCTGAGTTTGATGTGAGCTTCACAACGGGAATTCCAGCCAAGGAAATAGCTCTAGCAGAATTTCGAGTACATTACAGCTGACCAAATATTCGGTGGGTTGAAAGGAAATTTTTCATTAGATTTTTGTATGAAAAAACCACGACGTAATGCCGATTGGCAAGTTGTGGGCATAGCTACGGGCAGTTATCAAAAAGAACAAATCAACAGTGAATTCCAGAGCATAATCAAATCTATGACCGGAAAGGAATACAAAATCGCTATCACGGTTTATGAACCAACATTGTTAGCAGCCATCAAAATCTATTCGATATATATCAATCATCGATCAGATCAGTGTTGGGATGGCCTGATCTTTCACCTGATTATGAGTAAACACAACAATCTCGACTCGTGGACTTCTCCACGAACAAATAAAGGAAGAGTCGTTAAGTCTCATACTTACCGAAGTTTCTTTCGATGGACACCTAAACGAATGGGTGAGAAATATATTCCAAAGATTATTATCTCCTTTCGTGAAATATGCACGGTATCCGTTGACGAATTAAAAATGTTTCTTGATTGCTTATTGACTCGAAATACTGTTGTTGTCATGTGAGGTGATGATGGTCAATTTGTTGGCTCATCTACACATGATTGGCTGAGATTATTAATTAAGAAATACTTGATGATCATAGAGCTATCGATGAACCGCTATCAGAATTCAGAAACGCTAATCAAACTGCAACCAGACAAGATTCAGTATGAGATAATGCTTGACTTAATACCGGAAACACCTCTAAATGATTTTTGGAATTTATGGAGTCCAACTGATTTGAAGGTTGCAACTCGGAAGATAGTTCGTGATTCACTTTAGCAGAAATTATTTATATTACACAAGGAAAGTTTTTGAGATCTACCAGTACCATTATGTTATCATCTCGGATTAGGAGAAAAACAAAATCTTGTGTTAAATGATATTTTTTATAGTTCCTGTGAGCACTGTTGCGAAAGCATTAATGATGGATACATCTCCATGGACTTTAAAATATGCTATAATGATTCATTCATCACAAGTATTAACTATTTCCGATACTTATATCTTGATTGTCAATGATCGTATTGAATGTTTAAATTAAATTTATCTAGTAGTACCTCGAGTCCGAAGAATGCTCAGCTACGGAGGGTTAAATTCCCCTTGTCGCTAGACAGTCACAATCCATTGTCACTGTACATCCCAATGTTAAATTCCCTTTTCCCTATACAATACCAATCCATTGTCATTATACATCCCAATGTTAAATTCCCATTGAACCAAACCAGATCCACTCATGTTAAAATATCATAGACCCCCGAGGGCCGTTGCACTTTTTAACATGAAGTCCAATTGTCCATGTAGTTGACCACTCTACTATTGACATGGATATGATTAAGTTTAAAATCTTCTTAAACACGCAAGCGACTCCTCATGGATTTATCACGATACATTTACAGGATCCTCGTTCGCAATATTGCATAGGTCTCGATACAGTTTTTGGTTGAGAGACTCGTTACCTTTTTATACCACACACACGGGGAGGTGACGAGGAACAACGAATGCCTCGGGTCGATAATTTGAACGTCAAGATAGAAATACACCAACCATGTAAAAGCATCAGTTTAACAGTATCGAAGCTTGTCTTTTCATTTTCGTAGGATGCTTTATTTATAAAAATAAACCCTCCTTTAAAATGTCTATTCACCCTCCCTGCTGCTTCAATAAAGAATTTTAAATTTGTTAACAAATACTACAATACCCATGTCTAGACTTTGTGACGTAATGGTAGTTGTACAATGAAAAGTTTCATTTTTGGACAACTTAGAATAGATGCTTAGACCACCAATTTAACGTGTCAGAGAGTATCATAGGCAAAAAATCAAAATCAAAATCAAAATATAATGACGTTTCATCATTTTTCTTCCAAATAATAATATTAGGATCTCTAAAAGTTATTCACATTATAGAATTAATTAAAATGAATAATTATATACGTATATCTAATGCAAATGAGTTAAAGACGTTTTCAATGTCCGATAATTGAGGGCATTAACGGTGTTTGTCCAGCAGCACTAAGTGCATTGGACTTCTTGACTGTGGAAGGTGTCGATGATCAACACTTACAGGCAAACGATTAAAATTCATGTGCGAAGCGAGGCGACGAAAAATTCAGAGTATATACAACTTAAAAATAAACTTGTCCAACCAGCGCAGTGCCGTGCTTCGGATATAATGAGAAAAATGAGGTCGGGAATTAAATATAGGACATCAATGTCACAATGGAAACATTTAGAAAATAATTCAAAAACTTAATACACTGAATTTGCGAAAGTGTGGATAATATCAATGTGTCGCTGATGACCAGTGACATAATAATGTTAATACATCAATCGACGTTTTTGCTAATCGTAGGGATTTTTTATGTGATCAGTTTCGTCATCGGATTGATTGCGATTTGTTATTATAACAGCAATGCTAAACGTACAAATGACTACGGATGACCTCTTCAATGGCGCGACGTCAGATAAACTGTTGAAACTGTCACAGCTTGATGGAAAGCCTAGGGATTAGAAAAATCATTGTTCGGGGTTCTGGCTAAATCGCGCGACGTGATTCATTTGTTTGGCTCTGAATGACCGGTGCAACAATCGCTTCAGAAACAAACGTGTTTGTTTTCATTGTGAAACAATTGCACAAATTTGTCATGTCAGTAGTTCGGTTTGCCGAGATGAATATCACTGCGGCAGTGATCATGGGCATACCATTCAATATTGGCGCAGTGATACCACAAGAAAACAGTTCAAGACTAACACTTACAATAAATGGACCCATGGTCGATCCTAACAATAAACAGCTGATACGAAGATTTTTTGAGGGATCCATAAGCACGCTACAGGCTCAGGAAAGATGATGACAATCATTTTGTGTGAGGGAGCAAACACTTGTGAGATTGCGAACGATCAATTTTATAGCCGCGGCTGTGAGCCCATTAGCGACAAAGGCAAGCCTCAACCATTTTTGGTAATTTTGCGATAACCCCCGCACGATCGTCACCAAAGGTGTCGATGTCATCATTATTTAATGGGGGTTGCGTTGTTGGCACAGTCTCTCACAAATATGTGGGAAAATTACATATCGTCGTCGGGGATATCTTTGTACACAGTGGTGATGTCCTGACCACATGTGTGTCCTCGTATACGATATATCATTGCGATGATGTTTTCAGTAATCATTCGCCAAAGACAATATGGAGCTATTTGACAATACTGCTAAATTCTAGCTGTTACGTTTCTATGAATGAATCCTTTAGCAATATTAAAGGACAATATCAATAAATGTATTATGAGAGCAGAATCATATTATCGAAGAGTATGGGTAAGCGCATGCCTCTATTACCCACATGAGGGAGTGTGGGACAAAACTAGCGTTCTATCGATTTTCTATTGTGATTGTGACTTAATGTTTTATATAAATGCATGGCTTATTAATAAACATCAAAATACTCATGCACTCATAGAAGTATCATTTAGTACTGAAATACGTCGATACAATAGTAAAAACTATTTTAAAAATCAGAAAATATTGTTAGATACACACAATAGTGCTTAAATGACTTCCGTTGTTTGAATGTGGCAATTGGAAAAGTGGTTCTATCTGCCTACAAAACGACTAACACAACGAAAACATGATTCGGTGAGTAATAGTTCCTACATGTCGATATATGCTTAGCTTAGTTCTACCAAAACTATTGGCAAAGTATGATGAATGCAAGAATCATCAAACATTGATGTTTAACTAACATTTTGATACTCTTACAGAGATCCATGGATAAGGTCCTAGATTATGATGGGTCGAGAACATGCTTCTCCTAATGACGAAATAAATATCAGGTTGAGCGAACTGGATTTTAGTAATAAGGCGTAATAGAGCCACATCTATACTAAAGATCGAAGTGTCGCAAGTTACAGTCATATTCTCGTTCGAGCTTTCCTTAATAATCAAGGGTCAACATATTAAATCTGGATTCCACCCTGAGTACAAAGGGGTTCTTAACATCCTGATTGATTTAGTATTAACAGTGAGAAATAAATCTTTGTAATTTAGGAGCACAAAACTTGTAAAGTTATCCAAACAACAATTTTGCATATGAGGTGTGGGAAATATATAACAGCCATCAAATAGACTCTCCACCGAGTAAACATTTAAACGGTACAGATAACTGAAAAAGTACAAAGGAAGTCATTAGCGAATGGATCCGAATGCTGGAAGAAAAAAAGGTCAAAATCAATCACTTGGATGCATTCCACACCACGTGCCTCATATGAAGAAGAAGAATTTGGTAACTTGGTAAAAAGAGTGTAGATGGAGATCGCTTGGATGTGTTTTAAGAAATACACCGATACAGCCTACCAAATATGACTAAAATGGACACAAAATGAAATGCTTGGGGGATGACTACCGAAAAACACATAGACACCCATGCAAAAGTATCTCAGACAAATCAATCTGAAATGAGCAACAGAAGTCGCAAGATCGCAGAACTCAAGGATCGAAGAAAACTTGGGAATGCCTCATGTGCCACCTGTGGGGACCATGAGCACTCTGTGTGTGTGTGTGTGTGTGTGTGTGTGTGTGTGTGCGTGCTTGTGTGTGTGCGTGTGTGTGTGTGTGTGTGTGTGTGTGTGTGTGTGTGTGTGTGAGAGAGAGAGAGAGAGAATTCTTGTAACGTAATGCTGCTATCAGATATTGTCGATATAAACGTTGTGTTTCACAGACATGAACAAACAACACAGATAACTTCAATTTCTTGCTAAAGTAGTTATTCATTGAACATATCTATCGTAATGGATCGAAATGTGTTCAAGTACTTAAAGTTATTCTAGAAGGATATGCTGACATTACCTTGCACAATTTCTGTCACACATCGGGCACCTGATGTCAATCTGAAAATGCAAAATTGCTTTTAACTAAAATTATAAAGAACGATAATGATTCTCATTTAAAGGCATATATTCCTTTGTAAGGGGATCATTCAATGCAAAATATATTTATAAGAGAGTCGGAATTTCCTTTGTAACGTGATCATACTATGCAATATATATTTAAAAAAGTCGCAATGTCTATCTCTATGTCTCAAATTTCTATGGTACTACAACAGATGCAATTGAGCATTGCTTATTTATTCTAAAGAATTTTAAAAGTAAAAAACTACTCTTGTTTGCCATATTATTTTAATGATTCATAACCGAATACCAGATCAGCATGTACAGCAACAAATATATCACTCATATGGTAAGTCTTTCTTCTGGATACGTGCGGTATAAATCAAATAAATAATCTGGCTTAATGCAGTGGATTTGTATGCAAGTCAAATTCAGATCGCTTACCCATACTGATCGATGCCCCAAACACATATTTGGTAATCACCAATTTGCGACAACTTGGGTAGCCAGTGTATCTCCATTTTCGTAACATTAGGTCTCCCATACTTAGCATCATCATCCGATATTTTATAATTTGCATATGCTGGCGCACTTACTTGAAAGTCAGTAGTTCTAAAATAGAAGACAAAAGAGTGCACCACTATCAGCTAGAGATATTAGAATAAAGTATATATCTGGACATAATATAATATCTACCGACATGAACTTGTAGACCTCATCATCTCTGACTATCATCACAAAATTTGCGCATGAGTGGAATGTCAAACACTGATCAGTCTTTGCAGAAAAGATGTCAGGGATGTTTAGGACCAGACTGAATTATTAATGTTGAACACATTTACATCTTATTTCTTTTCATCTAATTATTTGCATTTCAGTATCTTTACATTTATTGTTAACATTACTTTAAGAAGTGTTTCGAGTAGATCCTAGCGAGTGTCACAAACGTCGTCTTTTCCTTGGACTAATGCGAATAATTCCATTACAAGACACCCTTGCCTGTCTCTTCAGGAGTCATTGTAATTTAAATCTCTTTCTCTCTCTCTCTCTCTCTCTCTCTCTCTCTCTCTCTCTCTCTCTCTCTCTCTCTCTCTCTTTCTCACGAATGACGTCTGGTCATTTTTAAATCAAAGATTAATTTCTATGCTTGAAAGGTAAGATAGTTCCTATTTATTTGTTCTAGCTCGAAAAGTACTCATTGTTGTTGTTGCAGTTACAATACACATGCACGCGCTGCATGACATGATGGGGCATTTTCTATTTGAACGTGTATATAAAGACATTTTTTCACATATGGAAATATAAGGATATCATCTTCAGTCGTTAAAAAGTCTTTCGAATCTTAGATTGCTCTTTATAATGGAAGCAATTTATTGTCAGTAAATAAATTCATTTATTTAATCAAAATGAGCAGCAGAGAGGGTGGACAGACCAAACCTATTTCAAGCAAACCGAAACTATTTCAGGCAAAGTCCTAAAAGATTTCAAGCAGAGAGGGTGGACAGACCGAAACTATTTCAAGCAAACCGAAACTATTTCAGACAAAATCCTAAAAGATTTCAAGCAGAGAGGCTGGACAGACCGAAACTATTTCAAGCAGACCGAAACTATTTCAGACAAAGTCCTAAAAGATTTCAAACCGAAACTATTTCGCACACAAAAAGAGACATCGGAGACAGAGTCTCCAGACACACCAGGCGCTGATTGCGCTGTGGAGACGAGTTGAAAATCCTTGAAATTGCTATCAATTTAGGATTTCAACCGTATATTTGATCAAGTCCGATACGATATATTGATCACGGGTCGTGCAAATGTCTCGTTACAAATCCATGTGGAATTCAATGAGCGTGAGTAAAGAAATTTCTAAAGAGATTATAATCCATGACACCGCCGCACCAAGTTTGCCAAATATGTCGTAGCGTATGTGTGTCTACACCATTGAATACAGCAAGAATATTGCAGTTATCTCTGATCACTTTTGGTATTTGAAGTATCGTTGAGTGACATATATCACATCGGTACTTTTATGCATACCTCTGTAAAATATCCTAGCAGGATTCTTTTGATTGTCTAGCATGACATCATCATATACAACTAAATTGCTAGTATTTCCATCAGTATCATGAATACTAGGTGCTTCTTCGATATTGGTTATAAACTCAATAATATCCTCATCGATTTCCGATTTTGCTTTCTCGTTCAAGTCCTTAACACCTCGTAACATCGCTGATCGTCTACACTAGGGGATATTAAATACAATTTGTCCCATTTCATCCATCTTGTTATTAAATTAAGTAGCAGTTGTGTCTTGCCACTTCCAGATGGTCCAATTATGATCATGCGAATAGAATTTGGTAGCGCTGCATGATGCTTAACTGGTTCTCGTGTTTTAGTCGCCGAAAAATCAATTACATTCATGTTATTATCAATAAATAATGGATCTATATTGTGTGAAATGTAAGAAGCGTACTAGCACAAATGACTTGACGATTACAACTAAAAATAACAGATCAGCACTTGCTGGTAAGTGTGGTACCAAACAATCTAGATTTATTTCCCTTGATAAAATCAAGGATTTAAAAAAAGGGAGGTGATATTGCAGCAAAGTTAGTAAAACTCCCAGGAACACCATGGGCAAAATATCCGGGAGAAAAACACCTTCCAGGATATAGTTATTGTGGACCCGGGATCAGACTTTACATCAGACTCGGTGATCAAAACCAACCCCGACCCGGTGAAAACCCATTAAACGCTATTGATAAGGCGTGTCATGCTCATGATGTCGCTTATAAAAGCAGCAATCTGCAACACAGACATATCGAAGATGTAAAATTGATTCATGCGTTGAATTCTATCACTGATAAATCCTTCAAAGAAAAATTGGCTTCATGGTTGATAAAATCGGCGATGAAAAGTAAATTGATGTTGGGTGCTGGTAATAATAACATCATGGAATCTATTTATTATTCCCCAAGAGGATACTGGAGGGGTAAAGCAGCAATCAGTAAACTCGCTAGAGCCGCAAAGGTGAAAAATACCAAACAGGCGATATGGCAAATTTATCTACCACCGCCTAAACAAATTAACTTCTCGCATTTTGATGTCAGCGTCGTTAATGAGGTTCATCAAGCTGATATATTAAATCTGCCGCATCATGGTGTTTACAAGTACGCGCTAACCGTAGTTGATATTGTGAGTCGATACAAACTAGCAGAAACTCTAAAGACAAAATCATCAACTGATGTGTCTTCTGCGTTTGAAAGGATTTATCATAGGGGTCCTCTGCATTGGCCAAATCTATTACAAGTTCATCCTGGCAAGGAATTTCAGGGTGCAGTGTTATCAACAATGAAGCATCATAATGTCACCATCAGACGATGACATACTGCATTACATCGCGATCAGGAAATTGTTGAACGATTTAATCGGAAACTTGCTGAGCGGTTATTTGGATATCAATACGCGTAGGAATTTATTGAGGATAAACGATCTCGTGAATGGGTCAAGAGATTACCAGGCGTAATTACAGCGCTGAATAATGAGATTACTCGAACAATCAAGATGAAACCTAACAACGCAATTAAAAAAAAGTATATACCTCTGAAACCACAAAATGAATTTTCAAAACAATACTCGGTAATGTCACTGTTAGATATTAACCAGGAGATTTTGAAGGTGGCAAAAAAGAGCTACTGATCCTATTTGGAGTGTCACTACGCATAAAATATCTAGCATAACACGATCTACTGGTAGACCGCCAGTCTATAGATTGGATTCAACTGCTCTTTACTCGTGAACAATTACAAGTGATACCCAAGGATACTCAATTACCGCCGCGTGGTCTTAACTAGCACCTCTACGTCTGTTGCACTCAAGACAAGTCAGCATCACATTATCTCTGGTGTGACCTACGCTGCTATTTTTTGTCTACGGTAAATTAGCAGGGGTCTTTATCCGACCAACACCAACGCATTATACAATTACAACTCGCGCAGTGATTAATCTGTTGTTGTTTCAGTGTGATTATAAATTCAGCATCAATGTCAAATTTTCTGTTATTTTTTTTGTCCTGTTGTTTATAATCAGAGAGTTTTTTCTGATTATGTCATCGCTGACTATACCATTTATTGTAGTGTCATTATAATCTAAAACAACTCTTCCAAGTTAATTTATTCTTCGTACTCTGGACACCGTAAGATAAACTAAATTCGACCACTCGATGCGATTATCTATGATCCAAACAATTATATCGGATATAGTCAACCCCTGCGAAGAAGGTATCATCGCTGCGTATCCTAGCTTCCATGGGGACTTATCAGCACGCAATGCATATTCGACAACACTGATATCAACCAACACAATATCATTAAACACTAAAATCTGCTTCCTTGATTCTGTCAAGCCTGGAATATCAACTTCGATATTTTGTCTTCGTGTATCCTTGGGTCTATAACACAATGGCACCGGAAGTGTTGAAAATATTTCTTTGTGTGTGTTAAATAACTTCATCTGAAGTGTATCTCTGACTATTTTTCTACTTGCCACTATCAAATCGTTTGGTCTCCACTCTTCCCAGAAATCATTTAATGGGGTTTCTGAAATTATTTCACGTGCTATTTCACATTGGATTCTATCTGGTTGTAATCTGATTAATCTCTTGAACACGCGTAATAGTTTATCGAGTGATCTCTGATCAGTACTAATTTCTTCATAATAATCTACAAAATTCTTTAGCCAATTATGCGAGGATAAACCGACAAATGGTGGTGTTTGACCATGATCGCCACACATTATCACTTTTGTATTCGCTAGCAATAACCAGTCGAGAAACATTTGTAATACATCCAACGACACTGTGCATATCTCATCCCAAATGAGGATTTCAGGAATATATATCTCGCCCATTCGATCAGGAGTCCATTCGTCACCTTTCCATCGAAAAAAAAACTATGATAAGTGCAAGCATTAATTCCTCGCTGTTTCATCTCTCTTGCAAGTCTGTGTGATGGTGCTAGCACAATCATGTTTGATTTCCCTCGAAATAATTCGATCGCACGAGTCGTCTTTCTTGACCCACCACAGCCGTTTAAGTAACTGGTTTTATATCTACATATTGGATCGGAACACGACGGTGCATTAGATTGTTCTGATATCTGATTATTTTTCAAGTAATTGTTTTCAATTGTAACATCTGCTTATTTGGAATAGTGACGCAGTATTTCCTTTTTAATTCTCCATGATCCCCAACTCTCGTCTGAATTAGTGAATTCAGCCACTGCTTCTTTATGTTTTGCTTCTATATAAAATGAATCGGTGGCGACTCTAACTGCAGATTCAGTTAATCTATTTATCATCGAAAGTAAATTAATAGAGGCATAAGCCGGCATAGACGACCTTAACTACGTATACTGAGGATTTCTCCATCTGTGTAAGTAACAATTGTACCTAATTTGGTTCCATCGGACAAGAAAACGTCTTTACGATCGACGTATATACCCCTAGATGTTGCATCTGTGATTATAAAATCGTATTCAGCATCATCTATAATCAACCGCGAAGAATATCGTTTGTGGTCGTGTTTCCACCTTGTGTGAACTTACCAATGATTCTTCTACCGAGATCTTTTGCGTCTTTCTTTCTAACTTCAAAGATTTCCTTGGACCATTTCACGATATATTCTTCTTCTAGATTAGGAAATTGTTTTTTGTTTTTGGTGATTATACTATAGACTATCGGGTAGTGGTAACCAGACTTGAGTTTGTTTTCGATATGATTTAATTGCTTCAATGACAATCAGCGATATCAGCAGTTTAGAATCAATCATATACCGTAATAACACTATTGGCATCCAGTGTTTTTCAGAGATGTGTCTACCAAACCAAACGTAACAACACGGAAGAAGTCTTTTAGCCAATTAAAATGATATCACACGAAAGAATTTGGTGAGATCAAAATCAGGCAGTGGTCCATTAATCGCAACACGGATCATCTCGCGTTTGGGATGTCCAAATCTTTTAAAGTACTCAGAGCATTCTACGTACCCGAGAAATCTCCCTGGATAACACGCAATCATATCAACCGAAATAATACTCTTTGGGTCGTATTTTGTATTCCATAATCCACCATGGCCATATTCCACGCAGATTGATTCGATATCTGAGAGAAATTCTGCGCGTGTTGGTTTCCATAGATTTCTCTTTCTCGTGAAATGAGCTGCAACTGACGGAATTGTAAAATCGTCGTAATCCGTTGAAAAACCACTAGCTAGTTTTTTCATCTCATTCTGGAGGGCTTCAGTACGATATATTTCGCCATTGGGTTTTACAAATTGATCGAATTTACTCTCTTCATCTTCAAAACTGTGAAGTAACCACACTGAAACAGGATCGTTTTTACTTAACTCGTAAATAAAATCAAATAAATTTCCCGTGTAATATTTTATTGTTCTATCCCGCGGAAATATTGTTACCGCGAATGTCCATGCGTGTGCATTATGGTCAATAATTTTGATAGGAGATCCTCTCGATTTTTATTTCGAGTCGTATAATATCTCGCCTGTTACTATCTCTACGGATAGTGGGAATTTTAGTATCCACTCTGACGCGGCCACATTTTGAATTGTTGATCCGCTCTCCTTCTCTGTTAATTCCCATTCATTTATTTTTTTGCGTCTTAGATCCGTCAATTTGTTTCTGCACAACGCATTTGTAAAATTCTCTATTATTTTTTCTGCTGCACAATTCAACGACGAATATTTCATGGGTTTTAATTTTTCAATACTCGGTTTATCATTTATCGGATAGATCCCATAAACAACCGCGGTTACAGGATAGGATCTCTTGTAATACGGTTTGTCAATTCCAGTCAGAATTCATGGTTTGGAATCCTGACTCACATTGACAGTTCTCTTATTTTTCAGGATGGGTTCAAATTTGTCGCATATTATCCAATTCCCCGTTTCTGAGCGGATAATGAATTTCACTCTAAAGAAAATACTTTTTCTGGTCATGATGTGAGATTATCATTGCTGCTCTTTCGTCGTTCATGGTAGCATCAACACTACCATCAATTCGAAATGTTGACAAACAGTGAGATGCTCCATCGCGCTTGAATTTATTAAAACCATCACGGATTCTACCTATCATGCTTCTATCACTTATTAGATTCTTTGGTACATCAGTGGAGACTCTATCGATATTGAATTCAACATTTTTCCTAGGTGTAATTTTCGATAATCTCGCGAACTCTTCTATATTATAATTAAAACAAGAATTTAAATAAAGAATTTATAATATAATGAATCATTGCAAATGGCTTATGATAGGATCAGTAACCGATTGTAACAAATCATGCAGAAATGAATTCTGTGGATATAATTTACAAAGCGTACGTCGTGCAAGTTTCGGGCCCTGACCTTGCATACGATGTGGGGTAGGTGTGCGTGGTAAGTCGCAGTTATGTCTCAGTTGTGGTGTTAAGCGATACTGAGAGCTAAAGCGCTATTATGATATGAGAATCAAAGATTCAATCGAGAACTCAATTATGATTCAGTCAATGACTCTGTCAAAGACAAAATCATAACAACACCTCAAGACTACATTGATAGATTCTCAAGTAATAATTAAACCAAATAATGAATTAGACAAATAATATCATAGTGTATAAATGAACCAAGAATTTCAATCACATGCTGTTATCATCGATTATGAAGCATCTTGTGATGGTATTATCAGACACCGCACGCTGAAGAAACCATTAGGGACGGACAATAGTCTTGGATATCTTATGTTTAGTGCTGGAGGGAAAAAATATTGTTGTCACATAATCGTATACCAGTGTTTCAATGGATTGATAAAAGATGGATTTGTAATCGACCACATTGATTCCAATCCTTGGAACAATTCTTTATGGAATCTACAAGCTATAACACAAAGTAAAAACACCAAACGAGGGGTGAACGGTAAACACTCGAAAAATGCGAAACCTATAAAATCATTTAATACAGAAAATAACGAAGAAAGAGTATTTCAATCAATCAATGAAGCTGGAAAGTATTTCGATATTTTTACACCCTCAGTACGACTTGTTGCAGAACAAATATATCAATCAGCGATTTCCAAGAGAACCGGACATAGAATTCAATTTACATATGTCTGAATTCTGTGTTGTATTGTATATTGTAACACCAAGGGAAATAACTCGTGTGGGCTTGTGTATACGGTTTCAAAACAAGGATAACTCTTTTGTTATAGTCACGTATCTCAATGGGATTTTTTGATGACTCATGGTCTAACTGAATAGCTTTTTTGTGTGGTTTATTCACCATCCGTTAAACCCTTCACGGGATACACTTATATTATATTCAAAATTATATACCCGTAGATTACGAACACTAGTGTATTCCATACACGGTTGGGATCTCGTCCTGGGGCCCATCGTTCGAATCTCGTGGCAGGCTATATTGTCGACGGTACCAATCGGAAGATTTTTGTATATATAATTGGGGCTTTTAGCCATTCGAAATTCAACCGTGAAACCAAAATATGTAAAACACCGTCACACTGTGAAAAAACCAGCCCTTCTTCCTGTACTTGAAAAAATAGCAAAGAGATCCAAGCAAACAAAGGAATCTTTTAAAACACTTCCTGCTGATATAATAGCCGCTGCACGACTTCAGGAACAACGAGAGCAACAAGAACAACGTGAATGACTTGAACAAGAACGACTTGAACAGAACAGCAACGACCAGAACAAGATGAATCTGCACGACTTCAGGAACAACAACAACAAATTGAAGAAGAGGAAATTTCGAGAGATAATAAATATACACCTGAAAAGATATTTACGAATGAGGCATTGAATGAAATTATAAAAATTTCGCCGGATGATGAATTAGCTGATTTTGCTGCTAATTCATGTTTACAAAATATAAGAGAAAAATATATAAAAGATGGATTTGAAGACTCTATTAAAAAAACGCTGACACCTGGTATAGACAAATATATTTGGCAAATCACGGTGGAATTAGAATCAAAGAGGAGGAGGATTTTAGGCGTTATATGAATAAAATAGATGTTATAAAAAGTGGTTTACCACCACCATATGAACCCCCGAGGAAATAAAAGTCACAGCCGCAATTGATCCCATATAAGGTGCAACTGGTACAACTGAAAAAATTCGCGAATGGATATCCAAGAGGGGTTTCAGGTAGTGGTCTAGTTCATTGTCCTAGTAATATTCTTGGAGACATATCACGATTAGAAATTCTCGTAGGAGGGAAACGAGCTGGAAAAAATATATGAGTTATTATTGAGGCCGCTGATATCTGCAGACGACTATTTGAGAGTGGTTTTATGGATATTAGTGTATATCGAGAGTTTATTGATGAGCTAGCGGACGGTTACCACGGTGACTGAAAATGCAAAGGATTGGAAATCGTTTACGATTTCACGATTAGATAAATAACATTTAAATAAAATGATCATACACTACAACCACAATAAACCAACCATGACTTACATAGTAAAGTCACGATTGCGAGTTTATAGAGCGTACTATGGAGATGGTCTCAGCAAAACCATTGCAGGGTTATTTGCAAAAATGGCTCCAAAAATAGCACCAATATCAAAACAGTTATCAATGAAAGCTATTGATGTTATTCGTGATAAGGGTATTGGCGCTGTTGGTGATGTTGCCGGGAAGGCATTTTCGACGGCAAAGGAAAATCTAGTAGCGTTAGTTCGCGAAGAAAGAAACCGGTGACAAAATCACCATCGCTGGGACGACTACCATCTACGGAAATTATTACAACAAGTATTAGTAAAATAATAAACAAAGCGGTGAAGCAGAATATAGCATCACGGTATGATACTCAGGGAAATATTACTGCAAATATGATAGCGGGAAGTGGTTTGAAATCGCGAGCAAGATCGCGATTTAGATCAAGAAATATATAATAATATGTTCAAATCGGCTCCTGATACAGCGTTCGACATCGACGCCCCAGTACCCAAGAATGATTCTGTACGCGATTATCAATTCTATTCCTATCATGCAGTACAACCGGATCTTCGATCAAGAATCGAACATCAGGTCCATTATACCAGCAAATACTTTCTACCCGCTGAAGCATTTATCAAAGTAGAAGGAGAACTCGTAATAAATGATGCTGCCCATAATGATCCACCATATGCAGATGACCCAAACATCCGAGTTGGCTTTGTCAATAATGGTATCATGGCGCTATTCGAGAGTGCTAGATAAATGATTGATGGAAGAGAAATTGAATCTATTGAGCGTGAGATTGATCTTGCCAAAACAATAGTGGGGTTAGCAAGTTATTCTGATAATTATACAAGATCGGCAGGTCCATCTATAATGTTCGCAAAAGATCTCACTGATCACGCTGAACACGTTCAGTATACTAAATTGCTGACAACACAATCTACTGCATCTGATCCACAAACAAATGGTTCTCTTGTACACGAAGCAAGACCAGCTGCTGCCTTTGATATTTAAAAAGTACTAATCCTAATCACAGCTTGGGGTTTGCAACAGCGTCGACAATGTTCATGCGATTTTCCACAGCATCATATTTTCGGATTTTGCAGAAATGTTAGAAAAGTTATCTATGGAGCGATGCATACAGTAGCACTCATGCGAAAGGGTAGTGATAATGATGCAATCTGGCGTGGTGCTGGTGCTGCTGATGGCAAAGTCTGTATATCAAAATTATCATTGTGGATGCCAGTAATGACTCCATCAATCACCGCAGAGGAAAATTACTATCATTTATGGATCATAGAGGAAAATCATTGCTATCATGGCTAACAACAACAACAGATACCATGGAGTCTAATATTGATGGTACACTTACATGGCATCTGGCATCAAAACAAGGTGTTTCAGCTCCGCGTCATATATTTATTGCGTTACAGAATAAGGCGCGATTAAACTCTCAAGAACGGAGTCATATGATGTTTGATCAAATAGGTGTTAATGAAGTATCATTGAGAATAAACGGCCAACAAGAACCATCCGAGGATATACTACTTGATTACGGAACCAACCAAATAGCACGCGCGTATCATCGTTTGTTGACATTTATGGGACGCGATAATAATGTGGATACTGGTCTGCAAATATCACAATGTGATTTTAAAAATCGATATCCCATCTATTACTTCTTTCTGCAACATCTTGATTTAACAAGACAATCAGTAGTTGACATACACTTCAGAGCTCGTGTAAACCCGTCCGGTTGTAGGTGGTGTTTTCACTATCCCGAATTACAGAGCATTAGCTGTTATTCTCAGCTAAAAATCAATGCTACTCGACGGTGTTGGTGGACGAATGAGAGTAGTTGATGCACCAGTGGAAAACATGTAGACAATTAGATCAATCTTGTATTAAATAAAATGTCATATAGTCATGTTAGTGTTACGTTAACTCCTAGTCAAGTTAAAAAAATTGCAATTGGAATAAGCTAAAAAATGTGCAACCACAATATCTCAGATGTATGGTGGTCAAAATAATATTGCCATTGACAACTCGTCAGATAAAACACTTCAATGATGACATCACTCTCTGAGGCCGCAATTAAGAACATGATAAAATCTGGTGGTATATTCCTACTTTTCGCTGCGTTACCAGCGTTGATTGCGGCAGCGGCCCCAACGGTAGCAAAAGCAGTATCAAGTAAAAAAAAAAAAATATCGACGAAGAATTACCACAGTTGATGTTACCGTGTACTCGGTATAAGGTGTAATCACCGGAGCCGGTATAATATTCTCTTCGGTAACAATGATTGCCCCGATAGCTGTTCCAATTTGTATATCAGCGGTGACAACAATCGCTGGAATAATTTCAATAATAACAAAAAAAATATCATCATGCAGCCAGCGTAAACTAAAAGATTACGTAGTTAAATTCCATATTGTGTCAACCGCGTACTCACAATTATCCTCGATGATATCATATCATCCTCCGATGACACATTAATATCCGATAGTGAGTTTCCAGCGATGGTACGTGTTTATGATTCCACGATGTCAAAATTAGAAAAACAACACGAATATAATAACAATGGCAACATCGCAAGAACTACTTCAACGAATAGCGGAAATATCATCCCGGCGAAAACCAGCATGATCTCAATAACCTCAACCAATCCTGAATTCAGTGTGAATTTCCCTAATGCGATTCCGATGAAGGAGATACCACTAGCAAAATTACGAGTATACCATAGTTGGCCTAATATCATATCAGTACCATTCGGTGGTCAACAACCGAATAATTCCCTGGTGTTTGCGATTAAAAATAACCCGATGGTACTCCAGACTGGAACGTTGTTTCCATACCATCTGGGTCCTACCAAATCGAACAAATCAATAACGAATTTCAGCGTAGAATAAAATCCATTACTGGAAAAGAATCAAAAATCGCTATTACAGTTCACGAGCCAACGTTATCATTCGCGATTGAGATAAACTCGCCCGGGTATGTCGTAGATATCTATCAGAGTTCGATAAGAACCATTCTAGGACGGCCTGAAGAAACTCCACTATCTGAACCACAAACATCTGATTATATTTCAACGAAGGAGGATTATCAATGGTAATAATAAAGAAAAATCGTCCATTTTCCATATTTTTGTTCCTCCTATAATACCCCCTCGTCCTGAATTTACATATGTGTTACCATTAGATACTCTTTTTAATCGTTTAAGCGCAGTATCACAAAAATGAATAGCGATTTTGAGCGAATTAAAAATAAACTTATAACGGAAATTAGTACAATTCCTCCCAACCGAAAGAATGTCATCAAGTACATGGAGATATGTAACAAAATTATCGCCGACATGGAAGAATTTAATTTGCAAACTATTCAACTTATATTAGGTGATGATCACCCCCAAACGAGAACAGAATTTGCAAAGAAATATAATATACACGTAGAGGATATTCCCACGTTTAAGTTTCCAAGATATAATGTACGCGAACTAAAGAAAAACTAAATGATTTCATAGATGATAGTTTCAAAAGGATTCACGACATAAGGAAACAAATAACACAACAAACAACTATCCTCAAACATAATAATGATCCAGACGGTGGTGGTAGTCATATTGCTCCTGAAAACGTAAATATATAATCGGTGATTGCAGTGAATTTAGTATGTGATGCTATCGAAGGAAGTTACTAAATAAAACTCGAAAGATCAAATCAAGCACAGCAGGGATATATTTTATATTCATTTGCACCAACAGCTCCACCCGGATTTTTAATTATTGAGGATCCAACTAATCCACTAATCCAATGTATATGCGAAATCATAATGATTCATTAACAAGAATTAATTTCAAACTCACTGACCAGTCAAATAATTTGATTGATTTACGAGGTGAGGTTTTACAACCTTGCCTGTTTGTGAAATCGTAAAGGTTTTTCAATTCGTCTCCAAAACGCAATCAGCGTCGGGTCTGTAGCGTGACAAATCGAAACTATTACTCTCTTTTTTTTTTAATCTGCCTGAATTGGTTTTGGTTTGAAATCCTTTAGGATTTTGTTTGAAATAGATTCGGTTTGAAATCTTTTAGGACATTGTCTGAAATACTTTTGGTTTGCTTGAAATAGTTTTGGTCTGTCTACTCTCTCTGCTTGAAATCTTTTAGGATTTTGTCTGAAATAGTTTGGGTTTGCTTGAAATAGTTTCGGTCTGTCCACCCTCTCTGCTGCTAAATGTGTTAATTAGTAAGGTAATTATCAAGTATGCAGGTAGTGAACCAATTAAATGTGCAGGTGAGTGAATAAATAGCAGCACAGACACGCATAAATAAGCAGCAGAAACAAATGGAAAAAGAAAGACGTTAATGAATAATGAATAGGTAAATACTTACATTAACGAGAATTTAACTGTAATTATTTGTTTTTTTATTGAGAGAGAGAGAGAGAGAGAGAGAGAGAGAGAGAGAGAGAGAGAGAGAGAGAGATATTTGTGGCTGCAATTATGTTACGATGTCACTAACATTCTACTCAATAAAAGTAATTCTTTCAGGATTTCTCAATAACATTACGACCATTCATTCGTTGCAAGTTTAGTATAGTTTAACAATTTCATTATTTTAGCCGAAAAACTCCGTTTAAATTCGAAGTAATGATATTTTGTCACGTACCGTTTATCCTCAGTTTCCAAATAGAAAGGCATTTTCACAAAAGCTTTATTTGATATACTGTTGTTAGTGTAAGACACGCGAACAGGTCGTGGAGTTGGTCTAACAAATGTCATAATGTTTCTACACTCATGGTTTGTATCAATTATTCGCAGAGTGAGCTGAAAATATACACAAAACATTCGCTATTTAATGAACAGATAGAAACAATGGAAGCCTAGAGTTTTATCAGACGCATGAATACTGTTGCAACCCCTAATAATATTATCAGACATAAGAATACTATTGCAACCCCTAATAGTTTTATCAGACACAAGAATACTATTGCAACCCATAATATTAGTATGAGACACATAAATACTTTTGCAACCCCTAATATTAGTATCAGACACAAGAATACTATTGCGACGGCTAATATTAGTATCAGACACAAGAATACTATTGCAACCCCTAATATTAGTATCAGACACATAAATACTATTGCAACATCTAATATTAGTATCAGACACAAGAATACTATTGCAACCCCTAATATTAGTATCAGACACAAGAATACTATTGCAACCCCTAATATTAGTATCAGACACAAGAATACTATTGCAAACCCTAATAGTTTTATCAGACACAAGAATACTATTGCAACATCTAATATTAGTATCAGACACAAGAATACTATTGCAACCCCTAATATTAGTATCAGACACAAGAATACTATTGCAAACCCTAATATTAGTATCAGACACAAGAATACTATTGCAACCCCTAATATTAGTATCAGACACAAGAATACTATTGCAAACCCTAATAGTTTTATCAGACACAAGAATACTATTGCAACATTTAATATTAGTATCAGACACAAGAATACTATTGCAAACCCTAATAGTTTTATCAGACACAAGAATACTATTGCAACCCCTAATATTAGTATCAGACACAAGAATACTATTGCAAACCCTAATATTATTATCAGACACAAGAATACTGTTGCAACATCTAACATTAGTATCAGACACGTGAATACTATTGCAACCCCTAATATTAGTATCAGACACAAGAATACTATTGCAACCCCTAATAGTTTTATCAGACACAAGAATACTATTGCAAGCCCTAATATTAGTATCAGACACAAGAATACTATTGCAACATCTAATATTAGTATCAGACACAAGAATACTATTGCAACCCCTAATATTAGTATCAGACACAAGAATACTATTGCAACCCCTAATAGTTTTATCAGACGCATGGATACTTTTGCTACCCCCTAATATTATTATCAGACGCATCAACACTATTGCAACCCCTATTATTATTATCAGACACGTGAATACTATTGCAACCCCTAATATTATTACGCGGAATCAGTATATGAATCAACAATTATTAAATCGTGCTAAGATATATTACCAACATATTTACAAGTTGAAATGAAAGAAAACAGAATTGTCACTCACCTGCACAGGTATACTGCTTAAACTTGTTTCTTTGTTCTTAGCATGATATCCAAGTGTTATGTTGTTTTTTGGAAAATCCTCCACCATAATCGTGAGACGATAAGTTACGTTTGAAGAGTAACCTTGGAATGAATAAGCGTTGATTCTTATGGAACAATTCACCTGAACAAATAAAACGTGCCCAGAACATTATATAAATACATTTGTTACACAAAGATTAATGTGAAATACAAGCGTTTATATTCGTTTTGCCATAAAACTATGACGAGTTTCCAATTAAATTATAAATATTTTGCCGAAACATTTTAAACCATCAGCCAAATTGAAATTAATATATTTTTTATTGTACATAATTGAAATAGTTTAGGTTAAACGTTGGTTTGATGAATCTCTGGATGATTGAGATAATTATTTGCAAGCTTAATTCATTGATATATACAAATATATAATTTTCAATGTCATTGAAAAAATTACCATTTACAGCGTGAGCCCTAAAATTATTGGTGACTGGAATACACGTACAGCGAGTCAGCGTTAGTTGAAATAGCAAACTAATGATGGTGTTGAAAAGAGATCGCAGATTCGTGACTGTAGTAACCATTGACTGATCTATATTCATTGACTTTATGTCTGCATGAAAATTTAAATATGGAACTTATTCTACGGAATCAGGTTGAACTTCGCCCAACTAAACATAATTTGTAGGTCTTTATGGAAACACGTTGTTAATGACGCCTTAGTTAATAAAATTGCGTCACTAGGGTTCGTATCACCCGGTGCAGGATCTCATAGTGTCACCCCCATGGACCTCCTTCCTGTAGACAAATTCAAAACTTTTTTTTATAGACAGTCATTTTTGGTGTAGCCTTCTCTGATGATGTCACCCGATGCGGTCCGCATCCCCCGCTTTACTCCCCCCGGTGACGTCACTGACTAAATCCAAAATAGTCAATAACTTATCAATCGTAAGATGAAGTAATTGATCGTTGGCTATGATTATATCTCTTACACTGACGCGCTACTGGCCATGGTTTTCTGTTCAAATCTTATGTTTCCGATTTGTTTGGTAGAAAAGTGAAAAATACGTTAAATGTACTCATTAGTGCTAGGAAAAGACTATGCTGAATAAGAGACAGGTTTCTCCCCTTCTCCAAGTGACTTTATATGATGTATACTGTACACATGAGATGGTTAACATTTATTTCTGACATTAGTTTGTGTTCACGTGTCCGTTCGCATGGTTACAGGGTGTCAAAACACTATCCAAAAAGACATGAAAAGTAGTCATCTTTTCCATTTAGTTATCAGATTCTGCTTTAGCATGTTCTTTTCACTCTGTCAAATTTGCAGTATGTATTTTTTAATTTATTTTCGGGGTAATAAAGCTCTATAAGTAAAGTTTAGATTATAAAACTAATCCAACATAGTCTAATGTAGACAAAAAAAGAATATTGAACTTTTACGTCAATTAAAAACTGATTGTAAAAGACGTTGACAAAAAGGTAATAAATCATAAAATACAAAAACTGTTCCTCAATAAAATAGAAACAAATTAGTAGATGGACATTCATTTAATATTATTAATAATGTAGTAGTAGTAGTAGTAGTAGTAGTAGTATTCATATTAGTGGTACTCATTTTCAAGAAGAATGTAATGTCCATTTTATAAAAGATTTTCATCTGTAAATGTTTTTAATATTTAGGATTTTCTGTTGTTGTAATCAGTAAGTGTATACTGTTATGAGGCTATCAGTTAATGAAATAAAGAGATATGCCATTATAATAAAAATGCAGTATCTAGATAAATAGATTGAACAAAATTGTTTATTTGCTTGTTTGGTTTTTTTGCTGGGTAGGGAGTAGGAAAAATACAAATATCCGTTTCAATTTACATACCATAAATCAATCCAGTAACTTGAGCTACCATCCTAATCTGGGGACATGTTTCCCACTGTTTGGAAACAAAATGTGTAATTTCTAATTTCAGTAATTGCTAGAAAAACCATTGATTTAGTAGGCAAGGAAAACTTTATGTCAGAGCCAAATCAGTTTATCTCGATTTGGAAGAGTGATAAGGAAACTGTGATAAAACATTTAGTCTTAGCAATGTTAGCATAAACAAACATGTAAAAAAACTGTATACTATATAACTATGGAATTATTGTCGCTTTTCAACACTGGTTCTATCACAATCATTTTCGTATGCAAATATATTTGGCCACTCATAAATATAATAACATTTACAGATGAAAATCTTTTATTCAAATGTTGTGTAAACGTATGAAAAAGAAATTTATATGCATATTTAATGCATATTATGGTAATTTATACATCAAACGAGACACAGAGTTGTGATATTTACAAGAATATTTTCTCATAAAAACGAGGGCAGAAAATGGCCCTAATACCGTTGAAGCATCTATCAATTAAATATCAAATATCAGAATAGGTATGACAAATATATTTGACAACTACCTATATGTATATTCCTAATACATACTCTTGTGAGTTGTTGAAGACCTTTGACCTTTTCAAAGATATTGATGACATGGCTGTTGTCAATAGGCAGGACCTATATTTACCTTGTTCAAAACCACAGTGTTGATTGGTACATTTGTACATGCGTTGTCACATTCTTGAGCATCTGACCACCGACAACGTACTATGTCTCCATCCGGATCGTCCACAGGTAATTGTATTACAGTTGAACAATTCAGCTGTACCCTATGAAGAGAAACTATATCTTGAAACCGACAAAATGTACCTTTCCCAAAAAAATGAGAGAGGTAGGGTATCATTTAAGTAAGGAATAGGAACAGTTGCGGCGGCTGGAGGTCTTCCGATTACTATATTGCTTATGTACATTAACCCTGAACATAAGGAATGTGTGTATGCTTAGTGTTTATATTTGAGTTAAGAATGTTTTATTATATGGGTTATGTTGATATGATGCAATGGATGAAACGTAGATCTTTTTATTTCATACAAATTATTTTATATTGGACTTTTCTTTGCAATAAATGTGTTCGACATGGTTTATGTCGCAGTAATGGAAATGGTGGTGATATGTTGGTTGGAAAGAAGAGTGATAAGTAATTACTACTTCATACCCTATAATTGACTGAACTGATACATAAGGACTGCTGTTTATTCGATTAGTATCGCTTCTCTTTCTCAGATCAACAATTGTATCCATGTATCCGATTTCTGACACTGGAGAGCGTCCAGAAGGTATCCAAGGAAAATTTTTCAACCTGTAACAATTTTAAACCACAGTTTAGTTCATACTAAGGCTATTTGATAAAAAAAGCATATTGACATAGTACAAAGCATGTCTTGAAATTGAAGATAAAGTAATTGTAAAAAAATAATGACTGAACTTTATAATCCTTTTCAAATATTTGATGGTTAATTAATTATAAGTGTTTAATTAATATTTACTGACACTAATTATTCGGAAACGTTTGCAGGAATTCTTCTCATGTATGGATGGTTTTACATGTTTTCTTTCGAAACCGAAATAAAACAATCTACACGTTTGATCTTTTCATGTAGGGTGACCAGTGTAGTATTCACTGGAACGACAGGATAGTGCACTAGTTTTCTTTTTATCACCTCACATCTTTACGTAAGTACAGAAAATGGACTACATCGTTTCTTTTAGTATTTATCAGCTCCAATTGTCAATACCTAAGTTGCACAGAGAGAGAGAGAGAGAGAGAGAGAGAGAGAGAGAGAGAGAGAGAGAGAGAGAGAGAGAGAGTTCTGATAGATCGCGTCATTAATGCAACAACTAGATGATACAGATTTATGTCATTTGTACTTACCAAACCTTGAAAGGCCCCGTATCATTGAAGATGTGCTGAAAAGATCCTTCTCCTTGCTCCCATCCATCAGAACTGCGACTGACTGAGGTGATAAAGTAGTTAATATCCCAAGGACCCCATTTGGATCCACAATTTATGGAGCACTGCCAGGTAAGGTTACTTAGTGGTGGGTTAGTCACGTCACCTTGGTTTCCGATTATCGATTCGTCACATCTTGCTCCACATGGTCCGGTTGATTTTTGCCAGGCCAGGCGGTAAGTGAATAGTATCTGAAATTCCCATTTGAGGACAAATGTTTTGTTTATGTCTTAACAATAAATAACAACATTAACTACTACATCAAATATCACAAGTATTATCATTATTTGCAGAGATCAGGTTACTAAATATTTGCAATACATTGCAATACCCACTGTATTTCGTATCTATTTTTATATTGATTTTTGATTGTCTGATTGATTATTTCAGTCCTTTTAATTAATCCCCCCCCCCGCAAAAAAAATAAACAAAAACTAAACAAAACAGTTTATTGAACAAATACAAGCGTTCCTCATGTAACATCTGTTAAAAACTCTATTAAGCAATATTTACAAAGTCAAAATATTATCATAAATCCAAAAGTGTAAAAGAAGAGATGACAGTAAGTTTGGAAGAGGTAATAATTAAACAAAACCTTAACATTGTTGACTGTTCAAATAGTAACAGAATCAAACAGCCGTCGGAGAGTTGATTTGTTCTGTGGCACTTTCTAACACATGATTAGCTTTTTATCATGCTAAACATATTGAAACTAATTCTTTTCTCAACATACATATAGGCAGAAAATCAGATTTCACTGCTATCGAACAATTTTAAAACTGAGTCTGAGAGTTAGCATATGAAACGAAATATTATTACTAATGGATACATCCAAGCAAAGATATCACCTCTTAATATTTGGTAGCGCTTGTTATCAAGCATGTAACCTATTTATTTATACAAACGAGCCAAGTGGTTAAAGCGCCGGCCGAGTCATACCAAAGACTTATAAAAATGGTATTAACAGCCTACTCGCTAGGCACTCAGCATTAAGAGGTTGGGGATAGGATTGGTCGATCTCGTGTCATGATAATGTGACCGAAGGGAGCATCATGCTACAAGTCTGTGGCACACACTGCATCATATATACATACATATACCTTTATGAAACTGATTCTGAGAGATAATATGTAACTGATAACACGCATTATGGGAATTGCATATAGAAATTCAAAGTTAGAATGGTGTAATTGTATAAGTGGTGATTTTGAAGGGCATACATTCAGAAAAAAGAAATATTAAATATACTAAATTCAGAGCAAAGCATATGTTCTATGAGCAGAATACATATTATGTGGTGATACAGACAACAATGGTGTTTTAAAATTCGTAAGATTTTCGTCTTGTGTTTTGGATATTTAATGTTATATTATTTGTTGGCTTTTCATAATGAACATATGTTATATGCACCTTTATCTTGTACTTGACCGTGTTCATTTTGTATCTGTCCAGTGACAATTATTTTCTAAGCAACATACTACATAGCTAATATTTCTTTATGAGTGTGGATTAAATAGTAAAATCATTACCAAATGGTATAAACAAGTTTGTTTTAAAATCTGAATCTATAACATGGTTTTCCACTTGGAAATTCCTAAAGATGTTGACAACTTTGAATGCTATATAGATGGGACTGGTATACATCGTCGTTATATTCTTGTGTCTTAGGTTTGTTTTAAAACTAATGTTGTTTACTTGAACAATTACACAGTCTTCCCATAAAACCGGAAGCAGAGTCATTCTTATTGTTGTGTTCAGATTTTGTTTTATTTCGATAGATTAATTTAGTCACATTATTATACACTAGAATTACAAAGTACTCAAGAATATTATTGAAAAAAAACCTTAACTTGTAATTGTAGTGAATTTAGACCGGGCTAGTTTTGAAGTTTATTATTGTGATAGATAAAACGACTGTTAACATTACCTCAAAATGCAGATTGTCACATTAGCATATTCCAGACTACAGACACAACACATTCAATTTAAGACTTTATTTGGAATACCACTAAAATTCAGTCGTAATTTCATGCATTTGGATTTTATGATATAACTCTTAATATTGTAATAAATCTGGAGTATGTGTATTTGACAGCATCCCGTTTTTAATTTGTGCGAGTATTTGGTCTTCGGTGCCATGGAAACATTACTAGCCCGAAATAGTTAGCCAGTTAGTAGGAGCAAACATCACAGAGCCGAGTGTTAGTGAATTTGAACCATGCTGGGGTCGTTAGCAGTGAATTTAGGTACAAGCCGAATGACTGTCCCTTTCAGTAACATAGTCCATATTAAAATTCCACGGTGTATAAAAGTGATGTGATTGAAATGGCAGTATTTATGGGGGGAATATAATGGAATCAATAAGTTGGAACTTGGTAGGTACCGTTTATGTGTCCATAGTGGAAAATGGGCGTATGTATATGAGCGCGATACGCCGGAAATTCTGTGGATTGACTGGCCTAGGGTCGCGCAGTTAAATATTTCCCTGTTAGTAAGGGAATACTAGTGGAATTTCTATGGCATGACGGGCTTGCGGTACGGAAATAGGATGATAAAGAAGAAAAACCATGCTAAGGTGCGGTTAATGGTCTCTTGGGCAAGTTGTCTCCTCTGGGTCGCCAATTGATTAGAGCAAAGATTATTAATTATAGCAGACACGTCTTTCTTTCCATTTTACAACTCAAGTTGTATGGAAGTCTTTGGAAATTTGGGGAAAACATATGACTTCCAGCGTGACTCGCGCCAGAGTTTTGGCACCGCTCGGTCAAGTGAATACCCCTGTGCGTGTAACAATATCATTTCGTATTGAATTCAAAGTTAAGTTTATTTCAGTTGCAGCAATGTTTTACTATGCCACATTAATACCACCCACCCTAAACCTTTTTGCGAACAAGTATATCTATTATATATGGATAGGCTAAGAACAGTTTATTGCCATTTCCAGTCTGTACATATCAAAACATGATTCACGTAAATAAAGGAAACACTGACATTGCAATAATTTGGATGTACAACAAAACTATGGTTTAAAAATGAAGAAGATTATTCCAACAAATATAAGATAAAGGATGAAGATGAGAATGGCACTGAGGAAACAAATGTTACATGTAAAGAAACTTAAAATAGTAATCTGTCATATAAACTAATGAGATATCATTAATCATTAGTTTTCTATAAGGTGTGTTTTGTTGAATTTAAAGGCAGGGCATCCATAAATGGGAGGGGGACACTGAAGGGGACGGTCAAAAGAGAGAAACATAAGAGAAATGAAGTGATTTGGACCATAAACGTGTCAGAAAATGCTTTTAATGTTTTGAGTATTGTGATCTTTTCCTGCCGTCACTGATAAATCAGGAAATATTAAAAGTGGAACTTTGACCTTCTACCAGTAAACTCTACCACATATGTGGCAACTTGGCTTTCATTGGGCAGCATAATTACTTAATTCACACGTTTGGAGTTTGAGCGAATTGTCTCTTTCTGCAGTAAGGTCATTTCCATAAGAACCATAGTTTTTACTCTATACCATGTTAATTGGCAAAGAGATTTAGTAGTATGGATTGTGTTGGATTGTGGCATACCGATTTTCGATATTAAAGAATTTACTTGTGATATACTATCCAGCAAGAATATTCACAAATTACGAATGGGTTAGGAAGAATCAAGACTTGCGATTTCCAGATTTATAAACTTTTAAGCTTTTGATGATTGAGTGATGTGTTGGAATCTTCCTTCCAGCCCAAATACATTTTGCAACCTTATTTTGGTAATATTCATTTTTACCCTGAAAACGCTTCTAAAAAGCAGCAAACAGGGTGATATATTCAGTAACTTTTTCAGTTAAGAAGAGACTATCGTTTCAAAATAATTTGGATGATTTTGCTATTTTGCTGTTGTTTGGTTTACATTAAGGTAGAAGCCATTCATTCTCGTGGAGGCTGACAATAAATATGGCGTAAGATATATATGTATAAACGGATTTAATTTCTCATGTTGCATTGAATAATAATTCCTTCTCTCATTATAAGAAATGTCTGATCCTTCAAAATGTTAAATCACCATTGTCACTTACGACTTCTGAAACGGTAACTAATCTATAAAAAGACCGGGAAGGGGGGGGGGGGACGCGAACCTTGCCAAAATTCCTTCATAGTGAATTTAAGTAATCATTATTTTTAAGGAGCATTACGTTTTTTTATCATCCTTGTATGTCAAGTAGGGCCGCTAGTATGCTTGTCTCATCATGTTTTGTATCTTATATGTTTTCAGCATGTTTTTTATGTTTTCCAATTAATTTCATTGTTTTTATCATTTGTTTTTCTGTAGTGTAGTCATATCATTATAGATAGTGTAAAGTGCTTAGAGCTTCGATAGATTAGGCGCTATACAAAGTCCTCATTATTATTATGTGATGCAAAATACAAAGAACTGTATATCCGTAGTAATAAAGAGGATAAATATGGGAACAACATACAAGTAACTTGGTTGTCATATTTAATACCGTCTATAATCAATTCTTACAGCTCCCATTTACAAAAGAAGAGCATATTGGACAATTTGAGCATGATTGTGAGACAATGGTTTTCATGGAATAATAATAGAAAACGACCATCATCTATGTTTGCTTTCATATCCCTATGGGAATGGGGGCGTACGATTTAAAAAACTCGCACACACCGAAGTATTCGTTGCTGGAGTGAATGATGGTTACATTTTTGATTTACGTGTTTTCAATCACACGCTTATTTTAAGAAGAATTTTTACCTACCTGATCAATACGATAGTGAAGAGCAGTCCAGGATCGGCCTCATCTATAGTCAAACAGCACTTAAGGATGAATTAATTGCCTATTGACAACTTATCGATTCAGAGTTTGTACGTATATGCAACGCAACGTAGAAATTTGTCCTGAGTCGAGAGGAAATTATTCAAAGTAAGAATATCACATGGTAATTAGCATTAAGACACATACATACAGTCAAGCATGCAGTTGTCTCTCTTGGTGTTAAATAAGACATTTAGACACACCTTTTAAACGTTTAAATGTGTCTTCGATATCAAGCATTCAATATTGTTTGTTACATTAAATATGACACTTGGGTAATAGTCAAGCATTCAGTAGAGTTTTGAAACTAAATAATCCAGATACACAGTCAAAAATGCAATTGTGTTTTTTGATACCATCATCATTATCATCTTCATCATCATCATCATCCATCACCTTTGCTTCCGTAGACGATTGATAACTAAGCATAATAATGCACTTGATTATAGTCATAAAACTTGCGTTGAGAAATTAACAAACGTAATAGTAAATCAACAGACGAATGCAGACATACATTAGTTAATACGAGTATAGAATGATATAAAAAGAAGTGTGGAGCAAGTCAAATAACCCGTAGAGCAATAATGTTCTGCATACAAATAATAAAGAAGTATGTATAGTATGACTAACATAACACAGTTAGAGTCACAATGCTTATATTATTATATATCATTAAATCTTTTATGATTAGATTTTCGAACTTTTAAGAGGCTATTTTCAAAACAAGCAACCATGCACGTTTTTACCAGTTTCGTTTATCGTTTATCTGGCATTATGTACTGCTGCAAATAATCTTAGGTACTGAAATTGAATACAACTTCTTTAATAGATTTTAAATTTAGTTATTGTATGGCGAACCTAAGATGACTTTACGTCACTAAGCTCTAATCAAAACTTGTTACTGCATGCTTATCTGTCAACTTTTGCAGATTGTTCCGATAAATGCTAGAAGTGCACTATTATCATCTAGGGTTGGATATAATACAGCTATGAGCCGAATCTTTGTTCTAACACCATTATGGGGTATATATAATGTGACCATGTTATAAACCAAACCGTGTTATAACAAACACATATTATCATTTAGGGATGGATTTACCATAGCTATGGACCTAATTATTGTTCCAAATCAAATATGTTCTAACTGGAGCAGCAAGTCATATGAATATAATGTGTACATCAAATTTAACAAAACCCATCTTTGCCAGTTTGAACGAGTTTGGGTAATGCCCAATGAAAAAGACTTTGCTCTGTATATTTAAATACATAGTTAAATATATTAAATGGGACAATTAAGTATACTGTGATAAAATGTATGTATAATGGATCTATATGCTATTCTTCCAAGAGTTTATAGATTTGACGCCAGTTCCACCCACATAAAAGTGGTTTGTTTTACGCCTCACCATATCTTCAAATAAACATTCTCGGTATCATTACATCTATTATGTTTAAGAATAACTTTAGGGCCATTTCCTACATAGATTTACCAAACGATAAAGGTTTTTAGCTCGGGAGGTAGTACCTTTTGTATTGCTACTGCTAACAATCGGAATCATGCAGTACTCTATCATGGTCAAATCACAATGTTCAGAAAGTTGTCTAGCGTCTTATTTTGATTCTAAGTGGGTTTGAGCGTGGCTTTTATCACATTGGAATAAAAGGGGGAATTTGATTCCTGTTTGACATTTATATCGGTTGGGGTCACCTGTCTCCTATCAACAATATATGAAATTGTGTCAGAGCTTTTGGAAACTACAAGTCTATAGAAGACTGACCCCATTGTTTTCTTTCAAAGCCGATTGGGATATTGTACCGGCTTGAGACTCCACGTCGATTATAACTGGAGAAGAGCAGTTAGTGGAAACGGAAACAGAAGAGAAACAGTTATACATAGAAGTCTTGTTCTGCGATGCACTCAGAAGATAGCATTGTTCATTACTGGGATTACGTGATAGGTTACTTTTAACGGGACTAACATAACGAACGTCATCTCGTAAAACACATATTTAGTCAAAGCTTGACATGAAGTTTTTCGGTGCTGCTATGAAGTGTTTCATTTTCTTTCATTAACCAGTTTTAAGTACTGCTGAGTGACTTAATCTCAGTATGGGGCGGTTCACCTGTTTAAAATTGTGTCAGCGCCTTACTGTTGAATATCTCTGCACGAAGTGTGTTAAGTTCATTCACTGCATCCAATTAGATCAGGATCACCTTCAAAGATATAATCTCCTCTCTGAGCGACATCAGACGTTGCTCAAAATGAGAACAATCACGGTTGATTGCCGTAAGCGACAAATTTGCCGAAGTAGTCACATGTTCTGTTTGCCGAGAGATTTGTTAATCACCTAGTTTACACAAACGGTTGAGTTATTCCTTTCTAAAATAGATTCGATCTCGCAAGGACTCCTTTCAATAATATGGCTAGAGAATTACGATTTCCTGCAGAGCTTTGAAACTGCTTACACCATTTATATTTATTCTCCAATCACCAAAATATTCCGATGGAATGGAAGGAACATCTCGTTTTCTGCTAAATAAGAGTAACCTATACCGGGTTAAAGTATATTCACAACAATTTGCGCCCTTTAGAAATGTCTGGATATACCTTTCTCTGGATAGATTATCTAATTCCTGATCAAGTTTTCTGATATAGTCATGATTGGAAACCAAAGATTTTTAATGTCAATACGCTGGTGTTACAGCGAGAAGACAATCATTGATATCTCGGACACGTGTGATAAACATTTTGAGTACTCTTGTACTGAGACCGTGAACTTATATTTGTAGGATCCCCAGTCATTGGTAAACAGTCAAGCTTACAATAGTGTTTTTTGATAAGATAGATATACACTAATATATGCAGTTGCTTTTTCATACTAAATAAGAAACGTATATATAAGTTACCATTTAGAGTTGGGTCTTTTTCTACTAAATAAGATACGTGTATGCAATTGTGTGTTCATACTAAAAAGAACACTTAGATATACAGTCAAGCATGCAGTAAAGTCACTTTGATCAGTAGTCAAGAATGCATCTGTGTACGCAATAGTCATGTCAGAAACGTAAATACAAGTCCGAGAATTCTCGACAGGGTTTACCATTTACATTTGCAAGTTAGGTGACGTTTTGTTTCTCTTTTTCATGCGGTGTTCAACAAAGATGAATATGTATTTAGAACAGGCTGCTTATAAAACTCAAATCCTAATTTGAATTAAATAATTGTGCCACAAAATGTTGTAGGTTTAGCGGAAAGTTTCAAAGTTTCAAATTTACATATTTTTGAAATGGATATAAGGTCATGCTTAAAGACAGTCTCTTTAATTTTATAGATTGACAGTTACATTACAATTTGTACTCTAACATTTCTTTACTACTTAGAAGCCTTAGAGTGTCTTATGTGCCTTTTACTTTTCAAAATTTTGTCTTATTGGCTAAAATAGGTTTGAACGCATTATTATATTCTGTATTTTCTATATGAATTTCATAGAAGCTGGTATGAAATTACTTTAAAAAGAGATGTCTAAATTCTATATGTATTTCATAGAAGCTGGTATGAAATTACTTTAAAAAGAGATGTCTAAATTCTATATGTATTTCATAGAAGCTGGTATGAAATTACTTTAAAAGAGATGTATAAACAGGTTAGTATAATTGTCTTTTTTCCCCCGTGTCACTTATGGTTGTCTGTATACTTTACTTCTCATGAAGAGATTTTTCCAAACTATTTAACTTTACTGCAGTTTTTAAAACATACTTTGATTTATAAATGTTGGAAAAATTACAATACAGCTACTTTCCTATACCTAAGATCAAAGTTTCTATTTTTCCTGGATGATATGTGAATGTAGTTCACTTGTGGTGACTTCAACATGGTATAATCAGGTATCACATCATTCTTACTGAGCAAGTTAGTCGCGATGTACCACAATGTAACTAACAATACGTAACAATACAAACACTAAGTATCAATAAAATTCTATGATACTTAACACAAATCTATGTTTAGCAATATAACCTATTTGGAATTGGTGATTTGCATGGCCATTTAAAAGAGTTGTAATTTAATTTTGATGTAATTTCAAAATGGAAGTTCTTTGACGGAGTCTATCTCCGGTTTCTATCATGTGTTTTATTTCAGCATTCATTGCCATCAGGAAAGCAAATTAAAATGTTGCATTTTGTATTTGTTTCTCCATATTTAAAATTCAGAATACTGTAAAAAAAATTAGGTTTAGATAAGAAATAATCCCGTTCTAGAGGTGAACGACGTATATAAAAATAACAGCATATCCATTGATATAAAATACTTCTAAGAAGTAACAAAACAAACGCATTAATTTGTTATATTACTAAGTATTTAAGGTTAGTTGACAATTAATAACATAAACCTGGAATACAACACGTATCCAATAGAATTAGAATTCCCTTCTGAAATTCGTAGAAGTAACGGAACCAAACAGAGCACATATTAGGAAAGATAAACGGGCCACTTATAAATGTTTTACATCGAATTTTATCTAAATTTTCATTTTGACCTTTGGGCTTCTCGTTCTAATAGAACAAGAGTAATTACATAACGGTTTATAAATGTTAACAATAGAGGGGATCAGATATAGTAATTTTAATTTTAGGTATTTAATTTAAAAAATGGTGAAGATTCATTCAGATTGTTTGAATTGGACAAAGTAATACCGCGAAAGAGAAGCAATGATATGATTCGTGTGTTTTGATGAAGGCTTTTGTTTTCCGTAGCTTATTGTGACGGCGACTTAGTGTGTGTGTGTGTGTGTGTGTGTGTGTGTGTGTGTGTGTGTGTGTGTGTGTGAAATGAAACGTTTATTTTGAAATTATATTTTGCTTGGTTCGTCAGGACAACAACATGGGGCATCGCTCAATACCGATAATTAATATTATTTTTGTCTGATCATGACGATACGCGCGTGTGAACTCAAACGTCACGTATTGATTTTTTTATAAGTACATTACCATACTGTTTTCATCTGACAATGAGATCAAACATATAAATGGAATAATGATACATTGATTTAGTTTCAACAAAATGTTCACTGACATAATAAAAATGAAAAAGAACTTTAGTCTGTTTATGGAACGTGCGCCCGCACCTGCAGAGGTAACGTGGTTTGCACGAAGCGAAAAAGGTATTCAAAGAAAGAAAGACCTACTTCTTTGAATATATGTTAACAGTTGGGGAAATATGGAAAATAAAGACAGAAGGACTCAAATATAGTAATTTTAATTTTAGGTATTTTATTACAAAATGGTGAAAGATTCATTCAGATTGTTTATATAGGACAAAATAATACCATGAAAGAGAAGCAATGATGTAATTCGTGTGTTTTGAGAGTCATACATACATACATACATACATACATACATACATACATACATACATACCTACATACATACATACATACATACATACATACCAAATTTCAGTCATAAATGTTAAGATTATAGATGTGATTGTAATTGTAAGAAGGGTCAGCTTTAACAGCTGGAAGGTAGTACAAATGATAACGATGTTGATATTAAAAGGAAAAAATGTTCTTGGTAGAAATGTATATACTCTCTTAACTATTATAAGAAAAGATGGACTTACGGTTTCTTTCTTCTCATGATTAGAATATCTTTCCGGTATTGTTGTAAATGAAGATTTTCCTTTGTAAGCTTTGGTTTAAAGAATTTAATCAGTTTAAAATTTTGAATGTCTTTCTTACAGTTTAGTTGGCTACAATAATTTTTATTCCCCTATGTATTTTATTAAAATTTAACAATCCAGCCAGATAACTTATTCTGACTCGACAATGCCCTGATTTATCTTAAACAAGCATTTATTTCAATACAATATTTCAAATCGTTTTTGTTCGAGCATAGAAAGATTATATTTATTAATGATATAAAGACAATATATAATCAGGAATATTAAGATTATTGAACGGTTAGCATTAAGGGAAACATTATAAAATATTTTTCCCAATACACACATATTTAAAGACTTTAAAACGCTTGCTCATTTTAATACCGCACTTTTCCTTATTTCTTTCATTTAGACATCTTGAACCAATTTTATACCAAATTACCTCTGTCCGTTACTATCAACACTGAATACAACCATGTACTGACTTACAAGTATGAAGGTCTGTCCGCATTGATAACTAGACGTGTTGACTGTTAATTTAAATGTCATAATATTAAAATATGTACATTGTTATAGCATCACAGATAAATTCTAAAATTGTAAGTATGAAAAGGTTCACAAACATAAATACGTATTCATATGATGAAAAAGATGCATTAGCTGCAAGGGTCTTTTTCAGTATTTATTGAAAATGGCTTAGTTGTATACCATTCTGAATATATGACCTCTCTCTTTAAGGGAGATGCATTGATCTTGTGACATGGTTGGCTCTGCTGCTTTTTACACAACCTGTAACATCCATTTGGCATAAATTACGCTCAAACAAATCAGCACCTACTATCTTCTTGATTTATTTTTTTTTATTTTTTTAAAAAAAGAAGATCTTAATGTTTTTAGTCAAATATGCGGAACATCATCATTTGGGTAGGTCTTTATACATACCGACGAGAGAATGTATATGGTATATATTAGGTCCTGTATTACCGAATTCGAGAGCAAGCGAAATTCCCCACCCCTAAATAACAGTAGTTTAGAGGAAGAGTAAAGGATTATGTCGCAGAAAAACGAACTTTAAAGAAGCAAAAAGGAATTTTATAATTGACATAAAATCAATGAGCCAAATCCCTGAGTTAATGCTCTGTGATTATTTACATGGAACAGGGATTCAATCATAAATCTTCGTATACACGTCCTATTTTTGTATTAGAATTCAAATACGTCTGTTCCACCAATTTATTCTCTAACTGTGAATTATTTTGAAGTAGAATGAACCTCATTGCTTTCCGAGTAATTTTAATCTGACGTATGCTGCTATTAATTCTAATCTGACTTGTGGTGCCCTTAATTATAATCCGACTTGTGGTGCCCTTAATTCTAATCTGACATGTGGTGCCCTTAATTCTAATCCGACTTGTGATGCCCTTAATTCTAATCTGACATGTGGTGCCCTTAATTCTAATCTGACATTGTGGTGCCCATTAAACATAATTGGTTGGATCTATAAAGGAAGTCAATAAAGGCTTGTCAGTTATTATTCATAACACATCCAGGTTTTATAATAAACTAATTGAGTACACTGCAGTTAGCAAAGTATATGCGAGCTCTACAATCTAGAAAATTGTAATCAAAGTAAATGCTGAAATAGAATAAGTTTATAAACTCATAAATGACTATTAAATATAACACATTAAGTACGGAAATCATTTTACTGGGGGAACAGCTGTAGTACCTCAGCTAACAAACTGTCGGACTCGCAAACCAATGGTCGTGGATTCGACATTATCCCAGGAAATTATGGGTAGTCTGCATTGGTCTATTATCTTTGCTCCATTTCCTCTGCTTGATATAACCGTTTATAATACGTTCAAAGTGCCATTAATATCCAAAGAAAAACAACAATCTTCATTCCTTGATAACTATAATGGTAGTACTAATTTCATTGAAAACTTAAATATATAGCTACGAGAAACTCACTTCAGGTGTAACATATTAGCGACTATAAAGTAAACTAAAAGCGGTATTACATTAGGGATTCAACCTAATTATCTGTACATGTTTTAGACATATGGAGGTCTAATTATAATTAACTTAACATGAATTGGACATGTGCAGGTACATGACATATGCAAACGTTCATTAACTGCACATGTATTGGATATATGCAAGTCAAAATAGGTGTACAGGTATTGGATATAGGCAAATATGCATTACCACTCCAAGGTACAACTTTCATAATTCATCGAGCTGTATACAAATATACAGGTTAATACATATGTTACATGTTGCACATTCTGAGAAAATGTTGACGATATTTCACCTTTTGTTAGTTATATTTTATTTAACTAGTCCATTTAGCTCCAGCAAATATAAACACAGCTCCGTTTAAGTCGTGAATATTATCTTTTGATTCGTCGAAGATATGTTTGTTTGAAATACTGATAAATTATTTCATATTCAGTTCGAGTGTTGGACACACTCCAGAACACTGATATGTTTGTACCATTTGTGCATAAGTACCTAATAATCACATAATGTCTGTTTTGTGACATTGCTCCATAATTACCATCATTTATTTTCCTGTTAGACGATACAATTTGTAATAAGTGTCCATTACTTCGTCTTCATAACGTAATTTAATAAAATGTCACTCAATACGATACATTGTCATGTCAACGTATAAATGTTCTAAGAATATATTATTAGATAAATGTTTTAAACTTTTAGCTTAAAAGCTGATAAATTAAAATATTATTTAATGTATTATAAACACCTTGTATATCGTTAACAAAGTAAATCTGTGTTGACTATTTTTGAATTATATCACTAAATGTATATGCCATGTGATAGAGTCTATAAAATCAAAACTACGTTATAATGGACTGATGTCTTGTGAAATGTCTTTCACGTTATGACTGTTTCTTAGTAATTGCAACGTTAACAATAAGTCTTAACCTATAACTGACAATAAACCTAAACGGAAGCAGAAGGTTAGGTATGACAGTCAATTTCTGTTCTTTATTTAAAGGATAAGTATTGATATAAAATTTAATAAAATATCTATATAATTGTAACTTACCGCATGCTCTGGTGACGGTAGCGGCATCCAGTGGATTGTTCCTCCCAGAAAATAAGCGCTGCTGAAGGATAACAACAATGCAAGGATAAAATAAAAGGATATTGTACACGAATGCATGGTATGTCGGTCCAATGGCGTTGATTTTGTTCTTTACAGTCCAACATTCGACATGATCAGTATAATTTTGATATCGGTCAATATTCACGGAAACATATCGTTTGCATGAAATTTATTTCATCATATATGTATATCTACTACTACTACTAAATTCAATGACCAATTATATGTCTATATCATGTCACGCGACCACATATTCTTGCCCTCTATTGGTTGTTAGGGTACTTGGTCTGGATACGTGTAGACTGATAAAATGTACTGTGTTCTGTAATCGTGAGACACTAATAAATTTACTAATGACAATATTGTCATCTCAAGATTACCGTTATGACATTCGATTTTTTCTGGCTTACTTATTTCCCAGGTTAAGAACATAAATTCACATATGCATACATGCATACATACTTACACGCACGCACGCAGGCACACACACACACACACACACACACACATACATACATACATACATACATACATACATACATACATACATACATACATACATACAAAAACTGCTATTTATCATTTATTTTTCAAAAATGTATTTTTCAGAAACGTCAAAGGAAAAATGTATATTTCTATATTTGCTAATTAATGGTGGATGACATATTAGTGGGTACAACACATTTAATTCAATACAGTAATCAGTTATAACGCAATTAGGCTCCATAACCGGATTCGTCTTGCAAAGGAAAATAATATGTTGATTAACTGATGTAAAGTATTATTGCCTTTAATGGTATTTTCTTATTACGTCTTTAGATACTTATATATATTTACCATAAAGACAAAATACATTTGGCATTAAGATGCTTACGTAACATCATTTGAGAAGAGACTGTAGGCGTACTTATATATTTTAAATATGGCCGTGCCGTGGTGAAACGTTTATTCGCATGATTTCATTAGTTAATTGCCACTACGCTCTGATTTATTTATTTCTCGTCTTCCTCTGTTAGCATTTGGAACAAATAACACACAAAACAAGATCAATTTCAATTAAGGTGAGGAATTTAGCAATTTAAATGTACATAGTAACTTAAAGGCACATAGTAAATTAAAGGCTCATAATAAATTAAAGGAATATAGTAACTTTAAGGTACGTGGTAAATTAAAGCAGCCGCAGAAAGAAGTGCAGTTATTATACTTTAAAGTTATGTCGTTGTTGTATTATTGTTATATTGTTGTTATACGGTTTACACCAGTTACACCATGTTTCAGCACAAGATACGATATATATATATATATATATATATATATATATATATATATATATATATATATATATATATATATATATATATATGGTGGAGGAAGAACCGGAAAAAAACTTAGAAGAACCGAGTAATATTCGGATACAACAATCTAAAGTTATGCTGTTTTTGGTCAATCTAATATATATACGAAGTTTGTTTAATTAGTTGCATAAAGATATAATACCATTTCTCCATTGAAATTTGTTTGAAAATGTATCAGGATACATGCTGCATGGTTCACTGAAGACACATATAACGGTTTCAATATAACCTTTCACATATTCTTTTTAATACCATTTGTCAAAATTTTTACCTCTTAATAGTTTGTTTCATTTATAAACCGTAGTAAAACATTTCATTGGGGTGGTAAGGTTCTCACATTGAGCAATATTTAATTTATTACATATAGACGCAGACGCAATAGTTGATAAATAAGGTCATTTTAATTAGCACGATTTTATGACAATTTACCTTTTTTCAATTAGAGTAAATCTTAGTTTAAAAATTAGTTTGTACGCCTTTCTGTCTTCAAGAGTTTATTTCCAGCTGATTCAATGTGGGTTTTTAACCAGCTGAAATAGCATTGAGATCACGTTTCCTTTAACGCCATTAAGAAAGGTATGTTAAGACTGACACTTTGATTCTGATTTCTACGGTTTATCTCACACGTTCTGAAAAAAAAATTATACTCGTCACAAGTGCCGTTGAATATTGGATCGATGCAAATTCACGAACTGACAGTAATGGAGAAAGTTGCATATTTTGCCTGTGATTTATTGCATTTACACTGTTAAGTTAAGCCCTTCAGTGACTCACCCAATAGTATGCATAAAATGGATTGAATCGACTGATATATATATATATATATATATATATATATATATATATATATATATATATATATATATATATATATATATATATATATATATATATATATATAATGTATTTCGAATATACCGGTTTTATTTTTCACACTAGATCAGGTTTTAGACACTGCTGTCTTTCCGTGTTTTCGATTCATACATTAAGGTTTCGAACTATTTTGATGCCTTCATTGATGCCAGCTCGTAGATATTGGATGTACTTGCAAGAGTTTACATATTTCCTATTACAGCTTCTTTAACTGACAAAGCCTTAACAACAAAGATTTAAAAATTGGTTAAGTATATTTGAATAATTAATGCATACATATGAGTACATATTTCTAATTTTTGGATTATTATAACAGATGCATGCATAAATTATTCCATAATTTGTGTATCTTATCTACATAACACATATGCTATCACATTTGTTTTAATTTCAACTTTAAATAATTGGTATATTTTGTTATCATACCACCATATGTTGTTATATTCCTTATTAGCTCTTAGTACTAAATTCCTTGATATTAGCATCGTTATCATATTCCTAAATATGTAACACCATTGGTTTACTAAATAATCATCTTTTGAACACTTATAAAACATAAACAATATATTTACATCTACCGTGTACTACCGGGGGTGCGAGTGTGCAGACGGGGTGGTCACCCCGGGGGGCAGAGGTCTTGGGGTGCCAAAACAGCTGCTAGATATTTAATGGCAGGAACATGTTTGTGGGACCATCATTGTAGCCCAGTGCGCTATTTACCCTTAGTATTCCACTGCTGATCACGATTGTTTAAGCAATATAAAATATAATCCCTCATTGCGAACTTCGTATCCAAATCATACACCAACAAATCCATGTTTAAAATTAACTTGTCGGACACTATTTAACCATCTGGGCAATTTCATTTTTACTCCAGTTTCAATTAAACATTTTATCTTTATTTAGAAAATATATTATCTGCAATTTAGATAACTCAAATTCAATATTACAATATCAAAATATGTCTTTCTCACAATAAAGACATAATTCATTGTAAACAACGATATCCCTAAAATGTTATTCTTATAAGTATTCGAAACCTTCCAATATTGTATTCTATGACGCGATCAAACTTTTTAAAGAAAATCATACTTTTCTATGAAAAATATGCACACAGGTTTGGTAAGCAATTTTGTTTAAAAAAAAATTGAAAAGGCGTCAGAGAATGCTAAGTTTTGGAATCTGGTATGTTTAGGTACACGTACGATGGAATTTCGGCAGAAGATTTGCAACCTAAATACTTATAATATGATTTTATGAGCTTCTCGGTTTAATGGTAATACTATCTCCGATAGCTACAGAAACCATCTTGCCTACGAAATATAACGATTGTAGCAGCAGAGAGGGTGTATCGGACAACATTTTTAGACAAGTATTCACTGAAATCACGCTTAAAATCAATGAAACCAATGACATCAGACCCAAAAGTCAATGACATCAGGTCCCAAATATGTGTGTGTTTCATGGATTAGGTCCAAAAAAAAATTATGAAAAAATCAATGAAATTAATGAAATCAAAAACTTTTCAACTATTACATTTTTTGGGAAAAAGGGACTACAACATCGTTGTCACTCACCCCCTCTGCTGTTGGAACTTTCAGTTCAGGGTTAACCGAATATTTGATCCAGTCCGATACGATATCGTGTTCGAGGGTCATGTAAATCACTACGACGAAAATCACTACGATTTCACAAACAGACTAATTTGTAAAACCTCCTCTTGTAAATCAATCAGATTATTAGACTGATCTGTGAGTTTGAAATTAATTTTGGTTAATGAATTATTATGACATCGCATATAGACTGGATTCACCGGGGACTCAATTATTAAAAACCCTGGAGGAGCTGTTGGTGCAAATGAATACAAAATATATCCTTGCTGAGCTTGATTTGATCGTTCTAAATTTATTTGATAGCTTCCTTCGATCACATCACATACTAAATTGAGCGCAATCACCGTTGAAATATTCACATTGAACGGAGCAATATGCCTGCCACCACCATCTGGGTCATTATTATGGGTCAGGATTTTTATTTCCGGTGATGTTGCTTTTTTCCACGCATCATGAATTATTTTAAAACCAATATCGATGGCATCACTGAGAGATTTTTGTAGTTCTGGTACGTTATATCCTGGTAGTTTGACTGTGGGTATATCCTTGACGGGGATGCCCTTGCCTCCTGCAAAAATTGTTCTTGTTGTAGGATTACTGTCATCTAATATCTCTTGAATAATTTGTGAATTAAATGTTTCCATGTCATTGATGATTTTGTTACATGTTTTTACGACACTGATAAATTCATCTCGGGTAAGAGAGCCGGATTTAAGGGGTATTAACAACAGTGAAAAATCATTATTCATTGCTGTGAAATTTTCAGCGATTTTAAGTTCGTTAACAAAAAGATATTTCCCTCCCTTATCTATAGTGCCAAGAGCAAAAAAGATGCTAGCAATACTGTAATCTCTATAACTCTTTACTGGATTATCAGATTTTATCCTGTCTGTGATATAATCGGTTTTTTGAGGTTCTGGTAAATCAACGGTTTCCTCCCTTGGTGGTAATTCAGGCCATCCTAGTACGGTTCTTATTGAGCTTTGATAGATATCTACGACGTATTCTTCTGAGTTTATTTCAATGGCAGATGATAGTGTTGGTTCATGAACTGTTATAGCGATTTTTGACTCTACTCCAGTAATCGATTTTATTCTACGCGCGAATTCATTATTGATTTGTTCAATTTGATATGATCCGGTTGGTATGGAAACAACATTCCAGTCTGGGGTGCCGTCGGGTTTATTCTTATTTGCAAATACCAGTGAATTATTGGGTTGTTGACCACCAAATGATTTTGACCTAATATTTGGCCAACTATGGTATACTCGTAATTTTGCTAGCGCGATTTCCTTCACTGGGACCGGAGAGGGGAAATTCACACTGAATTCTGGATTCGTTGAGGTTATTGAGATCATGCTTGTTTGTACTGGTTTTGTGTTCTCCACTATTTGTTGAAGTAATTCCATCTGTGTTGTCATTGTTATTATATTCATGATGTATTTCTAATTTTGACATCGCAGAATCATATATATCTACCATCGCTGAAAACTCACTCTCTGATATAATTGTATCATCGAGCGATGACGATATCAATGAGGATAATTGCGAGTATGCAGTAGACACAACATGAAATTGAATTATGTAGTCTTGTAGTTTCCGTTGGCTGCATGAGGATATTTTTTTTGTGATTATTGAAATAATTCCAGCGATTGTTGTTGCCGCAGAAATGCAAATTGGAACAGCTATCGGGGCCATCATTGTCACTGAAGACAGTATAATACCAGCTCCAGTGATTACACCACTCACAGCGTACACAGTAACATCAATTGCGGTAATTCTCCTGCGATATTTTTTAATTTTCAATTCATACTCCTCAGACAGGGTTTTGAGTCTAGTTTGATACTCTCTGACCTGATCATAGCGATATTGCGATGATGAAATCATTTTTATTTTAAATATGCTAGTGTTTTCAATTACGATTTACTTAAATCCGCTACGAATTCCACATACCACGTTGTTGAGACCCTAACCAAATGTTTTTCAGTAGATTTGATTGTGAACTTTTCAGTTGTATTCTTGTCGATGATCGTTGAAATCGTATTATTGACCCCGGATGAACTGGACGATGAAATCTCAAATTGAGACAATGGTGTTACTAGTGTTAATCGATAAATACCCTTAACGGTTGCAGTGATATCTAATTTGTTGTTTGTAGGTGTCCACTCAAATGATCCGTGTTGGATCGTGTATACTAAGTTGTTGGTTTTCTCATGAGGAATTTTTGTTTTTTCAATGACTGTTATCATCCTCGTTGCATCTCCTTTGATGTCTTCGATGAAAGTTTTCGTCTCATCAATGGATTTTTTAATATCAGGGAGTTTTAGTTCAATTTTATCTAACGGGGTTCCAATAAATTTATCAATGATATTTCTACGAAATGATATAAACTGTTTTATGTGTTCTTCAATTCTAGATTCAAGTGTTGCTAGTACAACCACAGAATTGTTTAACTCGTCGTTGAGAGTTTTTAATCGATCTGTAATCGTCGAAACGAGTACACCTGGTTTGAGTTTACCCTGATCGGAAAATAACGCAACGGTGTTCTCGATTGCATTTTGTTGTTTAACTAAAATATCATCCAGAGAGATATTACTGGTTTTCAATTTACCCTGATCGGAAAATAACGCAACGGTGTTCTCGATTGCATTTTGTTGTTTAACTAAAATATCATCCAGAGAGATATTACTGGTTTTCAATTTACCCTGATCGGAAAATAGCGCAATAGTATCCTCGATTGCGTTTTGTTGTTTAACTAAAATATCATCCAGAGAAATATTACTAGATTTCAATTTACCCTGGCGATCTTGAAATACAACTATTTCATTCGGGTCAACACTTGTTAAGTTCAACGTCTCAGCGATTTCATCTTTAATTTTTTTTGTTATATCCTTGATAGAATCAGGGGTTGCAGTGTCATCGGGTTTGGGTTTCAAAGATCTCCCCCAAATATCAATCATGTTATTGTAAAACTCTTTCTCTCTCTAAAAAGCGATTACTAGTGTAGTCATTTACGACAATATGTGGTGGTTTTCCCCTTGGGTTACCCAAGGAGTTAGAAATAGCGTCAAGGACATTTAATACTTCACTGCCGCATATTGGTGGGTCATTGATTTGTTGTGTTGGTAGCGTAGAATACCAAGTCTTCATTGGAAGGGTTTTTATATACCGCATAAACTCTTTTGGTGGGGCTAATCCATATGAATCAAAATAGACAATCCCACGTGGATCAATAGCGTATGCAACCCAGTGAGTTCCAGGTCCGGTGCTGTTATCGAGATTAATAATACCTGTTTCAGTTTTGTTTGGTTGATGTGGTAATTGATCTTTCATAAAAACACCTCTGAAATTTTTAATCGCTAGTTTTTTAGCAGCATCCATTAAATCAAAATTGGACATTGGAACCATCGAAGATTTGGGAACCATAGGTTCGGAAATTGAAGATTTCTGAATTAATAAACCGTTCCTGGTAGTCTCAGGCCTGATCCGTGAACGGATCTCCCGCTGTACCATGAATACGGGGTTCCTGGTAGTCTTAGACCTTTTCCGCTGTACCAAGAATACGGGGTTCCTGGTAGTCTTAGACCCAATCCGTGAACGGATCGTCTCTTTTTTTTATATCCTTGTCCAGTTGCCTTTTTTAGTGCCATTCCTGCTGCAGTACCAACGGCTCCTAACGCCGCTGCTTTAGCCACCGCTGGGGCTGCTGCTGCAATCAATGCTGGTATTGCAGCTAACAATGGAAATATACCGCCTGTTTTCATCATATTTTTTATAGCAGCCGCAGAGAGAGTAATCTGAACTCCCTTTTTATCCCTGAAAGCATCATTGAAATGTTTCACCTGACGAGTTGTCAGCGATAATTTATTTTCACCACCAGTCATTTGATTAGGTTTCAACGTGATTGTGGTTCCACATTTTTTAGCCGATTCTGATTGCAATTTTTTGATTTGACCAGGAGTTAACGCAACACTAATAACACTATATGACATTATACATAATAGATTGATTCTAATTCAATGAAAAATCGTTCAAAGATTTTCTACTGGGGCATCTACCACTCTCATTCTTCCACCAACACCTTCAAGTAGCATTGATTTATCACTGAGAATGACAGCAACCGCTCTATAATTAGCAATAGCACCATGAGTCACATTAGCTCTAAAGTGTATATCAACAACTGACTGTCTTGTCAAATCGAGATGTTCCAGTGAGAAGTAGTAGATCGGATACAGATTCTTAAAATCAAATTGTGATATTTGCAAACCAGTATCGACATTTTGATCGCGTGCCATAAATGACAACAGACGATGATAAACTCGTGCAATATGATTTTCTGTGTAATTAAGTTGTATATCCTCAGATGGTTCCTGCTGGCCGTTTATTCTCAGTGAGACGTCTTTCACACCTAATTGATCAAATATCATATGACTGGAGAGTTGATTGCCAACTCGTGCGTTATCCTGTAACGCAATAAATATATGACGTGGCGCAGAAACGCCTTGTTTTGATGCTAGGTTCCAAGTGAATAACCCGTTGATATTTGATTGCTTCACATCTGTACTCACGGTTAGCCAACTCAACAACGACTTTCCTCCTTGGTCCATAAATGATAGTAGTCGTTGTTCTGCGGTGATTGCTGGAGTCAACACTGGCATCCACAATGATATTTTTGTTAAATTGACTTTACCGGCATCATCATTTATATGTGCTGCAGCTGGGTTTGCTGGAATCCTCCAAATTGCGTCGTTATCATCACTCTTTCGTACAAGCGATACTGTATGCTTCGCCCCGTAGATAACTTTTCTGACGTTTCTACAGAATCCAAAAATATGATGCAGTGGAATCGCACATGAAAATGATTTACGCCCTACTCCCAACATTGCGTTTCGTGTTGCGGCTCCTAGATTGAAATTAGGATCGTTGTTTATAATCATATCCTCGATACCAGCAGGAGCAGGAGGAGCAGCACGATCATTTGGTCGTCTTACAACAAATGGATTTCCACCAGCGGTATTCTTACCATCTTTTGCAAACATCATAGATGGACCCGCTGATCTTGTATAATCATCAGAATATCTCGCTAACCCTATGATTGTTGTGGCCACATCAACATCACGATCTATGGACTCAATTTCTTTTCCATCAATGAGATATCTAGCACTCTCAAATAACGCCATAATACCATTATTGACAAAACCGACTTGAGTACCAGCTGGATACGGTGCTGGTACATTAGTAGTATCAGCAGCTGTTACAATTTCTCCTTCTACTTCAATAAATGCTTCACAGGGCAAAAAGTATTTACTGGTATCATGGACTTGAAGATCAATTCTTGCTCGACTATTTGAGTCTATGGCATGATAGGCGTAATATTGATAATCGCGTACAGAATCATCCTTGCCAACTGGGGCGTCTATATCAAATGCTGGATCAGATGATTTTTTGAACATTTTATTCTATTTATCAGAGTCTAAATAGTGAAATCGTAAACGATTTTTCCATTTTCATCGACGTAGTTTTTTAAGGCCACTTCCTGCTATCATGTTTGCAATATTTCTTTGGTCTCCTTGATTTACCATCGACGCTAGTTTTTCATCTACTGCGTTATTTATTATTTTACTAACACTTGCAGGCATTTCTTCTGTAGACGGTAACGGTTTCTTTTTTCGTCCCACTAATGATGTTATTTTATCCTTCGCAGTTGAAAACGCTTTCCCGGCAAGATTTCCAACAGTACTGATACCCTTATCACGAATAACATCAATGGCTTTCATTGATAACTGTTTAGCTAACGGCATCACTTTGGGAGCCATTCTTGAAAAGAATCCTAAAATGGTATTGCCGAGGCCATCTCCGTAGTATGCTTTATAAACTGGAAACCGTGAATTAACTACATAGACGGGGGTTGGTTTATCATGATTGTAATGGATGATCATTATTATAAAAACAATAGTGTTTTCAATTGTTATTTAATCACTATGATACCCATTTGCTAACTCGTCAATGAAATCTCGATAGGTTTTGATATCCATGATACCGCCGGCAAATAACCGTCTACAGATATCAGCTGCTTCATTAATTATTTCCGGTGAATTATTTCCAGCTCGTTTTCCTCCGATGAGAACATCTAATCGTGATATATCATTGATAACGCTATCAGGACAAATGTTTCCAATCCTTGGATTTCCTAATCCACTTCCGCTATAACCAGCTGCTTCATCTAGTTTTTCTAAATCCGTAGTTTGTAAATAATCATCATCATCATCATCAGGTGGTAGTTGTTGTTTTTTTTGTCTTCTTGTTTGTCTACGTGTTGGTGTTTGACGTTTTAGTTCTTGCCGTTCTTCTATTTCTCGTTGTCGCTCTTCTATTTGTTCTCTTTTATAATAACTAATTCCCTTTTTAAATTCCTTGTATCCTATCTCATCCTTATTCAAACGACCAATCCCTTTATTTAGTTTATACAAATTATCAAACCAATCATTACTTGATATTCTATCATTCTTATACTCGTCCTTTAAAAAATCTTTTTTTGAATTATAGCTTTGAGCAGCAAAATTACCAAAGGCTTGATAATCCTTTGATTTCAATAAACTAGGTTTTTTTATTAATATTTTAGCATGATCAGTAAATTTATTCAACAGAGAAACAGTCGTTTTTTTCGGATCAGTTTTTTCAGTTTGTTCAGTTTTCGCTGCTAGTTTTTCAAGCTCACCAATAACAGATTTCCCCGTCTCGGGACCATCTCCCAGTAAAGCACGCTCTACCCCTTTCGTTGCTGTGGTTACTGGTTTAAACAACTCTTCAGACCCCAGAGCAAAATCAGTTTGTAAACTCTGTCGTTGTTGCAGTTTATTTCTTACAGAGTCACGAATTGGTACAAATCTCCTGATTGCATCCAGTCGTTCACGAGCCAATCGGGTTGTTAATGCTTCATTGACCATTATTTGAAATCGCAAACTATTTTTCAATTGTAAAACACTTTCTCCACTTTTTTGACATGTCAGATGATTTTTTAACACAGTCATGGAAGAGTTATTTCATCCTATAACAGCTTCTATCAATGATGGGGAAAGTCACATAATTGTATATAAAATAAATAATACTGTGAGTTTCCCACTTTTGTTACATGTCGGATGATTTTTTATATGGTCATGGAAGTGTTATTTCATCGTGAGACACCTTCTATCATTGATGTTGAAAGTATCAAAATTGTATATAAAATAAATAATACTGACAGTTTCCTCACTTTTGTTACATGTCGGATGATTTTTTATATGGTCATGGAAGTGTTATTTCATCGTGAGACACCTTCTATCAGTGATGTTGAAAGTATCAAAATTGTATATAAATAAAATAATACTGATAGTTTCAACATTCTAGTTTTGACCAATCTGACACATCGTCCATCGATTTTGACACCCTTTGAGGGTCGGCTAAAAAAAATGATATGGTCGGGTAATCAAAAAATGATATGGTCGGGCAATCAAAACTGTTCATTTTCTTGAATTAATGCTCGTAGGTTTCTAATTTTAGAGTTGACTTCTTTTTTCAATTCGTATTCGTTACCTAATTCTTTTCGTATTCCCTCTACGATAGTATACAACGGAACGAACACACTGATGTCACTGGAAAATGAAAGAGAGTCTTTAATAGAATTCTGAATTTTTTTGATGAGTGCATATTTCTTGGGTAGCATATATTTATTGTTGTTAACCCCGTATTCTATATCCTGAAAATCAGACACAATTTGGTCAGGATTTAATCCATCTGATAGTTTGATATCCTGATTTTTCAATTTTGCTATTTCAACTATGATGCTATTCATGTTTTCAGAATTCATTATTCTATAAGTATGACATATCTCTAATTGGAAATTATGACGCATTAGACATAACTAAATTGAACTTTTTGTCCCGTCTTTTTTGAAATAGCCGATCGATAAATCCCCTCTGCAACGAATCGTACAGAAGTCGGACAGATATTGAAATATTTTCCGGCTTCATTCATAGATGAAAATATTTTTTCTTCATTAGTTATTGTATTCAAAGATGTCACAGGTCTCTTCCCAACCGTTTTGCAAGTGCCAGTCTTTCCTTGTTTGGAATTCTCACTCAGTGTGATAGCCTGCAGATTGGATACAGAATTATTCTTTGGATTAGAATCCTTGTGATAAATAACAAAACCATCTTTGATCAATCCATTAAAACATTCAAATACGAAACGATGAATGAGATAATTTTTCGTTTCTTTTCCTCCGCCAACAGTAAACCTCAAATACCCTTGATTAGTCACAAAACCAACTGATTTTTTCAGTCTACGGTTTCTGACAGTACCATCACTGGATGCTTCATATTTTGTAATCACTGGATGTGGTCTGAATTCTTGGTCCATATATACTATTCTATTGTTTGTCTAATTCAGTGTTTGGTTCAATAATTACATCACTGGAAAATCTTTCGATATAGTCTTGCGGGGTTCTTATGATTTTATCCTTGATGTTGTCAGGGTCAAGGGCCTTTTCAGGGTCAAAATTTCTGATAGATTGTCCATTTTTTATTCTTTTATCATAATAACGCTTCAATTCCCTATATCGCTTACCACCACAATCACTACACAATTGTGATCTTCCCTTAACCCCAACCCCACATCGAATACAGGGTAACGGACCAAGACTTCCACGTCGAAAACTTTGCATATGATACCTACAGTACTCATTTTTTCTGCATGATTTGTTACACGGGGTTACATTTCCCATCATGAGCCATTTGCAGTGATTCATTATACATAAAACTTTCATTTAAATGTTTGTTTTGTATATAGCATGAAGGAGTTCAAGAGATTGACTTCGACAAATGCTAAATTCAATGCTGATAGAGAGTTCAAGAGATTATTGAAAATCAATCCTAGATTTAATCTCGATAGACCAAAAAAACGTCAAAAACGTCCAAGAGACGGAAACATGAAAGAGTTTAAGAGATTATTAAAAATCAATCCTAGATTTAATCTCGATAGACCAAAAAAACGTCCAATAGACGGAAACAAACGTAACAAACGTCCAAGAGACGGAAACATGAAAGAGTTTAAGAGATTATTGAAAATCAATCCTAAATTTTATATCGATAGACCCAAAAAGCGTAACAAACGCACAATAGACGGAAACATGAAAGAGTTTAAGAGATTATTAAAAATCAATCCTAGATTTAATCGCGATAGACCCAAAAAACGTAACAAACGTCCAAGAGACGGAAACATGAGATCATCATGGAAGGATGCTCAATTCAATCTTGATATACTTTCTAATACACCCAAGAATAAAATTCTTGATAAACCCATCAGAGACTGTTTTAATGAATTCAAGCGTGATGGAGCATCTTATTGTTGGTCAACATTTCGAATTGATGGTGTTGTTGACGCTACCATGAATGATGAAAAGGCAGCAGCGATCATTTCACGTGTTGGGGGAAAAAGTCATTTTTTCCGAATCAAATTCGTTATCCGTGAGAATGGCAAATGGATTATTAAGGATAAATTTGAACCCATTCTCAAGGGCAAAAAAACTATCACCGTGAATCAGGATTCCAAACCGGGAATTTTGACTGGAATTGATAAACCCTACTACGAAAGATCTTATCCTGTCACAGCAGTTGTTTACGGGATCTATCCGCTCAATGAAAAACCTGATATTTCAAAACTAGCACCCATGAAATATTCGACAGGGCTCAATTGTGTAGCAGAACGAATAATAGAACACTTCACAAATGCGTCCCGGGGGAATAAACTCACTGATCTAAGACGAAAAAAAATAACCGAGTGGGAGTTCACGGTAAAAGAGCATGGGGCAACAATTCAGGATATAGCCAAATTAGAAACATCATTAAGATTTCCAATATCGGTAAGAACAATCACCGGTGAAGTATTATACGAATCGAAATATCAATCAAAAGGAACCCCCATTGAAATTATTGATCATAACGCGCACGCGTGGTCATCTGCAGTAACAATATTTCCACGGGATAGAACCGTAAAATATCTATCCCCAGCAGGGTTGGGACCTGAAGAATGTTTTACCGAGCAGAAATTATTTGATGCTATTTACCATTTGAGTAAAAACGATCCTGTGTCAGCGTGGCTATTTCATAGTAATTCAGACGAGGAATGCAGATTTGATCAGTTTGTAAGGCCCAACGGAGAATTATACCGTACTGAAGAACTGCAGAATCAAATGAAACAACTAGCTAGTGAGTTTTCTGAGGACGGAGAAGAAGACGATCAATTATTAGCAAACTGTTTTACAGTACCATCCATTGCAGCACATTTTGCTAGAAAGAAAAACGCGTGGAAACCAACACGAAGTGAGTTTTTATCAGATGTCAAATTGTCCTGTCTTGAATACAGCCACGGCGGATTATGGAACACAAAATACACCTCTGATTCCGTTATTTCCGTTGATATGATTGCGTGTTATCCAGGAAGTTTTCTTAGGTATGGAGAATGCGAGAAATATTTCAAACGATTTGGACACCCTACACACGAAATGACCCGTGTTGCTATTAATGGACCACTTCCTGATTTTGATTTAACCGGATTCGCTTGTGTAGTATCATTTGAAATGGCTACAGGACTTCATCCGTGTAGTTATCTTTGGATTGGTAAACACATGTCTGAAAAACACTGGATGCCAATAGTGCTATTGAGATATATGCTTGATTGTAAAATGTTAAAATCATTAATTGTCAGTGAAGCAATTATATCCTATCGGGCACAGAAATCAGTCTGGTTACCACAACCTGATCTAGAAAAAATAATTAGCGAAGAGCGAAAACTGTTTCCTGATTTTAATGAACAACAAATCATGGATTGGTCCAGACAGTTATTTGAAATCAGAAACAATGAAGCAAAAAATCTTGGACGAAGAATAATCGGTAAATTTACCCAAGGTGGCAAAGATGATAATACGAAATATTCTTCACGATTGATTATAGACAACGCTGAATACGATTTTGTAATGGCGGATTTAACGAATAAGGGCCTATATGTCAATCGTAAGGACGCATTTATGTCCGATGGAACCAAATTGGGTACAATTGTTACCTACAATGATGGATACCATCCGCAGTACACACATTTGAGAGCTTCTATGCTCGGTTATGCTTCTATTAATCTGTTTTCGATGATCAATAAATTTCCTACCACCGCAGTTAGAGTTGCCACTGATTCATTTTACATAAATAGCAAAATGGCTGATTTTAAGGCTACTGGCAACGAGAAATGGGGGACATGGAGAATTAAGAAAGAAATGATTCATGATTATATTCAATCAGCAGATGTTACCATTGAAAATAATTACTTAGAAAGCAATCAGTGTTCAGAATTTTCTAGTGCACCACCGATTTCTGATCCAATCTGTAGATATAAAACAGTTTATTTAAACGGCTGTGGTGGGTCAGGAAAAACAACCCGGGTAATTGAGTTATTCCGTCGTGGAAACGCTAGCGTTTCTAACATGATTGTGCTAACACCGACTCACAGACTTGCAAGAGAAATGATACAGAGAGAGGTAAATGCTTGCACTTATCACAGCTTTTTCCGATGGAAGGGAGATAAATGGACTCCTGAGCGCATGGGAGAGAAATTTATTCCTGAAATAATCATTTGGGATGAAATAGACACAGTGTCAGAAGATGTCTTAAAAATATTTCTTGAGTGGTTGTTATTGAAGAATACAAAAGTCGTCATGTGCGGTGATCACGGGCAACCACCACCATTTGTCGGTGCATCCCCCCATGAATGGCTAAAGGGTTTTGTAGACTATTATGAAGAAATTGATACCGATCACAGATCACTTGATAATGAATTAAAAGAATTGAAGAAACTAATTAGATTACAACCGGATAGAATCCAGTGTGAAATAACCCGTGAAATAATTTCGGAAACTCCCATGAATGAGTTTTGGGAAGCGTGGAGACCAAATGATTTAATCATTGCAAGTAGAAAAATAGTCAGGGACACACTTCAGATGAAGTTATTTGAATTGCATAAACAGAAATTTGCAACACTTCCAGTACCGTTATGTTATAGGCCATCGGATACACGAAAACAGAACATCGAAGTTGATATTCCAGGGCAAAGTGAAAAACAGAATTTAGTATTAAATGATATTGTGCTGGTTGATATCAATGTTGTTGAAGATGCATTGCGTGCTAATAAATCCCCGTGGACGCTAGGTTATGCAGCAACAATACACTCTTCACAAGGATTGACTATATCGGATACAACTCTTTGGATGGTAGATAATCGCATAGAATGGTCGAATTTAGTCTATCTCGCAGTGTCTAGAGTACGAAAAATAAATCAACTTCGAAGAATTGTCTTCGATGATGAAATCATTGGCGATGATGAAATCATTGGTGACGATAATGATATTATTGATAAAAAACTCTCCGGTTACAAACAACAGGACAAAAAAAAAACAACGAGAATTTGATATTGATGCTGAATTAATAATCACTTTGAAGAAACAACAGAATAATCACTGCGCGAGTTGCAATTGTATAATGCGTTGGCAGTATTCGGATAAGGATCCTCGCCAATTCACCGTAGACAGAAAAAATAACAATCTCGGTCATGTCAGAAATAATGTGATGTTGACTTGTCTTGAGTGCAATAGACGCAAGGGTGCTAGTTAAGCCCATGGGGTGGCAATTGAGTATCCTCGGGTATCACTTGTAATTGTTGTCTAGTAAAACCCCGTTGAGGGGCAGTTGAATCCAGTTTATAGATTGGAGGTCTACCCGTAGATCGTGTTATACTAGATATCTTATGCGTAGTGACGCTCCAAATAGGATCAGTAGCCCTTTTTCTATCCCCTTCAAGCTCTCCTGGTTCGTATAAATACCTCACAATGACATTACTACCAAGAATTGGTTCTTTGAAATCTTTTTGTGGTTTTTCAGGTATCGACTTCTTTTTAATCGCGTTGATAGGTTTCATGTTGATGGTTCTAGTAATCTCGTTATTCAGTGCGGTAACTACACCTGGTAATCTCTTCACCCATTCACGAGATCTTTTTTCTTGGATGAATTCTTTTGCATATTGATATCCTAATAACCGCTCAGCAAGGGTTTTATTAAACCGTTCTACAATGGCCTGATCACGATGCAGTGCAGTATGCCCTCGTCTGATAGCGACATTGTGATATTTCATTGTAGATAACACTGCACCCTGAAATTCCTTGCCAGGATCAACTTGTAACAGATTTGGCCAGTGCAGAGGACCTCGTCGATAAATCCTTTCAAATGCAGAAGCCACTTCAGTGGCCGATTTTGTTTTTAACGGTTCTGCTTCTTTGTATCGACTTGCAATATCAACTACAGTTAACGCATATTTGTAACCACGATCATGTGGCAGAAATAATAGATCAGCCTGATGAACTTCATTGGGTCCGGTTACATCAAAATGCGAGAATTGAATTTGTTTAGGCGGTGGTAGATAAATTTGCCATAGTGCCTATTTGGATAACCAATGAGCCGCAGTGGTTTTTTTCACTTTTGCGGCGCTAGCGAGTTTACTGATTGCAGCGTTACCCTTCCAGTATCCTCTTGGGGAATAGTAAATAGATTCCATGTTGCTATTAATTACCAGCACCTAACATCAATTTACTTTTCATAGCCGATTTTATCAAAAAGGAAGCCAATTTTTCTTTGAAGGATTTATCAGTGATAGAATTCAACGCATGAATTAATTTCACATCTGCTAGATGCCTGTGTTGCAAATTGCTGCTTTTATAAGCAACATCATGAAGGTGACAGGCCTTATCAATAGCGTTTATTGGTTCCTCACCGGGTCGGGGTTGATTTTGATCATTGAGTCTGATATCAAGTCTTGTTCCCGGTCCACAATAACTATACCCTGGAAGGTGTTTTTCTCCGGGGTATTTTGCCCATGGGGTTCCAGGGAGTTTTGCTAATTTGGCAGCGATATCACCTCCTCGTTTTTTTTTAAAGGTTCCTTGGGTTCCTTGGGTTTAGAAACAAATCTAAATTTCTTTGTACTACACTGTACGCATTTACCAGAAAGCGCTGATCGGTTATTTTTAGTTGTAATCGTCGTCAAGTCATCTGTGCCAGTACGCGCCTTACACTTCACGCAATATAGATCCATAATTTATGTATAGAGATATGAATATAATTGATTTTTCAGCGACTAAAACAAGAGAACCAGTGAAGCATCATGCAGCGCTACCAAACTCTATCCGCGCAATTATAATCGGACCATCTGGATCCGGTAAAACGCAATTGTTGCTCAATTTACTAATGAGATGGATGAAGTGGGATAAGTTGTATTTAATTGCCCCTAGCGTAGATGACCAACGATGCTATGAAGTGCTAAAAGATTTTAATGAAAACGCTTCAGAGATTGCTGGCGAGGATGTTATTGAATTTATAACCGATATTGACGAGGCGCCATCCGTGAATGACCTCGATGGAAGTATCAACAATTTAGTTGTATACGACGATGTCATGTTAGATAATCAAAAAAATCCTGCTAGAATATTTTCCCGAGGCAGGCATAAAAACACGGACGTGATCTATGTCACTCAACGATACACTCAGATTCCAAAAGTGATCAGAGATAACTGTAATATGCTTGCTTTATTCAACGGCGTTGATACACATACGCTACGAAATATTTGGCAGACATGGTGCTCCGATATGGACTTCAATCAATTTAGAAATTTCTTTAGTCATGCTCAGTCTACCCCACACGGATTTGTAACAATAAATTTACATGACCCTCGAACACGATATCGTATCGGACTGGATCAAATATTCGGTTAACCCTGAACTGAAAGTTCCAACAGCAGAGGGGGTGAGTGACAACGATGTTGTAGTCCCTTTTTCCCAAAAAATGTAATAGTTGAAAAGTTTTTGATTTCATTAATTTCATTGATTTTTTCATAATTTTTTTTTGGACCTAATCCATGAAACACACACATATTTGGGACCTGATGTCATTGACTTTTGGGTCTGATGTCATTGGTTTCATTGATTTTAAGCGTGATTTCAGTGAATACTTGTCTAAAAATGTTGTCCGATACACCCTCTCTGCTGCTATTGTTTTGTTATACAGATGGTAACCGTTGTTTATCAATATATTCGTTAACAATGACGATAAACACATATCCTGTCTCACGCCATTGGTTAAATCAAACGAATTGGATACTGTCATTTTCTAATGTGCATTGCACAACGGTGTTCAAAGCCAATCAGAGTACGAACTATGTAGAGAGGTATTTGATGATGTGTTTTGTCAAGCAACATTCCAACAGTGGCCAATAACTGACCGAATCAAATGCCTTGCTAGCGTGTAAAGCATGTAAACATATGTAAAACATTTTCCAAATACTAGTCGATAGTTTATTTAGTGACATAGAAGTATAAATATATTGAATATTGTTTCTTTAGCCTAAAATGGTTGTCACAACTTGGAACGTCAAATCGTAGTACAATACATTTAAATTTATTGAACATATACGTCGTGAGAACTGTAGGTTTATAAGTATATTAGTATGTCAAGTAACGATGTTTACTTTTCAGCAGTGGGATAATCGTATCTTGTGAAATCATATGGAACAAACTTATTTATATACACAAAATTAAATACAATCAATAGAAGACCACTGTTTGCGAATGTAAAATGCTCTCTCTCTCTCTCTCTCTCTCTCTCTCTCTCTCTCTCTCTCTCTCTCTATCTATCTATCTATATATATATATATATATATATATATATATATATATATATATATATATATATATATATATATACATGGCATTTGTGAACCTAACGCATATTTAATTTTAGACAACGTTAATTAAAGTTAAAAACGGGTTAGCATGATGAAAGAACACAATCCTTATACGAATCGTACTTAACGTAACTGAGTAAAGATTCCAAATATTATTTTCACTGTTGCATGTGCTAATTTGGCCATGGTTCCAATTGGTGCCAACTGGTAGTCTATTGGAAGTGTATTTACAAATGGGCCTGCTCTATGTTATATTTTTTCCTTCTTTATAGTCTACGAGTATTCCTTTAATAATTCTTAATGTGGACTATATGATTACTTATGATGTATACCGTTATATGACACATTTCGTACATTGATGTGCATAGTTTTGAAACGGTTATTTAGATATTTTTTTGATGACTGTAAATTTATACCTGCATCTCTCAAGATCCAGTATGATTCCAATCTTTACATCAAGGAACATCTTTGTCATTATATTCATATAATTCTATCTTTAAACGCATGTGGGAACAATAAAACATACGGAAGATACTAGGACCTGAAATATCGAAAGAATGATTTCAATTATTTCATTTTAATTTGTGAAGCTTAAGAAACAAAATTTTTGTGTCCAGTAAAGTAACGGCCAATGTCGTGTTGTATGTTTAGCTGAAAGCACGCTAGATGGTTTGGGTTTAATGCAATGTCAATCTTGAAACAGTTTTCATTTTGTAGTTCGGACATATGTAATAAATATACGCAGGGTAGAAACTATATAAGTATTTGAACTTTACGTACATCTAGATGCCCAAAATTAAACATCGGAACCTAAAGAAGTTTTAGGTAAAAGAATCAGCTTGTTTGTCTGAATTCTGTACAGATCACCAAGATAGGAAATACATAAATATATCTGGACAACGTTTGATAACGTGGTTGTTGAATGCTGCATCAAACGTTATGTTGCTAGGATAACGCAATCCGAACTTTCCCATAATCATAAACAAGCATAATTTTTCGCTAGACCGACAGACAATCATAACCATTAACAAGCATAATTTTTCGCTAGACCGACAGACAATCATAATCATAAACAAACATAATTTTTCACTAGACCGACAGGCAATCATAATCATAAACAAGCATAATTTTTCGCTAGACCGACAGACAATCATAATCATAAACAAGCATAATTTTTCGCTAGACCGACAGACAATCATAATCATAAACAAGCATAATTTTCCGCTAGACCGACAGACGATCATAATCATAAACAAGCATAATTTTTCGCTAGAAAGACAGACAACTCCCACACTGTCGGACCCTATAACTTTTACGAATAATATCAAAATCAAGTAAGCGGGTACAAATGTCAGCGATCGCAATATGGGATAATACTATAAAGATTATAAAATACATGTTTTTCCTTCGATTTCATAGTGAACCATAATCGATGTTTCGATCGAAATGTTTGGATCTACATAAAAATACAGACTATTACACTTAATGATCAGATCAATAGCTTTTTCTGGAATCAAAAAGGATGTTAATGTGTGTGCTATTATTCAACAATTTTGCTTTCACATTCAATACTACATTCGTAACCCACATTTGTGATTGTGCTTTCATATTTAATACTATATTTCTAACCTACATTAACGATTATGTTAATCTAATCAATAATACATTCGTAACCCACATTTATGATTGTGCTTTCATATTTAATACTATATTTCTAACCTTCATTAACGATTGTGTTAATCTATTCAATACTACATTCGTAGCCCACATTTATGATTGTGCTTTCATATTTAATACTATATTTCTAACCTACATTAACGATTATTTTAATCTATTCAATACTACATTCGTAACCCACATTTATGATTGTGCTTTCATATTTAATACTATATTTCTAACCTACATTAACGATTGTGTTAATCTATTCAATACTACATTCGTAACCCACATTTATGATTGTGCTTTCAAATTTAATACTATATTTCTAACCTTCATTAACGATTGTGTTAATCTCTTCAATACTACATTCGTAGCCCACATTTATGATTGTGCTTTCATATTTAATACTATATTTCTAACCTACATTAACGATTATGTTAATCTATTCAATACTACATTCGTAACCCACATTTATGATTGTGCTTTCAAATTTAATACTATATTTCTAACCTTCATTAACGATTATGTTAATCTATTCAATACTACATTCGTAACCCACATTAATGATTGTGCTTTCATATTTAATACTATATTTCTAACCTTCATTAACGATTGTGTTAATCTATTCAATACTACATTCGTAGCCCACATTTATGATTCTGCTTTCATATTTAATACTATATTTCTAACCTACATTAACGATTATGTTAATCTATTCAATACTACATTCGTAACCCACATCTATGATTGTGCTTTCATATTTAATACTATATTTCTAACCTTCATTAACGATTGTGTTAATCTATTCAATACTACATTCGTAGCCCACATTTATGATTGTGCTTTCATATTTAATACTATATTTCTAACCTTCATTAACGATTGTGTTAATCTATTCAATACTACATTCGTAACCCACATTAATGATTGTGCTTTCAAATTTAATACTATATTTCTAACCTTCATTAACGATTGTGTTAATCTATTCAATACTACATTCGTAACCCACATTTATGATTGTGCTTTCATATTTAATATTATATTTCTAACCTTCATTAACGATTGTGTTAATCTATTCAATACTACATTCGTAACCCACATTTATGATTGTGCTTTCAAATTTAATACTAAATTTCTAACCTTCATTAACGATTGTGTTAATCTATTCAATACTACATTCGTAACCCACATTTATGATTGTGCTTTCATATTTAATACTATATTTCTAACCTTCATTAACGATTGTGTTAATCTATTCAATACTACATTCGTAACCCACATTTATGATTGTGCTTTCATATTTAATACTATATTTCTAACCTTCATTAACGATTGTGTTAATCTATTCAATACTACATTCGTAACCCACATTAATGAGTGTGCCACCTGTAAAAGGTTGTGATAGGATGAGACGACCAAATACGTTGTGTATTTAGATGATGAGTCGACACTGGTAATAAACGCGTAAAAGGGTTATTCGTACCAGCAACTAAACAGAATGGACTAAAAATACAGATACCAATTAAAGCCGATATTATCAAAGAGGAGGTTAAAAACTATTTATTTGTAGCATTGTGTAAGCCTGAAATTTGTCATTAATAAATACACGACAGGTTTGGTAACTCACTAGATATTTAATGATATTTTAAAATCCAAGAAACTCACTAGATATTTAATGATAGTTCAAACTCCTAGAAACTCACTAGATATTTAATGACATTTCAAAATCAAAAGACAGCTAGCAATCTTCAGAACCATATGAATGTGATTTATTTGCATGCAAACTCGTCCTTAGTTTTTATATTTGGTAATGCTATTGAAAATGATGTGCTGAATGTTATGCATACTTTGTGTGTCAGTAAGGCAGATGGTCCTGTCGCAAATAGTCATAAAAGGTTGAAACACAATTTCTAGTCCTACTTACAGTTTTTTGCCACTCGTTCAATAAAGAAATTTAAATTGTTAAATAAGGGAGAGAAAAAATACTTTGACAAACGATTGCGATTTATGTGAATTACCTATAAAGTCTCACTTCAAAGTTTGCATACTCCATTTCATTCCTGAGATCAAGTACTATCCCTTCCGATAAATGACACAATTTTGTAACTCAACATAATTCAAAAATACCTTTTCAGCTAAACAACCCAATATATTTTAAACCTTAAAGCTGAAAAGCATAGCATACTTCTGGAGAATTGAATCCCCTCGGTCGTAACCTTGTATTAAATTGATTCATACTAAATATCTTTTAATCTAACACGATAAAAGACCGAAGACGTTTTTGTGATATGTCTATGTCAAATGAATTTTTACCGTATGTTTAGAGAGGATGAATTGATATGAAAGTCATGGGATAGACGTTGTTGCAGGCTAAACCGTCCAGTAATGCGCACGAGTAAATATTCACCTTAAATGTTATACGCTTACTAACACTAGTATATACAGATAGTAAATTTAAAGTTCGGAATAACATTCCGTAAAAGTCCATAAAATATCCTAAGCTGTAGTCGATGACGTGTCTGTCTTTTGTTGAATCACGGAAATATAATTCCATTTTTGAATCCAATATACATTCCAGTGAATCTCTCTTTCCAATAATTGTATCAGAGCACTTTTGCATTTCCAGAGAATATAATCACCTGAATTAAATAATTGGAAACAAATAATTCCATCCCCAAACTCCTGGTCACAACATATAATACAACCTAACAATGCCAGACGTTAAAGCACGAATGATCATGTCCTCACAATCACAAGATAATAAAGATCTCTTCTTGACTTCAGGTTACAATTAGCATTTTCTAAAAGAAAACATTACCTAGTGGATAAAACCCTTCTAGAATGATCGTTAATATTACAAATTCAAAACCATAATCTGTAAAATTCATCGAATATAGTCCAAAAACCCTGACCCAAATAAACATATTTACTACTTCTATAATAATCCTGATATTAAGCCCATAAACATAGAGAATAATTTAACTATACATTAGCTTTCGGACATAATTAAAGTTTAAAAAGTCATCTTGGGTCAAGTAGAAATGAACTCCATTTTGGGCAAGGTTATGTGCGAAATCACACTATTACATTACAATAGTATGTACAAAAGATAAAACTAACAATCAAGTAAATTAAATATACATAACAAGAGATAGATATGATGTTTTTAATGCACCACCTGAAACATTAGTTCATGACTCGCTAAAGCATTTATGGTTTTGGGTTTGTTACGTGCTTAGACTCGAATAAGCAGCAACATAGAAAGAGGTGAAAATAACAAGCTTGTAAAAATTCAACAAACAATTTATTGAGTACAAATATTTTCATCAAAGAAAATAAATAAACTTACGGTTTTAGAGAATCAAGTTCAAAAATTATTCCAAAAACAATTCACAATATAATCCACTAGTGGAATTGCAAGAGTCCTGATAATGAAATGTCCTAAAAGTTCCCGGTTCGAATCTTGACGATGTAATCCAATATGAACGACGATGTCACGTGATGAAGTCAGTTTTAGTTTCATAAAAATGGAAATGAGCACAAGAAATTTCTAGATAAATAATACAATAGATTTCTCTTGATCCCAAACGAATTGAAATAATTTACACTCAAACAATAAAACACACATATTTGTTTTCTAAAGCCCAGACTAACTACTGAACCGTTAGCTTCCAAAACACAGCTATATACTGATTTTCTCGTAAACAGGAAGAGGTCACGTGATTTTCTAGAAGGTCACAGAACGAACCCATGCTCGCAAAGTCACGTATACAGTATGATCTAGAAAGATGTCCTTGGAATCAACCAATCATTTTTAAAAAAAAGCTATAATGTCCTTAGAATCAACCAATCATTTTAAAAGCTTGTTTACACTCTGAAGCAAGGTCATATATGAGGTTAACATCTGTTGTTTACTTGTAGATTGAAAATTTCTATTAAAAAAATCCCAAAGAATGAATTTTTAATCCAGATTGTCAAATTTGAATCTGACAAAAATAAATAAATTATTTAAATGGAATATACGTAACACCTTCCCCCATAAAATAAAAAAGAAAGGTTTATATAAAGAAAACCTTTTCATCACAAATCAATTTACACCTGAAGTTAAAAGAATTAATGTACATAATATATTGTTATACACGGGAAAGAACGTCTGCAATTAAATTATCTTTTCCCTTGATGTGCTGGATGTCAAGATTATATTCCTGCAATAACAAACTCCACCTTAGTAATCTTTGATTTTGTTTTTCATCTTGCCGATGAAAGTAAGGGGATTGTGGTCACTAAAAACTATAAGCGAATAAGGAGCTGAACTTAGATAAACTTCAAAATGTTGAAAAGCCAAAATTAATGCCAAACATTCCTTCTCAATAGTTAAATAATTTCTCTGGTGCTTGTTTAATTTCTTTGAAAAATAGCACACTGGATGTTCAATACCAATTTTGTCTTCTTGAATTAAAACTGCTCCAACCCCAACATCACTTGCATCGACAGATAATTTGAAAGGTTGATCAAAATTTGGAGCTGCAATAACTGGTGCTGTTTCAAGTATGGCTTTCAACTTATCAAAAGCCTCCTGACATTTTTCAGTCAAAACGAACTTGTTTTTCTTTTTCAATAAATTTGTCAAGGGTTCTGCAATTATGGAAAAATTTGAACAAAATTTACGATAGTATCCAGTAGGGCATAGCCGATTAGCATTTTTCTACCGATTTCCGATTCCGGATTTTGGGCATGAAATTTTTCCGATTCCGGATACGATTCGATTAATCGGAAATGCTAAATCCGTATTTTTTTTCTAAAAAATTTCATCCTCTGTTTTCGGGTTTCTGGTATCTGGTTTTGCCGTGTCTAGCATGTTATTTAGTACTTTACCATATCCGGCTTCATTTCCGGTTTTCACCCGTCGGTTCAAATAGATTGTCTCACAACGTGGCTGTGTTGACCATATTGCACTTTTCTGACTTCTTATTTAACTTTATTAACGCACTATCGAATGACACGCAGTGTTAGACACGGTGCTATAGAAATTCAACTTTATTATTTTTATGATCCGAATCGGTCGTTCCTGCCTTGTCCGACTCCGATTAATCGGAAGTTCATACTATCCGGTGGAATCCGATTTCCGGATCAAAAGTCGGTTATGTCCTAGTATCCAGCCATACCTAAAAACCGCATCAGTTGCTTTCTATTTTCAGGCACAGGGAATTTAGAAATGCCTTAACCTTAGTATCTATTAGTTTAATTTGTCCATGTCCCACAATATGTCCTAAGAAAGTCACACTAGCACGGCAGAACTCACTTTTAGATAAATTAATTGTCAAACATGCATCAGTGAGTATGTCAAAGAATTTTCGAATTTTTGCTAGATGTTCTATCCAGGTGTCGTTGTAGATGATGACATCATCTATATAGGCATCACAATTGTCTAGACCAGAGGTGATCATATTCATGAGACGTTAAAACGGCCTTTCTTTATATTGATAAAGTCCATCTGGAGTCACAAATGCTGAGATTTCCTTTGCTCTTTCCGTTAGTGGAACCTGCCAAAATCCTTTGGCATTCCCGATTTTATCAATACAATCGTCAATTCTTGGTAATGGGAATGAATCTGTTTTTGTCACACTGTTCACCTTCCTATAATCAGTGCACATACGGAAACTTTTATCTAGTTTTGGAACAAGTAAGCATGGTGAACTCTAATCACTTTTACTGGGCTCGATAAAATCATTCTCCAGCAAATATTGAATTTCATTTTTTAAGTATTCCTGTTTGAGTGGATTCATCCTGTATGGATGCTGTTTAACAGTTTTGGAATTTTCAATTTCAACGTCATCAAAAAATTTGTTTGTCCTTGTAAGAATATCTGGAAATAAGAGCTCATATTCAAATAATAACTGTCATTTCTTTCTTGCACTTGCAAATGTGAATGTTTCTGGTCTAGATTTTTCATAATTTCTGAATTACAATAATTCGTCATTTCAATATCAGTAAAATCTGATGATATTCCTTCACTGAGTGGGACAGGTACAACTAAATTAATTACATGTTTAACATGGCTGTATCTTTCAATATACTGGTACTCCTATAATTTATTTAGATCCCAGGAGCACTAATACTATAATTTAACTAATTCATTTTCTTCTTAACTTTGTAAGGGTCGTAATATCTAATCTGAAGAAAAGTATGAAGAATGAACAAGAGTGACACAACTCCATTATCAGACTCAAAAGTTCTCTCCCTTGTAGTTCTTTCAAACCATAGTTTCATTTTAACTTGAATTGCTGAATGTCCAATTACATTTATACATAACTTGCTGGAAAATTCCAGACATGAAGTTTGAACCTTGATCAGACTGAACAGATTTGGGAAGGCCATACTGAGTAAAAAAAAAACTTTATCAAAGCTTTTACTATTGTTTTATATTTTATATTCCTTAACGAAATTGCTTCTAGAAACCTTGTTGACGCACACATAATGGTCAACAGGTATTGGTTACCTGACTTGGTCTTAAATAAGGGACCTACACATTCTACCATAATTCTACTAAATGGTTCGTCAAAGGCAGGAATAGGTTGTAGATGAGCCTTAGGTATCTTCTGATTGGGTTTACCTACCAGTTGACAAGTATGACAAGATCTACAGTATTTAGTAACATCACTTTTGAATTTTGGCCAATAGAAGTGAGTCAAGATCTTGTGATACATTTATTAATCCCTAAATGACTAGCCAAAGGAGATTCATGGGCCAGATTAAGTATTTCCTATCTGTAAGGTTTTGGAACTACTATTTGATAGTTCACGGACCACTCATCACCAGCAGGTACCTCGGAAGGTCTCCATTTTCTCATAAGAATTCCATTTTTAATGAAATAACAGACAGAAATTTCGGTGGTTTCAGTCTCGCTTATGGCCATTTGAAACAAGCAGGATGTCTAAGGATCTTTTTCCTGTTCGACGACAAGTGACGTTTATCACCCTGATTAGAATAAAGAGAATGAGTTGTTAAAAGAGGATCACTGTGATCAATACCTTCTGATTCATCTAAACAAGGAGTAAAAGTGACCTCATCAACAGCGTGACCTATACACGTGTCAGCTAAAGGAATACTGCTTTCATCAACATCATTCTCAAGAGTTTTCTTTGCCATAGCTCTGGTAACTACACAAGCTTGAAATATATCAGGAAATTCTTTTTCAATTGGATCAACTTTCTGATCCAAATTAGGCTTTTCAGTCACGAGTCAATTAACCACAACCGTGTCTCCAGCTAAGTAGTTGCTTAGCAATATATGAATGCCCTCTACGGGTAAAACCGAGACTGCTCCGATTTTCACAGGTCCTGACACTAAGTCTGATGACAAATTTACACAATGGAGAGGAACATTAACAACGCCGTACTCTACCCCCCTGAAAAAAAAACACTTTCATTAGAAGAAGACTTCTCAGAAAAAGGCAAAGTACCTGACAATAAAATACTCTGAGAAGCTCCTGTGTCCCTTAAAATTTTAATAGGAGTGGGATTGGCTGAATCACCCAAGAGTGATATAGAACCATTCGATATGAATGGTTGATAATTCTTCATAATAAAATCAGACTGGGATTTATTAGACCCAACAAATGCATTGCTTTCAATACATGACCGTGACCTTGACCTCTTAGAAATAAGAGCATTTGGGACAGGTCTGTCTTGATTCTGATGCATATTTTTCAATTTGTAGCAATCATAAATAACGTGTCCTTTTTTCTTGCAATAGGTACACGTCGGAAGAGACAAGGATCTAGAAAGTTGTGCTAGTTTGAGTTTTAGATGGGCTTGTATTAGGCGGAAATACTTTTCTGCCAGAAGACTGTTGAGTAGAAGTCTTGTTAACAAAAGGAACTTTATATGTCAAAGAATATTCGTCAGCAGCTCGAGCAGCAGTTTCCAAGGTTTCAATCTTATGCTCATCAAGATAAGACTTAACATCACTATGGGCACAGTTTTTGAACTCTTAAATTAATATAATTTGCTTGAGATTTTGATAATCTTGTTCAACTTTCTTGGCTAAGCACCATCTATCAAACAACTGCTCTTTTTCTCTATCAATGACATGAGTTTGTCCAGCTTCTTTTCTGTAATTTCTGAATTTTTGCCGATAAGCTTCAGGGACTAACTCATAACCCTTTAGAATGCATTCTTTAACCACATTATAGTCACCACTTCGCTGAACGGACAGTGAAGTGTAAATCTCACTAGCCTTAGCAGTAAGTACACATTGTAATAACTGAGTCCAGTTCTCTCTTGGCCACTTTATATTTTCTGCAACTTTTTCAAAACGAATGAAGTATTTGTCTACTACTTCTTTTTTTCTGAAAGGGGGCACTAATCTAATATTCCTTGCTAAATCAAAATTTAAATTTGGATTTGAAGTATGTTGGTGATTGTCACTTGCCAGCTCTATTTCTTTCATTTTAATTTGATATTCCCTTTCATCTTTCTCTCTCCCTCACACTCTCTCTCTCTCTCTCTCTCTCTCTCTCTCTCTCTCTCTCTCTCTCTCTCTCTCTCTCTCTCTCAGTTCGCATCTGCTCTTTTTGTAATTCAATTTGCCTTTCTTTCTCCTCTTTGTCATATTGTCTATCTCCTGTTTGTCATATTGTAATTGTCTCTCTCTCTCTCTCTCTCTCTCTCTCTCTCTCTCTCTCTCTCTCTCTCTCTCTCTCTCTCTCTCTCTCTCCTGAAATTCCAGCTTCTTGAACTCTAATTCCATCTTGAATTTTAATTCTAATTCCTTTAGTTTAATGTCAGAATCTGATGCAGACGTACTGACCGAAATCAAAGCACTTTGTTCCAAAACATCCTTTTCTACCAAATATTGGGCCAAAATCTTTTTGATATCTTGTTTCGTTAAAGAAGCCTTGACTTCAGAAAGATCATATTTTCTGGCAAGTTGAATCACCTCATCTCTTTTTAAAAGATCTAATTGCTCCTGAGTAGGATTAGAAAGAAATATTTCTACTTTAGATGTCATTTTAATACAAGGCTGTCAGTCTCACTAAAGATTTAAAACATTTTAAAAAACTAGGGGAATTCAAATTTAAAACAAACGTTTTCTGAGAAAAATTCTAGCCAAATTCCAATTTATCTCAATCTCGGACGATAGCTACCAATTTCTATATTACGTACTTAGGCTCGAATAAGCAGCAACATAGCAAGAAGTGAAAATAACAAGCTTGTAAAAATTCAACAAACAATTTATTGAGTACAAAATAAAGAGAATAAATAAACCCACGGTTTTAGAGAATCAAGTCCAAAAAGTATTCCAAAAAGATTTCACAATATAGTCCACTAGTAGAATTGCAAGAGTCCTGATAATAAAATGTCCTAATAGTTCCCGGTTTGAATCTTGACGATGTAATTAAAATATGGACGACGATCTCACGTGATGAAGTCAGTTTTAGTTTTATAATAATTCAAATGAGCACAAGTAGTTTCTAGATAAATAACACAATAAATTCCTCTTGATCCAAAACGATTTGAAATAATTTACACTCAAACAATAACACACACATCTTTGTATTCGAAAGCCCAGACTAACTACTGAATCGTTAGCTTTCAAAACACAGCTATATACTGATTCTCTCGTAAACAGGAAGGGGTCAAGTGATTTTCTAGAAAGTCACAGAACGAACCCATGCTCGCAAAGTCACATATACAGTATGATCTAGAAAGATGTCCTTGGAATCAACCAATCATTTTTAAAATAAAGCTCTAATGTCCTTGGGATCAAACAATCATTTTAGAAGCTTGTTTACACTCTGAAGCAAGGTCAGAAAAAGAGGTAAACATCTGTTGTTTACTTGTAGAGTGAACATTACTAGAAATGAAAGAATTTTTAATCGAAAATGTCAAATTTGAATCTGACAAAAATAAATAAATTAGTTCAATCAAATATACGTAACAGGTTGTATATGGTACACGTTACAATGTTGCAAGATACTGACATAGTTGACGTTTTGCTACGTGCTTCGCTTCATTAGCAGTTTAAAATATCTAATATCTTTAGCCAAGAATGTCTCTATCTCTATGAAGATGGATAAATTCCAAAAGCAAATATAGTACTATAGCTTACAACAAGGATCTCTTAAAAGTGTGGTACAAATCTTTCAATAAGCTAATTCAATAGAAACACAAACCTAAGGACTTTTCCCCATTGCTTACGGTAATTAAATATAATAAAACTGAAGTTTAATAACATCATCAATTGTCAATTTGATATTATAGGATTACATTTTCCTGCACACCGTAGGTAGACAGTGTACTTTTCAAGATAAGTAATAGCTCGATAAAATTATCTGTCGCTGTGTTCTGTAACTGTCAGGCGAGAATTAATGCACATAGTATAATGCTGTCATATCTATCACCGTTCTGACAATCGAATTTATCTGGCTTACTTCTTGTGACCTAGTTTAACACTGCAACTTCGAACATGTGCTAATACCAGTTTTATATCGTTACATTGGGATATTTGGATTACTTACTTTTATACATTCAGCTGTCTGTCCTTAATTTTATGTTGAAATTTAATGACCAATGAATTATGTTAACGGCTATCGTATCCTTCAATTTCCTGTGAGAAGGTTTTGCCAAATTCCAGATCAATTAGCATTACAATATTACTCTAGAATAAATGAACAATTAGTTTGAAATTTTTGTTCAAGTTTCTTTAGGTTATGATGCTGGAGGAAATTGTTCCCACTTTCATGCGACACGTCTGCAAGATTTATGTAGGAGCTATTTAAATGGAAAACGGTCATCTTGTAGGCGTTTTCTTTACAGTCTTTCTTGCTAGATTGTTTGCGTCGTGTTGTAAAGAGTCACCAGAGTGAGTGAGGGTTGATAGAATTTAAATGTGTAGAATAATTCATATTTTTTGTTCATTGAAAGGAAATTGCATCGATATATATTCATAATCTGTTCTTTTAGGTACTGTGCTGAATAAATATGGCCATACAATCGTATGTTGATTTGAGTAAGATTTTTTTCTGTTGGAAGTCAACTTAACAATAAATCATAATTATATGTAAATGAGAACAACGCTCGAGTTCAATCAGATCAGAATAAAACCATATTTAAATCATCGTGCTGGTAATTTGAGTATACTTAAACATTAAAAACAGTGAGTTATATTTGTAGTTTATGATTTTGTCCAAGCCATGTTCTTATTTATTATTTATTTGATAATAGCATCCCGCTAAATCCATACATCCACGTGCAAGAATACCACAACAGAAAATCCAACAGCTTCATAAAGATTTATATTGTGTATTGAGGTTTCTGAGAAATCATAAGAAGCAATAAAGCATATTTTAAAATTGTGTTAATAATAATAATAATAATAATAATAATAATAAAATGACGATATATGCTGATTATCTGATATATTTTAGTTGGTAATTAAATATATCCTAGATCTACATTGGACGGGTGACAAAATTGTTGTGAAATGTTCGACAGAAACTAATGTTGAAAAGTCTGAGGCCGTTTGAACTGGGGCATTATATAAATCTAATGTAAGTGTGATAAAGGAATTTTTAAAATTTGGGATCAATGACCATGAAAAGTTTTCGGCATAATTTGTTTAAGTTTAATATTTTATATGTATGATTCAAAATCGTAAAGACAACGATAAAGATAGAAGCAACCTGGCTGATGAAGCTTGTATGGCCCAGAACTTCACATACTATATAAAGAACCAAAAGACTTTTGATTTCACTAATGTACTTCATGTATAGGTTTCTTAGTATCTATATCTTCTTCAAATACAAGGCTGCGTGTTAACAGTTTGATACAAATTCGAGTGCTTGCTTTTTATGTATTTGTATGTGAGTGTTTTCTACTCTATTGCTTTATTCTTTACAAAACGAAGTTTTTTTCATATAAAAGGTTCCTTATAAATAGTTTTTAAATAGTTAGGTATAAAATTAGTTCTTTTTCCATGCCATTGTTGAGGCGGACAAGGTTAGATGACGCCTGCAAAGTCAACTAAATTGGTGTTAGTTTATGATACCATATTTTAGACAACCTTCAGTAACTCTTTATTAAGAGAGCTGAATATAAGCTAGGCCTGCTCATGAATTCTTATTTAACCTGGGATGTAATTCGAATTAAACTAAACTGTAAAGTAGTAAATAATTTCTTATTTACTTCACGCTAAATATACACCTTCCCCATCGTTAAGTTAACGGCATATCTTCGATAAAATCTTTAAAAAGATTCGATATTATCCACTTTTTAACTCTGCTGATCTCTTTTTAACTTTTTAACATAGTGCTGATCTCTGGTCTTAGTTTCAAAACTGTTATGCTACAGATTTTCATACCCCAGGGCTAGATACCCCAGGGCTAGATATCACTATAAGTAGCCACTCTACAGACATCGTAGCGATAGGACTGAAAACTTGTTAAAGCTACGTTAAAAGTAATTAAAACAACACACACAAACACACACACGAACCAAGTTTCTACCTTTCTAATAGTACACATATTGTGTAGCATATCAAAATGACTTTTTTTCGGCTACAAACTACGTATAATAAAACCCTGTCACTCTTAAGCAGTACATTCAATTTGTTTATGACCAGTGATCTTGTACAGATATGAATTAAATAAACAGTCACAAAAATTCTTCAACAATTGCACGAAAAAGTACTAGCTAGCTAACTAAATATTTAGAAACTATCTTTAAGAACATGAAGGTGATATTTGTAATTTAATCCATAATCTGTTATACCTTCAAATAATAAATACCCGATTGCCTCCTCCCTACTCCAAAATCTACAGTTACCATTATCCAGTATTCAAGATGTGAGTGAATGTGAATATGTACGTAGAATTGTATGCAATAAGCGAAAATCTTTTTTCATTTCATCAATGTGCGCAAACAGAGAAATAAATTAACTGATAAAATACTAACCTTTCTGATAGATATACTGTTTAGACTGATAGCTTTGTTTATGTCAATAACGACTAAAAGACAATTCAGAGTTCTTTATTAATCATCAATGTATGTTTTTAATTTTCTACAAAATGTATCTCATATTCTTGAACTGGCACATTTTCATTTCAATTTAAATCATTCCAAGTTGTATAAATTTTCGTTATATCTGACTAGTAATCCTAACATATTTTAATTGATACGTTTTCTCTAATTCATCCTTGGTGTAGAAGGAACCATCATGTTTAACTATGTCCATGATCTTACGGGTGTCCTTGTCGTACATAATTTACTCTATGATGAGCGGATTTTATATCAATTCTTCCTCTCTAATCGTACGTTAAAATTTCATATTGACACAGACACATCATGAAAACGTCTTTGTCTTTTGTTATCGTGTTAGATTAAAACACATTCAACGTGAATCAATTTAACACAAGGTCAGGACCTAGGGGATTCCGTTCACCAGATATATGCTCATGCTTTTTAGCTTTAAGATTAAAAATATATTGGGTTGTCTAGTCGATAAGGTATTTTCAAATTCCGTTGACATAGAGATTATGTCATTTACTGGAAGGTATAGTAGTTGATCTCGCGAATAAAAGGAGTATGTAAACTTTGATATGAGACTTAACAGGTAATTCACATAAATCGCCCTCAGTTTGTCAGAGTATTAGTTTTCTCTGCTTTATTTGACGATTTACAGAAATACCATGACCAAGAAACTTGGTCGTGGAAAAGGTTTGAAACCCAAAGCTAATGATGACAAGTCCACGAGTTTGTATAAAAACAAAAACATCCAACGGTCATATTCCTGGTCAACCACGTCTCATACAAAATCGATACGACTTAAAGACTGCTAAATCCAAAATAAACCTTGAATCCTTTTCGTCATGATTGTATGGTTTGCATGTACGTGCGACTGCGTATGTAATGTGTCTATATTATACAAATCAAGACAAAAAGACAATAATTTTTTGTTTGATATATTCACTTTCTAGACTCACATCCAATTTGATGTACTTCATAAAATTCTAATAACTTTTTTTCTTTGTTACTCTGTTTTTTATTGTCGAATTCGTTCACTGCATGAGTTCTCTCTCTCTCTCTCTTTACTGTCTTCTAGTGGACACGACCTCATGCATTTCACGACTGAAAAGGGTGTATCTTCTGTTTCCGAAGAACTCTTGTTTGTCTTGTTTTTCCTCCTGTTTGTTCATTCTTTTCTTAGCACTCTCTGAGGACCTATGTCTCTTTTCATGACAATGAAATAACATGTAATCTTGACATTCTTTATCTGTTCACCATTCTTTTCTTTGCTTTCATCTTAAATGACTCTATGTACACTTCAAATCTAGAAGAAACCAGTAGAAGAATAAATCAAGTCGCAAGATATCTCCAATACGCTGTCGGTAATATTAGCCCACAAGCAGCAGAGAGTGTGAACAGACCACCCTTTTCCGACAAAATTTTGATTGAATCTTTAAAACAAAAAATAGAACCTTCCTACGAAATCTCATATTTTAATCAAAAAAAATAAGTCTCCATTTAGCAAACGGAGACTTTACGATTTTTCAATCAATTTTGGTCGCAACGATGTGGTCATTCACACTCTCTGCTGCTACAGGTTAACAAAAATAATAAATGATTTCAACCAAATATTTGATCGAGTCTTTAGGACTTTACAAACAAACTAATCGCTAACACCTCATCTTGTAGATCAATTAAATTATTTGACTGGTCGGTGAGTCGGAAATTAATTCTCGTTAACGAATTATTATGGCATCGCATGTAGACAGGATTAATTGGGTTTTCAATAATTAGGAATCCTGGAGGAGCTGTTGGTGCAAACGAATAAAGAATATATCCTTGCTGAGCTTGATTTGATTGCTCTAGATTAATTTGATAGCTTCCTTCAATTGCATCACATACTAAATTGAGATCATTATTATACCTGAGGAGGACAGTTGAATATGGGTTTTGCAGCGCCTTGATATCGGTTCTAACAATTCTTGCTAGTTCATCAGCGTTGTATTTGGGAAACTTCAAATTACGCAGATTGTCTTCTGTGATATTGTAACCGGTTAAAAATCGTTGTTTATTGTCGCTGTTGTCATTAATTATTGTTTGAATAATTAGTTCATAGATATATTCCATGTCAGATATAAGTTGATTTATTATTTCAACGTGTTTTTGCGATTTTGTTTTCCGTAGTTGTTCTAGTTGTGTGTCATATAATTGTTTAATTTCATTAAAATAACCACGGATGTCAGTTAGCGTAAATGAAATAGTAACAGATGAATCGGCTGTTCTTTTAATGATAAAATCCCATTGCAATGTGTCTTTGTTGGTAAATATAAATCTATCGGCGATTTTTCCTTTTCTTATATCAGATAAATTATCTCGATAACTGGGATTGATTTCATGATATGATTGTACGTCTGTGGTTAAGTCGGTGGCGGATTTTTCCGGTGGTTTTTCAGGCCATCCTAACACTGTTCTTAACAAGCTGTTATAGATATCTACAATGTATCCCTCTGTGCTTATTTCGATCGACGACGAGAGCGTCGGTTCATGAAGTTTAATAGCTATTTTTGATTATTTTCCAGTGATTGATTTTATTCTACGCTGAATTTCAGCATCGATTTGCTTAATTTGGTACGACCCAGTTGGTAACGAAACAGTTTCCCACGCTGGAGTATCATTGGGTTTATTCTTATACGAGAACACCAGTGCGTTATGGGGTTGCTGACCACCAAATGCAACAGATCTGATATTAGGCCAGCTATGATATACTCGTAATTTTGCCAGGGCGATCTCGTGCACTGGAATCGGAGAAGGGAAGTTCACACTAAATTCAGGGTTTGTTGATGTTATTGATATCATGCTTGTTCGTATCGGAGTGGTATTCTCCGCGATTTGTTGAAGCAGTTCGAGTGACATTATTGTTAACGCTGTCTTCAATTTCCAATTTCAACATCGCGGAGTTATACAACTGGGTCATCGTGGAAAATTCAATATCGGATATGAACGAATTATCTATCGACAGCGAGATCAACTCGGATAATTTCGAGTACGCGTCAAATACCACCCGGTACCGAGCTGTATAATCACTGAGTTTTTTCTGAGAATACGATGATAACTTTTTAGTTATCGCGGTGGCGACTGCCGCAATTGTTGTTGCCGCGGAGATAGCAATTGGAACTGCAATCGGAGCCATCATGGTCACCGTCGACAAAATAACCCCGGCGCTGGCCATCACACCGGACACCGAGTACACGGTGATGTCGATGATTGCTACGCTGCGTCGGTATTTTTTCATTTTTTTCACGATAACGCTCAGAAAGTGATTTCAAGTTCGCGGAAAATTATTTCACGGTATCATATCGATATCGATGCGATTGTGATACCTCTGGGACTATTATCGGTTCAATTGATTTCATCGATGTCATTGTTATTTTAAAACCGCTAGAGGTTTCAATTATTAGCCATCTTCCGGGTAGTAGATCAGGGGGTAGTCTACTTCACCTACAAACTCTAAACACCAGGTTATTTTTTTTTCTAATGGTGTTATCAACCGCGACAATCTCAAATTTTTCTTCACCCCCGATAATTACTGTCGCGGTGCCACCAAAGTAGGTTTTACCGCTCACGATGATATCAAATTGCTTGTTAGAGATTAACGTCATCCTGTAGATACCATGGGGCCACTCCCCGATATTGACTTTCAATTTAGCATTAGAGTTTTTTACCCAATCAAAGGTCCCATGATCGACCATATACACGATATTTTTAACGCCTATGTCTGGATGCGGAATCTTTACTTTTTTAAAATCTTCTTTTAGTTTAAGAATATCGTCGTAAACGTCGAGATAGGTTTTTTTGATTTCGGTACATTTCATCATCGTTTCATCGCGGCGTTTAAAAAATTAAATCAAAAGGAGGTCAAATTCCAAACCTTTTTGGGTGCCATAATGCCCGTTGAGTTGAGAATATGTCGTCGTGATATTGTAACTTTCAGAGCCCTTAAAGAAATTATTAACCATTTCATTGATGCGTTTTTGTTCGTCAACAGCTTTTTTAACTTCGGCGAGGGTTAGGCCTGTCAGAGATGTGGTTTCAGACACAGGTGTTCTCCCTAAAAATTTATCAACGATGGTATTAAGTGTTGTTTGTCTCACCATAAACATATTAATATCTTTGAGAGTCATCGTAGATGTAGCTGGGACACCAAAGAAACTATTAGCGACGTGGGCATTGTGAGTATGCTTGACAATAAACTCGCTCATTTCAGCGAGAGTCATGCCTGCCACAAGAGGGGTTCCAAAAAACTTACCAACGACGTCGTTAGTGGGTTTTTGTACCTTTTCAAGATTTTCTATTAGTTTAGAAATATCATTGTAAATATCGAGATAATTTGCCTTGATTTCATTTTCATTCATCATCCTTCCCGCCTCCTTGTTAAAAAAGAATAAAGATAGAAAGTTTTTAATTTCAGCGAGAGTCATGCCAACCACAAGCGGGGTTCCAAAGAATTTATGTACGACATTTTTGCGAAAATTATTATAACCTCCTATATAATCATCCAGCTCACGGCCGCGGGTGGCAATGATGCTGTCGTGGGCGTCAATCGCGTCGGTGATCGTAGACACAAGTTCGCCTGGTTTAAGTTGTCCATCGTTGGAATACAGCGCAATAGAGTTTTCAGCGGCATCGCGCTGCCGTATCAAAATGTCACCCGCGGATATATTACTGCTTTTCAATTTACCCTGGCGATCTTGAAATACAACTATTTCGTTCGGGTTAACACTTACTAAATTTAACGTCCCAGCGATTTCATCTTCAATTTTTTTTTTACATCCTTGATAGAACCCGCAGATGTTTCCGCGATGGGTTCCGACATTGACAGAGATTGTCCCCAAATATTAATCATTATTGTAAAGACTCTAGTATTTTTAATTTATTGATTCTCTAAAATTACCTTGTATTTTCCCACTCGTGTATTTTTTTACAACCAGATGAGGTGGTTTCTGTGATGATGAAATCTCCGCGAGGACATTTAATACTTCACGGCCGCATATCGATGGATCATTTAATTGTTGTGTTGGCAGCGTGGAATAAAAAATCGGAAACTCTTTGAGTTTCATCGAAGAATTTATATACCGCATAAACTCGCTTGGCGGAGCTAACCCATATGAATCAAAATAGACAATCCCACGCGGATCGATCGCGTATGCAACCCAGTGAGTTCCCGATCCGCTGCTGTTATCAAGATTGATGATACCGGTTTCAACACGTTTAGGTTTTCTCGGTAATTGATCTCTCATAAAAACCCCTCTGAAGTTTTTTATCGCTAGTTTTTTAGCAGCATCAATTAAATCAAAATTGGACATAGGGAGAATAGGGCTTTCAACTAATAAACCGTTCCTGGTATTCTTAGACCCTTTCCGCTGTACCATGAATACGGGGTTCCTGGTAGGTACAACCCTTTTCCCTTTTTTTATATCCTTTCCCAGTTGCCTTTTTCAACGCCATCCCTGCCGCGGTCCCAACGGCTCCCAACGCCGCCGCTTTCGCCACCGGTGGTGCAGCCGCTGCAATCAATGCTGGTATTGCAGCTAACAAAGGAAATATACCACCTGATTTTATCATGTTGGCGACTGCAGCTTTCGAAAATACAATTTGAACCCCTCTTTTATTCTTTAGCGCATCATTGAAATGCTTTATTTGACGATCCGTCAGTGATATTGTATGAGTACCGCCGGACATCTGCGCTGGTTTTAACGTTATTGTGGTTCCACATTCTTTAGCGGATTTTGATCGCAATTTCTTGACCTGACCATCAGTCAGCTTGACACTAACAACACTATATGTCATTTTATTGTAAAACATATTTATGCTTTCAATTGATCTAATTGGAAACTCTTCAAGTTTCATTTACATATTTTCCACTGGTGCATCAACGATTCTCATTCGTCCGCCAGCTCCTTCTAACAACATTGATTTGTCGCTGAGAATAACAGCAACCGCTCTATAATTAACACCACCAGGATCTATACGAGCCCTAAAATGTATGTCAAAGATGGATTGCCTTGTTAAATCAAGATGTTCCAGCGAAAAGTAATAAATTGGATAGAGGTTCTTAAAATCGAGTTGCGATATTTGCAAACCAGTATCAACATTTTGATCACGGGCCATAAATGACAGCATCCGATGATACACACGTGCTATTTGGTTGTTTCCGTAATTAAGCTGTATATCCTCAGATGGTTCTTGTTGTCCGTTTATTCTCAGTGAAACCTCACTTACCCCTAACCGATCAAATATCATATGACTGCGTTCATGGGAACCTAATCGATTCTTATTCTGCAGCGCTATAAATATATGACGTGGAGCTGAAACGCCTTGTTTTGATGCCAAATGCCATGTAAATGTACCAGCGACATTATCCTCTTTGGCATCAGTTGTTGTTGTTAGCCAACTTATCAATGATTTACCACCTGTGCCCATAAATGAGAGTAGTCGCTCTTCTCTGGTAGTTGATGGGGTCATTACTGGCATCCACAATACTATTTTACTCAAAACAACTTTACCTTCATCGGCACCAGTACGCCAAATTGCATCATTGTCATTGCCTTTTCGCACTAACGCGATTGTGTGTTTGGCTCCATAGATGACTTTTCTGACATTTCTGCAGAATCCAAATATGTGATGGAGTGGAATCGCACATGAAAAATATCGCTGCTGTTCATGCAATGCTAATTTTCGTGTTGCAAATCCTAAATTGAAATTACCATTAACGCCTCCGAGAATATCAAACGCAGCTCCGGGTCTGGTTCGACGTTATCGATTAGCTGCTTCTTTTTGATCGGCTTCTGCATTATCTCTTGCTGTTAACACTTTAATGTATTGAAGGTGGTCAGCGTTATCAGAGGTATCCTTTGCAAACATCATTGATGGACCAGCCGACCTTGTATAATCATCGGAGTATCTTGCTAGCCCGATTATTGTTGTTGCAACATCAACTTCACGGTCTATTGATTCAATTTCTTTTCCATCAATGAGATATCTTGCACTTTCAAATAACGCCATTATGCCATTATTAACAAAACCAACTCGGACATTTGGATCATTTGCATATGGGGTATCAGCTGCAACATTTTTTACGAGTTTTCCTTCTACTTCGATAAACGCTTCACATGGCAAAAAGTATTTACTGGTATCTTGAACTTGAAGTTCAATTCGCGATCGTAGGTCGGGTTGTATTGCATGATAGGAATAAAATTGATAATCGCGGACGGAATTGTCCTTGGGTACTGGGGCTTCTATATCAAGAGCGGGATCAGCCTGTTGTTTAAACATTTTATTAACATACTAGTGTTTTCAATTGTGAAACCTTTTGTAATCATCGTCGTTTTTGTTTTCGTTTCAAACCACTTCCTGCTATCGCGTTCATGATAGCGCTATCTGTTACCGGTGAAGCTGTCAATGGCGACGGAGTCACCGAAGCAGCCAACGACGCTAGGTTTTTTTCCACTGCGATATGTGTTGCTTTGCTGATTTTTGCAGGCATCACTGTAGTTGATGGCAGCACTGTTGGTTTCTTTCGCACCAATGATGCTATTTTATCTTTCGCGGCAGAAAATGCCTTTCCTGCAAGATTTCCAACAGCGCTGATTCCCTTATCACGAATAATATCAATGGCTTTCATTGATAATTGTTTAGCTAACGGCGCCACCTTGGGAGCCATTCTTGTAAATAGCCCCGCAATGGTATTGCCAAAACCATCTCCGTAATATGCTCTATAAACAGGCAATCGTGAGTTCACCACGTAGACGCTTACGGGTTTATCATGGTTGTAGTGTATAATCATCTTGTTATAAAATTAGTAGTTTTTCAATTAGTGATCAATCGCTGTAATAACCATGGGCATCTTTGTGATTTTCAACTAATTCAGCAATGAGTTCTCGATATACATTAATGTCCATGATACCACCGGCAAATAATCGTCTACAGATATCAGCTGCCTCATTAATTATTTCCGGACAGTTGTTTCCGGCTCGCTTCCCCCCGATGAGAACTTCCAGCCGTGATATATCACTGAGAATGTTACCAGGACAAGTAACGCTAGTGTTTTCAACTATGCCGCTACCTGAATATTCATCTTCAGTTGACTCCTCTTCATCCTCTACAACTAGATACATTTTATCTATTCTACTCAATACCTCGTCTTTAAAACTCTTAAAATCATTGCGGTTACTGTTTGTGACTCTAAATCTATCATGGTTTGCCAGGTATACTTTTTTTTATCCAATTCTCGTCGTTTTTTATATACTCTTTATACCCTTTTGTTTACATTGTTTTCTCTTTGATCGAGTGAAAAATTCTGCGCGGTAAAGTTAATTAAATCATTGTCATCTTTAAAATTTTTAATTTTGCTGTATACATCGTGTGTAAATATATTTTTCGGTGAATACATTTTTTCTTTAGTAATGTCTTCTTCCTCTTCTTCTGGTTTTCTTGCAGTAGCATCTAGTTCTTCTAGTACTCGCTCTTTTTTTTTTTTGTTGTTGCCGTGAAGTAGTTACTATATCTACTGGAAGTGTTTCTAAAGACTTTTTTGTTTGTTCGGTCTCTGCTGCAATTTTTTCAAGCACACCAAGAACAGGCACTTCTCGTCGCTTGCCTTCCTCAGGAATATCTCCAAATATTGCTCGTTCAGTTGCTGTTTTCACATCTTTGGTCACTTTAGTTACCGGGGCGAACAGTTGTTCACTTGACACAGAAAAGTCAGTCTGCGCTTGTTGTCGTTGTTGAAGTTTCTCACGAAGTCTGTCTCGAACCGGTATAAACTTTTTAATTGCTGCTAGCCGCTCTCGGGGTAATCTAGTTGTAAGCGATTCACCTACCATATAGTGTTTGTGAACTGAGTTTTCAAATTTGAAACTATCACAATTAAAAGCTGAGTTAATAAAGAATGTACCATCAAGCTAACGTATCCATCTCGGACAAGGTTAAACTGTACGACGCTATCCGCGAGTGTTTCAGAAATAACATCGCTGGGGGTTTCAGAATTGTAATATCTGAGAACGGCGATGAACGATTTTTGTTAACGACGCGGCAACAACAACAACTACGTGAAAATGGTGGCGTCGCAGTGATTACTTGCTACCACAACCAGATCATCCAGTACGCACATAACTGCATGAGCAGGCCCAAACTGCTGAGTATCCTTTCAGGAGAAAATCCCATGTGAGTGTTACAAAAAACGCTAAATTTTTTTTTAGTTTTTACTGAAAATTACTGAAGGCCTATTTTTTATAGTACGCTCACGTGGTTAGGATACTGGTTTTTCCTCGTTTAATATTTTTCTAATATCACGAACCTTAGAACTAATTTCAGCTTGTTTTTGATACTCTTGGCCGAGCTTTTGACGTATTGCTTCAACGATGATAAATAGCGTTATAAATACATCAATATCGTTACCGTACAAACAAGCATAGATGGACTTTTGAATTCCTTTCACGAGTCTGTACATCTTAGGTAAAACATAACGACCCTTACTAGACTGATACTCAATGTCTTCATATTCCGAGGCAATCCTGTCACAGTCGAGATCTTTAGATAATATTATCCCTCGATTCTTTAAAATTGAAATTTCAGCAATTATAGCATTTACATCTATGATATCCATATTTTTATAAAAATATAAATATAATACATTTTACCTCTAATCATTAAAAAAAAATAACACTCATTTGGCAATCCCGCTGGCGCCTTATGACGTCAGAGAGACCCAGAGGTTACTTTATTAACTTAATTAAGGACAGCACATACATGAAAACCCCATTTGGCAATCCCGCTGGCGCCTTATGACGTCAGAGAGACCCCGAGGTTACTTTATTAACTTAATTAAGGACAGCACATACATGAAAACCCCATTTGGCAATCCCGCTGGCGCCTTATGACGTCAGAGAGACCCAGAGGTTACTTAATTAACTTAATTAAGGATGGATATATTCAATGAAACGATGATGGAATTTGTGATGTAATGATGTGGGACGGCACAAACATGAAATGACGGGGCAGATTTTCTACGGCCAATCCAACCAATCAAAAGCAACCAAACTAAATTAACCCGGTTGCATGATTGACAAAAGACAACCACACGCCCGTGTAATGGCGTTGGCTAGTTTTGATTGGTCGGATTTGGCTTTCGAAAGCCCAAGCTTATTACGAATCATAACATATAAAAGGTGACTAATACAGCAGCGTTGATTCACGAGTGTGTTATTTTATTTCCTTGAATTACTTATTAATACTGTTTCACAACATTTAAATGAGACAAAATATTTAAGTGAAACATTAAACAAAATAATACAGTTGTTAAATAACAGCGTATATTTCCCTGTTCTAATTCTCTAGACAAAATGCATTATCGATTAAATCACAAAGAGCTGTATACAGAGGAATTTTAACCACGCCCACCTACTTCAATGAATGGGAAACACTGTTCCGGCTGAGCGCATAGGTATTGCGCTGGATTATAAAGAACGCGTCTGTACTAAAAGTGTATTATAGATAGTCTAAATAAATACAACTGTTTAAATTGCAGTTTTAGACAAGCGACAATAAAAGGTTTTAGAAATTGTAAAAATACAACTCTAACGAAACTATGTATTATACTCCATTACAGTCACGTGGGCGGCGCGCCTAGTCAAGGTATACAGGTAATAGAAGACGGTACATTTCCTTTGACGTCATAATACAAGGGAACTTAGTCAGTAGAGTGTGAGTTCCGCGGATTTATCCATACAGGATTTATCTCCCTTGAATCGTTTCAGATGTATACGAATTTTATTTTATGACCATTTTTTTTCGACAGAGTTAATTTAGTAATATTTTCTGCAACAAATCGTATTGAAGACCTACAAATGTCAAAGTATCTACTAGCTTTATTTATTGATTGAAATATTTTCTCCTCTTTGGTTTCTAAATCAAACGATTTGACCCCCCTAGGGCGTTTTGAGTGCCTACCAGCGTTGCTTTTTAAAAGGTTATCGCGCTGCGAGATGGATTGAAGATTCTCAAGACAATTATCAGTCTTCACGCCATTTATGTGATCAATCACAAAGCCATCTTTAATCAATCCGTAAAATGCTTCATAGATGGCTCTGTGACTTAGATACTTCTTCCACCGGCTGTAAACATCAAGTATCCCATATTATTTACCCATCCAACCGGCCTTTTTAGTCTGCAATTTCTAACAACACCATCACTGGAGGCTTCGTAATTAACAAGCACTGGATGGGGTCTGAAATCTTGGCTCATTTGTATAATAATACTACTTATCTAATTTATTATCTGCTTTAATTATAAACGTCTTGATATAATCTTGAGGGGTTTTTATGATTTTGTCGCTGACGGAGTCATCGTTGGGGTCAATGACTGCATTATTATTCGTTTGTCATAATAGCGTTTTAGTTCCCTGTATCGTTTACCCCCACAAGCAAGACACAACTGCGATTTTGCCCTTACCCCAGCCCCACATTGAAGTCATGGGAGAGGACCGAAAGAACCGTTGCGAACGCTTTGTAAATGATACCCACAGAATTCGCTTCTGCATGATTTGTTACACGGGGTTGTTGATCCAATCATTAGCCACTTGCAGTGATTCATTATACTATATTTTTTCTATTTAAATACTTGTTTTAATTATAATATGAAGGAGTTCAAGAGATTATCGAAAATTAAGCCTTGGAAAAATACTAAATTCATTGATTATACCATGAAAGAATTCCAAAGATTATCGAAAATTAAGCTATGGAAAAATGCTAAATTCATTGATTATACCATGAAAGAATTCCAAAGATTATCGAAAATTAAGCCCTGGAAAAATACTAAATTCAATCTCGATAAGGAGTTCAAGAGATTATCGAAAATTAAGCCCTGGAAAAATACTAAATTCAATCTCGATAGAGTCTCTGATACACCAAAACGTCTAATCGGTGATAGAACTATACTAAGTAAAATCAGGGAGTGTTTTAATGAATTCTACCGAGACGGTGCAGCATACTGTTGGTCGACATTTCGAATTATTTATGAAGATGTCAATGTACCCAACATCGATGCTACTATGAACGATGAAAGAGCAGCTGAGATAATTTCACACCTTGGCCCGCCAAGGGGCTGGAAATCCAAGGGTAAATTGCAAAGCAATTCCCATCAGAAGTATTTTTTCAGAATAAAATTCATTATCGAAGTCGAAGGCAAATGGGTTATCAGGGATAAATTTGAACCAATCCTCAAGGTTAAAAAAACTGTCATTGTAAGTAGAGATTCCAAACCAGGAATTCTAACTGGAATTGACAAACCATACTACGAGAGATCTTATCCTGTAACAGCAATTGTTTATGGGATATATCCGTTAAATTATAAACCCGATATTGCAAAACTAGCTCCTATGAAATATTCTAGTTCACTGAATTGTGTAGCAACACGGGTAATGGAACACTTCACAAATGCATCCCGAGGAAATAAACTAACTGATCTGCGATGTAGGAAAATAACCGAATGGGAACTGAGAGTGAAACAGCACGGTGCAAAGATTTCTGATATAGCTAAATTAGAAGCATCATTAAAATTCCCAATATCAGTAACGACAATAACCGGAGAAGTATTATACGAATCGAAATATCAATCGCGAGGGGCTCCAATTAAAATTATTGATCATAACAAACACGCGTGGACGGCTGCAGTAACAATATTTCCACGAGATAGAACCGTGAGATATATCCCTAAGGAGTTCGTCGGGGACGTTTTTTATAATGAGAAATTATTCGATGCTATTCACACGCTGTGTAAGGATGATCCTGTGTCAGTGTGGTTATTTAGAAGTGATGAAGATCCCGAAATAGTATTTGATCAATTTGTAAGACCAAATGGTGAATTATATCGCATTGGAGAATTAGATAACAGAATGAGAAAAATCGCTAATGATTTTTCACCAGAGAGTTCCCATGAAAAACTATTAATATATCACCTCCTCGTTTTTTTAAAAAACATTTCCGGATTTCATAGAAATAAATCTAATTTTTTTTGTATCACATGTTGCACATCTACCAGTTAGTGCTGATCTGTTATTTTTAGTTGTAACCGTCGTCACATCATTTGTGCTAGTACGCGTTTTACACTTCACACAATATATATTCATAATTTATGTATAGAGATATGGATATAATTGATTTTTCAGCGACTAAAACAAAAGAACCAGTTAAGCATCATGCAGCGCTACCAAACTCTATCCGCGCAATTATAATCGGGCCATCTGGATCCGGCAAGACGCAATTGTTACTCAATTTAATAATGAGATGGATGAAATGGGATAAGTTGTATTTAGTTGCTCCTAGTGTAGATGATCAATGATGCTATGAAGTGCTAAAAAGATTTTAATGAAAACGCTTCAGAGATTGCTGGCGAGTGTATTATTGAATTTACAACCGATATTGACGAGGCACCATCAGTAGAAGACCTCGATGGAAGTATCAACAATTTAGTTGTATACGACGATGTGATGTTAGACAATCAAAAAAACCCAGCTAGAATATTTTCCCGAGGCAGGCATAAAAACACCGACGTGATATATGTCACTCAACGCTACACTCAGATTCCAAAAGTGATCAGAGATAACTGTAATATTCTTGCTGTGTTTAACGGCGTTGATAAACATACGCTACGAAATATTTGGCAGACATGGTGCTCTGATATGGACTTCAATCAATTAAAAAATTTCTTTAGTAGCGCTCAGTCGACTCCGCACGGATTTATAACAATAAATTTACATGATCCTCGGACACGATATCGTATCGGACTCGATCAAATATTTGGTTGAAATCATTTATTATTTTTGTTAACTTGTAGCAGCAGAGAGTGTGAATGACCACATCGTTGCGATCAAAGTTGATTGAAAAATTGTAAAGTCTCCGTTTGCTAAATGGAGACTTATTTTTTGGGTTAAAATATGAGATTTCGTAAGAAGGCTCTATTTTTTGTTTTAAAGATTCAATCAAAATTTTGTCGGAAAAGGGTGGTCTGTTCACACTCTCTGCTGCTCCACGTCCATGTTTATAATTTCGAAGATGACACGAGTGAGCGTGTGCCAACATCATCAGCTTCTCTACCACAAGACCAAGAGAGTCCAGATCCTACACAAAAAAGTTGTTCAGTATCGCCCAAATATTATTATCAGATTCAACAGACTCAAGCACTGACTTCAATAAATTTAGAACCACGGCTTGCAAAATCACGTAGAAATTAACAAGTTAAATTCCAAAGTGCCACACACAAAAGAACAAGGCTACGTTAAATGTTCATGTTATTCCTTGTTAGAGACACTGAATTGACAATGCCAAGCTAAGACCGACGATCGTTTAAGACTCTTTATTCATAATGGTAGCGTAAACCCACTTACCTGGAACGAGTTTTGTTCCCCTCAGAATTAACAACGTTCACACTAATTTACCAAAATGTAGCAAGTCCGACAAACGAATGACCCGTTGAGCACGACCGATGGTAAAGTGAACCTTCACGTAACACGAGACGTGAGACACCTCTTAAAAGCAGTGGGTTATGGACAGTTGTACTAGTGGATGACATTCGCACCACCTATTCCTTTAAATTAACAACTACCAAGAACATATCCTCCCCAAAAACTCCAAGGTTCATGTTTGTCTAGGAACGCAAAGTTTCCATTTTTGACCAAATCTTAGATTTTCAACATTAGTACTGCTTAAAACAGTGAGAGAATGAACTGTTGGAAGATATCAAGGGCGACCATAATATGAAAATAAAGAAAAAAGATTTTATATTTTACTTTGAATATATGCATTATATTGGCATTCACGATAATAATGTCTGATTAGTTCACCACAGGGCTTGCAAACGCGCATTCCAGAACCTATATTTCTTCATTGTCCCGATTGTAATAAGAATCCAGGAGGAAGTTTTACAAAATATTTGGGGGATCCCGCACTCCTGTCGATTTTTTTGCAATTTATCTTAGACTATAACGCAACATACATATACAGAGCAATGAGGGCATCCAGTGTTACAGGGATATCCACTGAAATGCTACAGTATTGGCCACAATTCTCCCCATAATACGACGGACAATTTCTTATGAAATATTATTTCGAAAAAAAAAAGCATGAATGTCCCACTGTCAACATGAAAGGAACTAAATCTATCTACACGAAAGTACAGTTTAAGGTTTCTTGCATTTTATCAATGCCTTTGTGTCGAATGCCTAAACCGTTTGGAATTACAGAAATAGATAGTAGTCAACGTATTCAAATATAACGATAATGATATTGCTAGGAAAAAAGGTTCTTGGTAGAAATGTATCTTCTCTCTTAACTATTGAATGAAAAGTTGAACTTATTTTTTTTTCCGTCAGGATTATATTTCTTTCTGGTATTGTTGTAAATGAAGATTTTCCATGTAAGCTTTGGTTTAGAGAGTTTAATCAGTTTAAAATATGGAACGTCATTTTTACAGCTTAGTTGGCAACCATCAGTTTTTCCTAAACATTTAGCAGGTATTAAAATTTAACATTCAGCCAGATACCTTATACGGACATGAAAGTAATCTTATTTATCTTAGACAAGCATTTATTTCAATACAATATTTCAAATCTATTTTGTTTCGAGCATAGAAAGATTCGAATACGTGCATCTTAAATGCCCTAGAAACGGAAATAAAGTCTGACGAGGAATCACTGAAATATTTGAAAATTAGGCAGCATGAAATTAAATCCCATCAGTAGCGAATTATTCCTATCTAGACACAAAACACACCCAACATTATAGTAACAAAATAGGAAATATAGGGAACATATACGCGAGACATTCTTCCTGTTTCCAAATAGTCTAATATCTATCAAAGACTGAAATCCCATAGATACAGTAATTTGTGATGCTTTAACTTCAAAAAAATAACAGTTAAATAATGCATCATCATCATCATCATCATCATCATCATCATCCGTCTCTTGCCCTAGTGTGGTCATTGAGGCGTTGTGCTGCTGAACATCTGACCAGTTCCCTCCACTTGTCTCGATCATGTGCTAATGCATGTGTCTCCGCAAAACGTTTCCAGGTCCATTCTGTGATGTTGTCAGTCCAATTTTTACTTTGTCTACCTCTCCTTCTGCCGCCCATGACACTGCCTTGCAGTATTGTTGTGGATAGACTGTTTACTCTAGTGACCATCTCAGCTTTCTCTTTTTGACAGTGATGAGGAGGTCTTCATAATGGTCTACTTTGTGCCTGATGGTGTTACGCACTTCTTCCATTGTGATGTGGTCCATGTAAAAGATGCCAAGGATGGTTATGAAGCATCACATTTAAGTGCCTGGATTCTTCGTTGTAAATCTGCTGTCATGGTCCAGGCCTCACATAAAAACAAAGATTGAGATGACTAGTGCTCTCAATAGTCTGATTTTAGTTTTCAGACAGATATTTTTTTCTCTCCAGATGGGTTTAGCTTTAACATAGCTGCCGTTGTTTGTGCTGCTCGTAACAAAGGTTCTGTTCTTGATCTCTCTTCGGTGATTATAGAACCAATATATCTGAACAGGCCTACTGTTTCCAGTTCCTGTCCTCTGACTTTAATCCTGGTTGCGATTTATTTGCCACGTTTTGTCTTCAGCTTTGTCTTCTCCGTGTTAAATATGGAAGCTAAAGACAAAAATGTATATTTTTTAAAATTTAATACAGTAATCAGTTATAACGCTCTCAAGCTCAATAATATGATTCATCTTGTGGAGGAAAATAATATGTTGATTCACTGATGTAAACTATTATGGCATTTATTATGGCAGGTTCCTAATACGTACTGAGATACTTATACATATTTCCCATAAGGACAAAATACATTTGATATTTAGATGCCTACGTAACTTCATATGAGAGAGAATGTAGGCCTACTTACAGCTTTTAAATATGGCCGTGTAATATATTTTATTTTGGTTAATTATCATTACGCTTTGATTTATTTATGTCTTGCTTTTTTTCCCTCTGTTAACATTTTGAAAAAAATTACACACAAAAAGAGATCCGTTTCAAAATTAAAGTGCGGTACATATTAATTTAAAGGTAAATAGTACTTAAAGGTACATATTAACTTAAAGGTACATATTAACTTAAAGGTACATATTAAATTAAAGCAGCCACATGATTGCAATTTTATATTTGAAATTTTTGATATTGTTGTTGTTGTATTATTGTTATATTGTTGCTATAGGGTTTTATTCCATTTATCAGCACAAGATGGGCTAGAACTAGAGGTCAATATAAATCGTGCAGTATGAACAGGGAAAACCTAAAAAATAACCACTGATCCACGAGAAGCTACCGGCAAGCTTTCTCACATATCCACATTGGCCGAGTCAAAGACTCGAACCCACGCAGACAGAGGTGGGATGGCAGAGGTCTGCAATAGTGAGTGATTTAGACCACTCTGCCACTCGGGGCAACTTTAAAAACAATAATACCAAATATAAAATGTTCTTGCGGTATCAACTCCAACGTTGTCCTACTGTCTGATATATTCATTGTTGTGAACATTTTGAGCCCTTCTTGAACGTATTTCACACAAAGTGCGGCCTAAGAATACAGAAAGAACACTCCTTTAATAAGCTTGCATGAAAACAATATACAAATTACAAAACAAGTCAGCAGAATACAACGTTAGTGATAGGTTTTGTAAAAGTCACATTTAACATAATAATACCCTTTCTTTTCAAATCTACAAGTGGAAAGAAAAAAATATAGCTTTTCTTCCGCTATGTTATGCATGCCACCAATCTAAAAACCAATATCTGTTTTCAACAAATTATATCAGTCATTTAAAACCTTTGTCATAATTTGAGAGGAGTTCTTGAACAAGGCTTAAGTGGTTACGGATATAACTGTACAAGCAACAGGTAATAAATACAAGGTTCTCCAAGGCATTTTTATGTTCACTTAAACCCGTATTCACTTTTTGAACCAATTTTGTTGTTTCTAGTTCTTCCTGTTGTAATACAGTTGGCGATTTTATAGTTCTAATCTTTAAAAATAATAAGGAAATTGTGACCATGAAAGGAAACCAATACATGGGCTGGATCTTCGTATTGACCCTTGAGTAATATTCGGACAAAATATTATATACGAATTTTTTTAATTAATTACAACAAGATATAATAACATTTATACACTTACATGCGTTTTTAAATGTATTAGGACACCTGCCGCGTTATTCGATTTATACCAATATAACGGGTTTAATAAAACTTCAGATTATTTTATATGTTATTTGTCGACATTTTGTGCTTCATTATAAACCTTAGTGTAACTTTACATGGGATGGTAAGGTTTTCACATTTAACAACATCTAATTTATTACGTATACGCAGACTCACTAGCTGGTGAATAAGGTCATTTTCATAGCAAGGATTTGCTTATATCATAATATTCATAAAGAAGTTTTGGGTGGACTCTGATTTTATACATATTTAGCTTTTTCAATTAGAGTAAATCTTAGTTTAAAAATTAGTTTGTACGCCTTTCTGTCTTCAAGAGTTTTATTTCCAGCTGATTCATTATGGGTGTTTAACAAGCTGAAATAGCATTGAGATCACGTTTCCTTTAACGCCATTAAGAAAGGTATGTTAAGACTGACACTTTGATCCTAATTTCTAAGGTTTATCTCACACGTTCTGAATCAATTTTATGCTCGTCACAAGTACTGTTGAATACTGGATCGATTCAAATTCACGAACTGACAGTAATGGAGAAAGTTGCATATGTTGTCTGTGATTTATTGCATTTACACTGTTAAGTTAAGCCCTTCTATGAATCACCCAATGATATGCATAATAACGATTGAATCGACTGATATATATGTTAAATAAAGCTAAACTGGGTTAGCATGATGAATGAACACAATCCTTACACGAATCGTACTTAACGTAACTGAGTACAGTTATATTAAAGTAAAATATTATTTTCACTATTGCATGTGCTAATTTGGCCATGATTCCAATTAGTGCAAAATGGTAATATTTTGGAAGTGGTAATAATATTTTGCTTAACGTGACCCTATAATTCAAGTTTGCCTAAAGTTTAAATGTAATTGCAAATGTGACTGATCTATGTTTTAATTTTTCCTTCTTGCATAGTATGAGAGTATTCTTACAATAATTCCTAGTATGGACCATGTGGTTATGAGGTTTACCGTTATCATGACACATATGATAAGCATTTCGTAAAAAGCTGTGCATATTTTTAAAACTTATATTTATATATTTATTTAGATGACTGTAAATGTATACCTGCATCTCCCAATATCCAGTATGTTTACAATCTTCATATCAGGAAACACCTTTGTTATTACATTCATGTCAGTCTATCTTTAAATACACGCGGAAACTATAAAACATACTGAATATACCATGATCTGAAATATTTAAAGAAATTAATTAAATCTAATTATTTATTAAAATTTTGAAGCTCAATAAACAGAATAATTTTGTCCAGTAAATTATTGACGAAAGTAGTATTATATTTGGCTAAAAGCAAGCAAGATGATTGGTTTCAATTCCTTGATAAAAAATGAGACAGTATTTGTTGTACAAAGTATGTCAAGACGTTTGATAACGCGGTCGATGATTTCTACATCAACGTTATTTTCTTAGGATATTGTCATCAGAACTTTATCCTAATCAGAATCCTGGAGTCCTCTTGACGATAAGTAAACATAATATTTTCCGCTAGGCCGACAGACAATCATAATCATAAACAAACATAATTTTCCGCTAGACCGACAGGAAACTCCCACATTGTCGGACCCTATAACTTTTACGAATAATATCAAAATCAAGTAAGCGGGTACAAATGTCAGCGATCGCAATATGGGATAATTCAATAAGGATTATAAAATACCTTTTTTCCTTCGATTTCACAGTGAACCATAATCGATGTTTCGATCGAAATTTTTGGATCTACATAAAATGCAGACTATTAAACTTAATGATCAGATCAATAGCTTTTCTTAGAATCAAATAAGATGTTAATGTTTTACATGTTCAATGCTACTTTCGTAACCTTAATTAACGATTGTGTTATTGTATTCAATACTATATGATTGTTCTTTCAGTAAAAGGTTGTGATAGGATGAGACGAACAATTACGTTGGATATTAAGATGACTAGTAGACAATAATGAATGCGTAATAGGGATATTAGTATCAGCAACTCCACTGACTGGACTAACAATAAATATAGCAATTAAAGCAGATATTGTCAAAAAGGAGGTTAAAAGCTATTTTATTTAAGATTATTTTCAAGCTTGAAATTGGTCATTAAAAAAATCCAAGACAGTTTTTGGAAATTCACTAGATATTTGTTAATTTTTAAAACTCCATGAAATGCACTAGATATTTAATGATATTTCCAAATTCAAGAAACTCACTAGATATTTAATGATATTTCAAAACCAATCAACAGCTTAGCAATTTTCAGAACCTCGTGGATCCTATTGATCTGCATGCAAAGAAATTGAAAACCTTAAATTTTAAACGCCACGTTTGTGTCAAGGTTAATTGATTTAATCCATATCTTCTCCAAACTCGTCCTTAGTTTTTATCATTTTAATGCTATTGAAAATGATGTGTTGAATGTTATGCTTACTTTGTGTGTCAATAAGGCAGGTGGTCCTGTCGCAAATAGTCATAAGAGGTTGAAACACCATCTCCAGTCACTACCTACAGTTCTATGTCACTCATTCAGCACAGAAAATTAAATTGTTAAGTAAGGGAGAGAAGAAAAATACTTTGACAAACGATTGCCATTTCTGTGAATTACATATAAAGTCTCACTTCAAAGTTTGCATACTCCATTTCATTCCTGAGATCAACTACTATCCCTTCCAATAAATGATACAATTTTGTAACTCAACATAATTCAAAAATACCTTTTCAGCTAAACAACCCAATATATTATAAACCTCAAAACTATAAACAATAGCATACTTCTGGAGAACTGAATCCAATCGGTCGTAACCTAGTATTAAATTCATACATGTTAGACTTTCGTGTTGGGTCTATGTTAATGTGAATAAAATTGTACAGTAAGATTCGATAAGAGACAGATATTAAAGTCATAGGATACACGTTGTTGCAGGCTAAAATGTCGAGTAATGCACACGAGTAAATATTTACTTTAAATTGTCTAGATTTACTAACATTAGTATGCAGAGATAGATAATTATTGCACAATATGTATGATACAGTGCTACGAGAATATCCTCTTAAAATAAGTAACAGAAAAGAGTGTAAGACAACAGGCTTTGCAAAATTTAACAAATATGTTTATTTCCCTGAAATACAAAGTAAAAATGAGAATAAAAACAAATAATTAAAGCAAATATAGTACTATTGCTAACAATTAGGATCTCTTAAAAGTGTGTCATAAACCTTTCAATAAGCAAATTCAATAGAGACACAAACCTTTAAAAAAAATTACCATTGCTTACGGTAACAAAATTTAATAAAATTGAAGTTTAATAACATCATCAATTGTCAGTTTGATATTATAGGATTACATTTTCCTGCACACCGTAGGTATACAGTGTACATTTCGAGATAAGTTATAGCTCGATAAAATTATCTGTCGATGTGTTCTGTAACTGTCAGATGAGAATTAATGCACATCGGATAATGCTGTCATATCTATCACCGTTCTGACAATCGTATTTATCTGGCTTACTTCTTGTGACCTAGTATAAAACTGCAACTTAGAACCTGTGTTGATGCCAGTTTTATATCGTTACATTGGGATATAAGGATTACTTACTTGTTTACATACAACTTTCTGTCCTTCATTTTATGTTGAAATGAGATGACTAATGAATCATTATAACTGTTATCGTTTCCCTCAATTTAGTGAGAAGGTGTTGCCAAATTCCAAATCAATTAATATTACAATATTAAGCAAGAATGAATAAACAATAAGTTTGAAATGTTAGCTGAAGTTCATTTAAGTTATGATGCTGGAAGAAATTGTTCCCGCTTCCATGCGACACGTCTGTCCGACTTCAGTAGGAGCTATTCAAATGGGAAATGGTCTTCATTTTGGAAATGGTCTTCATTTTGGGCGTTTTCTTTACAGTCTTTCTTGCTAGATCGTTTGCATCGTGTTGTTAAAAAGGTGTCATATATCCGAAAAGTTTCAGTCGTCATGGGTCACCGGGTGAGTGAAGGTTGATAGAATTACAATATGTAAAATATTTTATATTTCTGTGCATTAAAAGGAAATTGCATATGTATATTTTCCTAGTCTGTTTTGTTAGGCTGAATGATTTTTGACACACAGTCGTCTTTTGATTTGTGAAGGCATGTTTCTGTTGGAAGTGATATTAATAATGCATGCGTAAGTATGCGTAAATGAGAACAACGCTCGAGTTCAATAGGACCAGAACAAAACCATATTAAAATCGTCGTGCTGGTAATTTGATTATACTTGAACATTTTAAAACAGTGAGTTACATTTGTAATGTATGCCTTGCTCCAAGTCATGTTCTTATTTATTATTTACTTGATTATAGCATCCCGCTCAACCCGTTCATCTGCGTGCAGGATGACCACAACAGGAAATCCAATACTAATCTTGTTTGATGCGGTTTCGGATATCATAAGAAACAATTATGCAATTTCAAAACTTTGTTAATTTTTATACTGAAAATAAAATTACTATATATGATGATGATACTCAATCGACGGCTGAAAAAATTATTATGAAATGTCCAGAAGAAACTTCTGTTAAAAAGTCTAAGGCCGTTTGGACTGGGGTATTAAATAAATCTAATGTAAGATTACATAGTACCAAAAGACTTTGATTTCACTAATGTACTTCATGTATCACAAAGATTGTTTGTTTAGTGTTGTATGTGAACTATAACTGTTTTCAAATTCCTATGCATGCATCCTGGTATGTAATTCGATGTAAACATTCAAGGTAACGTTGTAAAGATTTTCCTTTCCAAATGTTAGTCATTCCCGAGTTTAAATTTGACGGCATATCTTCGATGGAATCTTTTCAAAAGATTCGAAATAATCGATTTTTAATACGGAGCTGACCGCTGGTCAACATTTCTTACCTAATTGAACACATATTGTGTATCATATTTAAATGTCATTTTCTCAGCTACAAAAATACCTTAGCAAACTGACTTCGTTGCTATTAGCATAAAAAAATCATATTTATATGTAAATAAACTATTAGTAAATCCAACTTGTTGTGCGTATCAAGTTGAAGGTGACACATCTACTATCATTATTGGTGTAACGTGGTGAGCAAGAATCGCATAACTGCTATATAATGTTGAAGGCATGGAAGGTATAGATACGAGTTACATTTAATATAGCTTGCTCAAGTGAGTACCGAAAGCTACTGAATATATTAATCTGCCATGTCCACTACTTATTGTAAAATTTATTTCATTTTGGTTTGCTATTTACGCAATGCATATGAAAGGAATATAATTTCGGTCTGGGAAACAAATTGCCCACGAATAGATTCTCGATCAATACGTAATGAGGTTTAAGTCTACGTTTTACACCAACTCAAGCAAAGAAGTTGTTTTTTTTTTTACTGCAAACAAGCAATTATTTTAACATAGTCACAATTTTACAAACACCTATTTCAACAATGTTGCCACCAGTTTTCTCAACAATGTTACAACCGCTGATCTTAACAATGTTACAGCCATATCTCAACAATGTGACAGCCACTTATCTCAACATAGTTATAATGTTACAACACGTATCTCAACAATGCTACAGCCACTTATCTCAACAATGTTACAAGCACTTATCTCAACAATGTTATAACCACTTATCTCAACATAGTTACAATGTCTCAGTGAGTTTTCGTATCAGTCTGCTACGCAGACACTCGTCAGCATCATTTGGGATTAGTTTATCCTGGATCATTCTGTTTTTCTCCATCTATTTGACACTAAAGTTATGTTTATCTTTTCTGAGACGAAGGGTAGAAGCTGGATTAATCTCTGAACTTTATACTATTCATAGTTCACCAGTTTTACAACTATTAAAGAGATTTATATTCCTATAATAATTTGCATTATCTAAACGATTTAACTATTGCCTTTGGATACCCTCCCGGAACCAAGTTTATGTTGCAGAGATAGTTAAACCTACATAATTTAAATAATTACTCTATTCAACTTGCTGAGCAAGAAACATGCTACATATCAAAAAATACAATTTCCTCGCGAGTAACACTAAGTTTAACTCCATAAATGTTTTAATTATATTCTGTGCTTCCATTTTAAATGCGATCAAGTATGGCCAATTTCCTATTTCACATTGGGACTAAGAATATGCACACAAAGGTATGTATTTTCACATTCCACGCCTCCACCAAGCACCCGGTGCACCTCTAAATATATATATATATATATATATATATATATATATAAAGACCTGTACCGCTCATATGCAATTATTTCCCAGACCTTAAATATTTTCCGTTCAGTTACATTACGAGGACAGCAAAATAAAATGGGATACGTTTTGACAAAATAAATTGTGAACATGGAAGTTCAGTATATACGGTAACTTTAATCTCACTGATGAACGACGTTATATTTTCATACCTGTCTAATTGACAGTTACGCTATTTTAGCTTTCGAAGTTTCATCGAGAATAATAGTAGAAAGTTCTCCTTCAAACCGATAAGTAGAACAATTTGGAAGTACTTAACGTATATTTACCTATAAATAGGCTGTTATTTGATATGAACTGAACAGAAATCAATATTCGTGGTTTTATTGATATACATTTGCGTGTATTTTCTGTTTATGTCATTCATGTCGGTACAAGATCACATTTTTCATAGACAAATTGAATGTACGGCTTAAGATTGGCAGTGTTTTCTTAAAAGTATTTTGTAGCTAAGAAACTAGCATTTTGATATGCTACACTATATTTGTTATATTAGTTTAGAAAATATGTGTGCGTGCTTGTGTGATTTTTAATGTAGCTTAAAAACAATTTCAGTCGTATTACTACGTATTCTTCAGCTTGGATGCTTTTAGTGGTGTTTAGCAATGGGGCATCGTGTCGCAGACATGTAGCATGACTGTTTAGAAACTGAGACAAGAGATCAGAACTATGTTAATAAATCGATAATATCGAATTCTTTTTAAAGATTCTAACGAAGATATGTTGACTTTATTCCGCTAGAAGACGGATATTTGGCATGAAGTAAATAAGATATAGTTACAACTTTACATTTTAGTTTACTTCTTCCCAGGTTGAATAAGAATTCCTCAATAGAGCAAGATTCTATTTAACTCGCATGATAAGACTTACTGAAGGTTGTTTGAAGTATGGTATCATAAACGAACACCAATTTATTTGACTTTGCAGGAATCATGTATATGCTTTTCGTTTTCAACAACTGCACGAAACATTACTAGCTAGCCAACTAAATATTAAGTAACTATCTTTAAGTACCTGAAGGTGATATTTATAATTTAATCCGTAATTTTTATACCTTCAAATTACAAATATATGGTTGACTCCTCCCAGCTATAAAAAAAAACTAGTTATCATTATCCAGGATTCAAGCTGTGAGTGAAACTTCATGTGTACTTCGAATTGTATGCAATAATTTAAAGAGTAAAAGCACTTTCATTTCACCAATGTGCGCAAACAGATCCAATAAATTATAAAATATCAACCTCACTTATATGTTTTCCTTTAAGACTGGTGTTTTCATTAGCTTAATAATGACTAAAAGATGTTTCAGTCCTTTACTGGACATTAATGTATGTTTTTGATTTATTACAAAAAGGTCCTTCTATTCATAAACTGGCACATTTTCATTTCAGATTAAGTCATTCCAAGCTAGATAACCTTTCCTTATATCTCACTCGTGATCGAAACATATTTTAATCTATACTTATGTTTCTGATTCATCCTTGGGGTAGAAGGAATCCTTGGGGTAGAAGGAACAATCATGTCTAACTATCTCCATGATCGTATGGGTATCCTTGTCGTACATAATTTACTCTATGATGAGCGGATTTTATGTCAAGTCTTCCTCTCTAATCGTACGTTAAAATTTCACTTTGACTTAGACATATCATGGCGTTTGGTATCGTATTAGATTAACACATATTCAATGTGAATCAATCTAATACAAGGTTACGACCGAGAGGATTCATTTCTCCAGATATAAGCTATGTTTTTCAGCTTTAAGATTTCAATTGTATTGGGTTGTCTAGCTGATAAGGTATTTTTGAATTATGTTGACATAAACATTATGTCCTTTACTAGAAGGTATGGTAGTTAATCTCAGTAACAAAAGGGAGCATGTAAACTTTGATATGCGACTTTATAAGTAATTCATATAAATCGTCCTCAGTTTCTCAGAGTATTAGTTTTTTTCTGCTTTATATGACGATTTACAGAAATACCAGGACCAGAAAACTTGGTCGTGGAATGTTCTGGAACCCGAAAGCTAATGATGTCAAGTCCACCAGTTATTAGAAAACAAACATCCCCCGTCATGTTTCTGGTCAACCACGTCTCATGCAAAGGAGATACTACTCAAGTATAGCCTAAGCAAGAAAAAACTTGAATTCCTTTTTCATCAGGGTGGTATGGTGTACGTGTACTTGCGTCTGCTTACGTGTGTTATCTAAATTTGTAGAATAAAATTCAAATAAAATAAACACTTGTATTTATTTGATGTATTCACTTTTTTTAATCACATAATAACCAATGTCTTCTTTTTCTGAAAAACTCTTATTCCCTCGTTCGTCCTCCCGTTTTTTCTCTTTTGTATTAGCACTCTCTGAGGACCTATGTCATGACAATGATAATATGCATATTGTTGTTCTTTATTTGATCCCCACTCTGTCCTTTGATTTGACTTTAAATGACTCTCTGTACACATCAGATCAGAAGAGCTATTTGATTTGATACCTCCATCGTCACGGTTTGGAAGCTAAATGAAGATTATTGGACCTTAGAAAAAGACGTTCTCCGTGTATATAGGAGCAAGTGTGGGTAAAACATAACCAAATTAAATTTTGGAATCTAGATGAAACGATCAGACCATGCCAGTGAGAAACCAGAAGAAGAATAAGAAATCACGAGGCAAGATGTCTTCCATACGCTGTCAGAAATTTCAGCCCAATGTCATGCTAATAATGCGAAGATGACACGAGTGAGCGTGACCCAACATCCTCATGTTCTCTATCACAAGAGCAAGAGAATCCAGATCCACCAGCACCGAAAGTCATTCAATAGAACGTTATTGACAGATTCAAGAGACTCAAGTACTGAGTTTCAGCAAATTTAGACCCACATCTTGTACCTACACGTAAAAATTAAAGGTTTCAAGTCCGAAGTGTCACATAAGAATGAGAACAGTTTTTATAAAATATTTCTTTGATTTCTTGTTAGAGACACTGAATGCAATTAATAATCCCATACTAAAGACGATGATCGTTTAATAATCTTCATTCATAATGACAGGGTAGAACCCCTTACCCGGAACGAGTTTGGTACACCTCAGAATCATCAGCGTTGACGCTAATCGAGAAATGTAGCACGTCCAACAAACCATTGACCTATTCAGCATGACCGATGATAAATGAAACTTCACATGACAAGTTTCTCCTCTTAAAGGCAATGGGTCAATGACAGTTTTATACTGGGGGATGAGCTTCGCATCACCTTTTCGTCCAAACTAACACTGCCATGAACAGATGTGCTTGACTTGTGCAATCGTCTTGGAATAAACGTATGCTGACATGAACAAAACCGCAGAATGGAATTTCGAGGACACGATCTCTGAGACGGAAAATACAGCCACGTGTCCATTAAAGGACGTTTCTATTACGGCTAAAGAGCTCGGATTAGTGTACCGAATGAAATTCATGTCCAATAACAAACTAACAATCCTGAATCGTACCTCTAGGTCAGCCATGGATAATCCGCCAAAGCAATGTATTGGTTGCATAACTGATATGAAACTGAAAACATATGGTGCTAGCTACACTGAATATCAAAGAAAAGTCGAAGTCTCTATTTGGATGTTTTGGATTTAAAATACTAAAGGTCGTCTACAAATTCCAGAGTTTATATTACACATATGCTTACGTGTTTCTTTCCTCAGAATTCAGCAAGGAATTGTTGTACCAACAATCATTCAGTAATATTCATTTTGTAAGAAATGTGGTTAACCATAAAAATGACCTAGGGGTTTTGTTTTTGTAGCAGCAGAGAGGGTGAACAGACCTTTTGCTGGAACGTCTATTTTTAAAATGTAAAGCTTCCTACGAAAATGAAAAATATAAGGTCAATAACGCCAATTTTAAGCTTCTAACTAACCGAGAGTTTCTCTAATTGGGTTGGTTTATTTTGTTCCTTTATTATGTCGTTTTATGTTTCCAAATTTGTATGAACGCTCGTTTACCAATATAATGTTTCATTGAGGTCACACCCTCTCTGCTGTTATAATAAATTAGTATTATATCAATTTATTAATTGAAAATTTTATCAAGACCTACACGAATCATAGATCGTGTAAATGTATCGTTATAAATCCGTGTGGGGTAGCTTGCGCGAGTGACAAAGGTTTTTGAACTTAATTATATCCATATCTCCTGAACATCAAGCGTGATGAATATTTCAAAGTGTGTGTGTTTCAGCTCTATTAAATACAGCTAAAATATCAGTTATCCCTGATTACTTTAGGTATATGTGTGTATCGCTAAGTTATATAACTTAGATCAGTATTGTTATGTCTTCCTCGATAAAATATTCTTGCTGATTTGTTTGTTATTCCAGAGTTACCTCATCATAATCAGCTATTTTATTAATAAATCCATCATCAACACTCTGCACTTCCTCAATATCAGTGATACATTAATAATATCATCACCTTCTTCATTTAATAATTTTGCGTTCTCATTAAAATCTTTAAAAACATCGTAGCATATCTGATCATCTACAGATCGTGCCACTAAAACAATTTATCCCACTTGAGTCATCTCATTATCAAATTAAGTAATAATTGTGTCTTTTCACTTCAAAACGGACCAATTATTATTATTCTGGTAGAATTTCTTAGCGCTGGATGATGTTTGACTGGTTTTTGTTTTCATGTCGCTGAAAAATGAATTACATCCATATTATAAATATATGGATTTATCTTGTTTACGTTGTCGAGTTAAGATTCCAACTACTGATTTAGCCATAGTTATAAAAAAAATAGAAAAATAGAATATGGTGGACAATGTGCAAAATGTGACAGAGTGCTTATTTTTACCAAAATTCAAAACAAAGATGGCGGTGATATCGCTAAAATAATGTACAAATTTCTAGGAACCCCAAGGGCTAAATACCCAGGCGAAAAACATCTTATTGGATAATATATTGTGGTCATCGAACCCGACCTGATATTCGACTTGACGAAGGTGATGAACAAAAACTTGGAGAGTATTTCGTATGAAGCATGTCGCTTTCATAATATAGAATATAAAAATAAAGAT